>PVJD01000167.1:0-415000 GCA_004026545.1 Mormoops blainvillei
CACTGCATTGAAAATACTGCCTTTATTATATACTAAGTTCTTCTGTTTTCTGGGATCTATTTTTAGGTTCTCAGTTCTGTTTCATTAATTTATTTCTCCATTCCTATCCCAATACTATGTTTCATAATAGCAGCTTTATAGTACTTTCTACCATCTAGTAAGGTATATTTACCCCTAAATACTCTGTTTCAAAAATTTCTTCAGAACTTATTATTTCACATCAATGTTAGCATCATTTGATCCAAGCAAATATTTTATGGGAGTCTAATTGCTCTTAATTTATATATTACTTTTCAGAGCAAAGACACTATAGTTTTCCTCATTTAGGTTTTGTTTTCTTGTTAAACTGAAAGATTTTCAGCAGTGGCTAGACATGATTGGATGTCTCTGTTGAAGGTTAAGAGCAGGATTCAAATGGGGAGCATGGATTACACTGTGGTGAGACTGGACGAGGAAGACTATTGTGTGGTTATTGCCACCTTCCAGAAAAGGCTGAGTCTAGCCAGGCTAAAACAGTGACAGTCAGGTTTCTGAAGAGGAGGCTGAAGAAAAAGAGTACTTTTGCAGCTACAGGCAACATTAGTTCTTAATTAAACTGGTTCTGAAGTTGAGGGAGACATAGGAGTATCGAATGACTCAGAAACCTGGCAAGGTTGTGACTGGATTCGTGTGTATGCCATTCATAAAGGGAAGTCAGGGTAAGAAAGACAGTTCCAAGGGTAGACAGGCAGTGAGCTTGATATTGAACACATTCCATTTTTAAGTGCCTAATGATAGATGTGAATTTGGAGCTGAGGTGAAAGATCTGGTTAGAAGTATAAAGGGAGTAGCATAGCGGGGTGAGGGGGCTATTGTCCGGGAGTGTGTATGTGTGTGTGTGTGTGCGTGTGCACGCATGCAGGGGGTGAGGTTGCCCGAAAAGACCATACAGAGTAAGAAGATAGAAGCTCATTAAAGGAATTCTTCCACTCTCTCTTTAAAACATCACATTTGACTTCTAGCTTGGCAAAGTGTCAAAGGATATTTCTACTTGGAAAGAAGACAGGTTGAGGAGAAATCTTTGCTCAGTTTTCCCAAAATACTTAGAAGGAAGAGCTAAAACACAGTATTCAAGAAGCAGCCTTGGATCCTATGGTCTGAAGACTGCTGGCAAGAATAAATATTTGTTTTATTTATGGAGTTGGGGAAGGCTAGTCACTAGTTTAGGCAATTCAGAAGAAAAACATCACATGAGGGAATAAAGACTTTCACATTTACACACATTCACCAACACATGCAAACCCACCACAGACATGGTGGCTAATTCGAAAGCTCCCCTTCAATTTCTTCGTGTTGCTTTTGCTTTTTGGTGCCCTGCCATGTTTATTTCTAATGATGAATTTCTTTAGGGAGAATGTGTCTCTCCACCTCCAGGGATGGTATCACCAGTATAGTCACATAGAGGTCCTGGATGCGGACTGCTTTGTTAAATGACATTTGGCAACTGGCTGAAGAGGTGGAGCCAATTGCCATGCCAGATACTTAGCAGCATAATGTATCGTGGGTTGGATGCCAATGGTTCTTGGACCATTTCCTCCCTGTGCTTACGTGCTATGGACCCAGGGGGTGACTAACAAAGCAGCATGCTTTATTCATCTGTGAATAGCACCATGTGCAAGTGAAGCCTAGGAATGAGGTCTCTCCTTCCTCTGCTGGAGAAAAGGGACTGTTTTGGTGGCTCATCCTGAATTCTGCAGTGGCCTCTGGGCTTATCCGAATTGATGGGGCCTTCGCTTCCATGCAACAATTTGAATAAAAAATGTGAGGACTTTCATTTTAATAGCTGTATGCCTCCAAACTTCAAATAGATATCCAGTTGAGAATAAGAGATGTTTTGCATTGAACTAATTACATTGAATTAGGACAGCTAAAATCCTTACTCTAAACCTAGTCTTCTTTTTGATTTATTGCCAAATAATGATATTGTATTTTATACTTAATTTGTTGCGCGCTTAAGTTCGTAAGCCATCCCTCTTATTCATTCACTTATTTAACAGGCTTTTATTAAGGTTACACTAGGAACCATTACCAGGCTAGATGTTGTCCCACCCTTTGTGCTTTATCGCATTTGCTTCTCACTGCCTTCCTTTGCTTCCTCATCTCTTCATAAAACTCCCCTTTTGCTCACTGGAAGAATAATACCAGTTTCCTTCATAATTTCATTTCATGTTCTTTTCGTGCATTTTGTACTTGATTACTTTATTTGCATGCAATTTCAAATCCAATGCATTTTCAGAATTTTTTAAAAATGCTGTAGACTAATTGTCATGCCTATGTTTCCCTTACCTTCACCAATTATTTTTGGTTCGTTCAGGTGAGATCATCTCATATTTTGTTGTGACGTTAATTTAATTGAGCACACATCGGCTTGAAATTTCATTTTCTAAAACACAAAAGAAGATTAATGTTTTTATTATTCAAGTAAACAGAAGGATCAATATTTCCTGTTCCTAAGGCCATGATTCAATGTAGCAGCGTCCAACCTCATCAAGGAAGCTCCTGAATGGACCTTCGAAATGGAACCTCAACACTCACGACACATTTCCCTGGGGAGTGGCTGAAGAGGCAGAGGAGGGGACGACACCAGTTGTGGTGATGACTGTGGCTGATACTTCCAAAAGGGAACAGCGTCTGCAGGCTCTACGGATTTCCAGGTTCTAAGAAAATCTAGCTAGTGCAATGGTCTTGCCCTCAGTAGTAACGTAAGCTACCAGTTCTTGACTACTCGCTCTATCCCAGAGAGGCAGCAGAGTCTTTCCTAAGTGTGTTGCATTTAATTCCTGCTACAACCTGGAGAATTTGAAATGGTTTGGAGCCTAGAGCTGGGCCTTAGAAACACTGTGCACATAACAAATATCTTGTCGGTGGTTGAATGAATAAATACAGGACAGGCCTATGTGGTTTGGGACAGTCAGTCCCTTCTCTTGCATCCTGGGAGGAACTTGTCCTCAGTCTTTTCCGCGGCTTCTTCCAAAGGCCTGACCTTGGAGCAGGCAATTCAGCTTCTAGCCCAGGCTCAGCTAGAGAGTGTGTTCGCCATTCCCCTTTTGCTCAATCCCTGCCTAAAGGAGGCGATAATCACAGTGTCAGCATAAAGCAGCTCTGAAATCATGTAAAGCCCAGAAACAACGTCTGGCAAATCCTCAAGCTCCCATTAGCTAAATGACGGAATGTAGCAGGTGCACTTTAGACCTTTTCCTTGAGTGAGGAACGGATGCCAGATCAACAATATTCCATTCATTACTCTTCCAGAGAACAGGATGAATTTCTTGGCCTAATTTTTGTCCTCTTGGCACCTTTCTGCCAAGGAAAACGTGTCTAGGGATTTGTCTCCAAAAACCTGCTGCCCCAGGCAACAACGTGGTCTTTTCAGCATCCAGGAACTCTTCCCATCTCTCTCAACTGCTGAGCTGTGCATCCTGGCCTTTGGGATGCTGCTAATGTGTGTGGGCCACATGGAGCCTGACCCAAGACTAATTGTGCTGGTGACTTGAATGTGACACACAGTGTACCCTGCACTCCAGCCCTTGGCTATTTCTTCATCTTCCTCTCCCATGTCAGCCTCGCTGCCTCCACTCACGGCTTTTGCTCCTGCTGTTGCTTCTTTCTGAATGGCCTTATCACCCCTTTTCTTTGTGGCTTAGCCAATGACTCCTCTTCCCCACCACCCACTGGGGCACGATCGATCAGCCGCGGTGTCTCCGCCCACTTTCATATACCTGTTGAGCATCTTTCAGTGGTTGGACACTGAGGGCCGTAGTGATGCTGTAAGGCAACAATAAGAAAAGGCTAAGACCTTCTGGCATGCCTGCAGATGATTTCTTGTGGAAAAGACGCCGGAGTTCAGAGACTGTGATCACAGCGCTTAAGCAAGTTACTCCAAGATTTACGTGCTGCTTACTCAGAAAACAGTCCACAGACGACGCAGACACAAAGAGCAGATGTCTACTATTTGTAAATCCCTCGGTATAAATCCTATTTCTTTGCAAACTGAACTTGTTCGACTGCAGTTTTCTAAGAGACCAGAGAGAAACTGGCCCTTCAGGGTTTCCAATGAGGAAAGAAAGTTGTGCATACCCTCCGCTGTGAGGAAAGGAAGGCCTTCCCTCCTTTGGATGGTTTCCTGCTCAGACAGGCAAGGCGGGGCTGCAGACACAGCCCCACCCACGAGTCCCCACACACCTTTGTATTTTACCCCAAGGCAAAGCCAAGGGAGCTGCCCCCAGGGCTCAGTTATTCACAGAGTCAGGCTCCTCACCTTCAGAAAGAGAGCGCAGGGCCAGGCAACAGGGCTTAGCAAGCTCAAGGGGCCCGTCTCTCTTCCTCAATTTTCTGATACCTCCATCCCCTGTGCTTGAATGAACCATAGCGAGGGCAACCCAAAAACGAGGCGGCACCACTCCTTTTGGGAGACTGCAATGCCAGCAGTGAGTACGATAGTCTTTCCGGGAGGATGGATGCTTGGGGTGTGGCCATGACACCCTGTGCAGAGTCCTTGGAGGGTCCTTCAGTGCTGCTCCCCCGCTGTCAGCTTCTATGCTGTCTCCTGGGTTGTGAAAATCTTTGGAGTCTCATCTTTGTGTCGACAGTGCCTAGAATAACTCCAGCTCCCAATCACTCACACAGAGAATATTTAGTGAATGAATGACTCCGATCACAATAACATAAACCATATGTAAAATTTAGTCATATACAATTTGGAAAAAGTGAGAGGCATTCTCAAATTTTTTAACTTGTGTAAGTTCGATGAAGTGCTACAACATTAAAGAATTTGAGCTTCGGCCTGTTAACGTAAAGGAGTCAAGAATGAATGACACATGGTGAATGAGAGTAAGGAGAGGAGGGCACTTGCCATGCTCACAGGTCAGTTGGAGATGGGGAAGAGCTGGCATGGAGGCTGAACAAGAAAATGTTACCAGAAATGCATTGACATGGAAACCGATGTTTACAGAGTTAGAAATGAGGTGAGTGTGTCTGCAGCCCGGCACGCCTATGCAGACTGTGTTCTACTTGCACTTAAATTCAGTGGGATGTGCTCAGATAAAACCCGGAAGGATTTGAGGGACATTACAAAGGCGACATGGAGATAACTTATGTTTTATTTCGGTAATTAGAGAAAAGAATGCAGCTATAGCTTGCATACCCAAGAAGTATATTATGTGCTCTTGGCTCTAGTTCTTCAGGGTGACTGCATTTCACATTAGCTATTACCTTTAGTTTGTTTACCATCTGTCTTAATTTTCTCCCTTTACCTACTTAAAGATAGATTTACATAGCAAACTGTATTTCCTTATTTCCTTCATGATAGAATCAAAAACAAGGTTGCTCACAAATTTAATTAAGAATTGGCTATTTGGCTTTTAAAGACTTGTTTGGATATAACAGGCCATTCTCTCTCTCTCTCTCCCTCTCCCTTTCTTTCCCCTCCTTCTTTTCCTTTTTCTTTTTTTTTGAAGATTTTATTTACTGTATTTTGCCATGTATAATGCGCTCCCATGTATAGTGCGCACCCATGTTTTTCTCCATGTTTTGGAGAAAATATGGCTTTTAGGGTATTTCCTCTGGCCAATAAGCCTCATGCTCTTCCTCTGAATGCCTCACCAAGCCCACCATTGCCATTTCTTTCTCTCAGGTGCTTCCCGAGTGTGCACTCAGGCATTCTGCCCCCTCTGCCCAAACTTTCAGGAAAATAAATTGTTTCGATTTTTTAATTCGATTTTTTATTTATTTATATTTAGAAAAAACTGATTATCGTATTCCAGGGTATTATTTTGCATACAGATATTGTTACTTTCTAGAGATACACTTTTAATGCATAAGCATAAATAAAAGAATTAAAAACATTTATATTGATACGGAATTAGTACTGCCTATGTGTAATGCACATCCTTATTTTTCCCTCAAAAATTTGGGCAGAAAATACGGATTATACACAACAAAATATGGTATTTATTTTTAGAGAGAGGGGAAGGGAGGGAGAAAGAGACATCGAGAAGCGCCGACATGAGAGAGAACATTTTATCGGTTGCCCCTCACACACCCCCAACCAGGGAGCTGGCCCACAACCCCGGCACCTGCCCTGACAGGGATTCAAACCAGAAATATTGCAGGACAACACCCAAGCCACTAACCACACCTGTCAGGACTATTCTTTCTTTTCTTTTGCTCTCAGTGTATCTCTCACTTGCACTTACTGACTCTAGTAAAGATACAAAACAACAAGAATGTGTCAGACAAGGAAAATTTTAAAAAGCCAACTTATTACAGAAGTCAACATACAAGCGGAGAAGTCCCTTCCTTGACTATTTGTTATAATGGTTTATAACTTTTCTGGAACAATAAATTTATGTGTAGGTTTCCTCCCAGAAATCTTCAGCCAATGCTGAAAGGCCTGCTAGCTTTCCTCTGGCCAATAAGCCTCCTGCTCTTCCTCTGAATGCCTCACCAAGCCCGCCATTGCCATTCCTTTCTCTCAGGTGTTTCCCGAGTGTGCACTCAAGCATTCTGCCCCCTCTGCCCACTAAATACCCTAAAAGCCATATTTTCTCCAAAATGGCTGCTTTGCGTGATCCCCAATTTCCCCTGCTCAAAATTTGCCACTGTTTCCATCAGTTTCTGAAGCTGAGAAATTAACTCCTTAGCTCGGAGAGCACTTCATTGATCTGCCTGTGACATTTGCGCAAGTCATTTAACCTCAGAGAACCTATAAGGGACATAACACCTGTATAACCCAACTAAGTATCATAAGGCTTTTTATTCCTACATGCAACCTATTTTTATTGAGCACCTGCTTTGTACCAGACAATGGGCTTGGTTCTGTGTTAGTTCCTGTAGTTTATAGTATAGCATTTATTAAATGCTCAACAAATGGAAGTTATCGACCATAACTGGTTACTATCTAATATTCAAGGATAACTCATTCTTGTTTAACTCAGCTTCATAGCTTTATTTCTCTCCTCTCTCTTCTTCCAGTGAGGTTGATCTGTGTGTGCTCCATGGATACGCCTTGTCCTTTCTTGTCTCTCTGCTTTGTTTGCCTTGGCTATTACAAACCTGGAAGGTCTTTCTCATTACTTTCTATACGTGCAAATACTTTTAACCCTTTAAGAATGATCCTTTTTCCTTTGATGTTATTCTACATTAGTTTAGACAGCAATTCTCTCTTCCACCTCTAAAGTTTTGCAGTGATGGTCCTCACCGTTGAGCCAGAGAAAAATCACCTAGGGATCTTGTTGATGGTGCGATCCTTACACACTAAGCTATAGTCCAGACTTCGTCACATGGAGATAAAAAGTATTGGCTTTGGAAACATGCAGAGTAACACCCATGGAAGAACATGATCTCTATTCTCCCACTGAGAATTCCAGGTCCAGGGACTTAAGGGGAACTGATCATATCCACCAGGACTGCTCAGTGGGTGACTGCACAGGCAGAATCCCTAACTTAAGGCCTCAGGCTATGAGAATATAGTCAAAACCAAGTTCAGCCCAGCCAGGGGGGAATGTGTACAGAAAAGCACAAGGGGCCAGAACAGAGAAGCCATCCTATCGACTGGGGAGACTGGGTACGTGGCCCCCAAAGTGTGGTTCCTAAAACAAGGAAATCATCATCACTGGGAACTGGTTAATGTGCAAGTGAAACCTATAAAACTGTCTTAACCAATGTCACCCCAATAAATTTATAAAGAAGAAAGGTCACTCTTAAGTCCCACTCAGGCCTACCGTGTTAGTTCGCTAGGGCTGGCATAACAAACACCACTGACCGGGTAGCTTAAACGCCAGGCATTTATTTAATGTCAGCGCTGGAAGCTAGACACCCAGATGCGGTGTCTGCGAGGCTGGCTTCTTCTGAGGGCCCTCCCCTTCGCTTGCAGATGGTCACCATCTCACTGATGTTTTTAGTGGTGGTGGTTCTTGTTTAAGTCTTTGGCAGTTCCTTAGAAAGAACTGAGACATTTAAAAAAGTCTTCGCTGTCATGAACTTATATTAAGGTTTTCAGTACTGGTGTAAGCTAAACCTAAATAAATAAATAACTAATAGTATAGGAATATTGTTTCACTCATGAGCCATACTGACAATGCAAACACAAATTTGGCCTAAATGTGCAGACTCTCAAGCAACAGTGTACAGCCTTTCTTCATCCCCCCGTGCTGAGAGGTCTAAGGCGGTGCTTTTTGCAACAACAATTTAATGTGTTCTAAACACTCTAAGAACCTTCTCTTCCTTTGCTTGTCCATTCTTATTCCTCTTGTATAAAGCAACACTAAGGTGAACCTATGGCGATTCTGATATATTTTTGACATTGATTATCATATAAATTCCAAGAAAACCTTTACGGTGATTTTCAAAATTGTTATTAAAGCTAAAGTTATTCTTAAAATATGATTATGAAACACAGAGTATTCATACAATTTCTGAATAGGGGTGATGTCGAATCTGGTGCAACTTCAGAAAAACCATAGTAACAAATCAGCGAATAATTGCTAGGGCAACATGTTTTTTGAAAACTGGAAACATAGCATGCAGTACTTAACTCCGTACCACTGGTGAGATCAAGTTCACAATTCTGTGTGAAAACCAGAACCATTTAAATGTGCCCCCAGACACCATGACTGGGTCGTTATGGATTCGGTAGGATAACATTGACACGATGCTTAGAAAACATTTTAAACAGCTTCTGGGAACACACTGAGCTGGTGACTATCATCCCTACCCCAATTCTTTCAGAGCTGGGAGAATGTGGTTTATCGCCTCCCCTGCTGTGATTTTGCATCCCTGGTATCCATTTCTAAAAAGCATTTCAAATGTGGTGGCTGAATTAGTAAATATTTTGCTTTCAGCTTTAAAATGATACCATGGAGCCTGTGGAAATGTCTGTGTGTATATATTTATATACACATTTATATATCTACATATAAGTTTATATGTATATATGTATACACACTGATTATTGTACTTTTAGATCTGGTTGGTATACCAGATGTAACTAACTCTAGCTCACAGAAAGAAGCTAAAGAACAATGTATTGTGGGGATTCGAGGGTGTCTAATGGAAACTAAGGGAGCCGGACCGCAGAAATAGCCTGGAAGTGTTATGTCTGCTCTCTCCCAGGTCCCTCGTCCGCTTGCTTCTGTCTGGACACGGGCTTTATTCTTCCCTTTCTCTCAAAACCAAATTCTTCCACTTCCGCCTCCATGGGGAAAACGGATGCCAACATTATGTTCCAACCTTGCACCTCCACTCTCAAGAGAACATCAGAATCTGTTTAGACTCTTGGAATTAAAACACCCTTGGGAAGTAGCCTATTGCCCCAGCTTAGGTCATATGCCTGGCCCTGAAACAATCAGTTGAGATAAAGGCAGGGGTACATTATCCAAATATGTTTGCCCAAATGAAAATATGAGACAAAAAAGAAAAAAAAAAGAAGAAGAAGAAGGGATGGGGGTGAACAGTTCTCAGAAACAAAGGTACTAAAGAGTTATCTATAAGGAGTCTACCATGTTACACTAATTTGGTTACTTACAGAGAGTAATTTCTGGGCTATGGCTTATGTATGAATGGGAGGAACACAGGAAGAGACATATCAAAAATACAGCTGTGCTTAATGGCTGTAGCAACACACTTACACTCAGTCTCTTCATGAGTCTCAGGATCGTGACTTCTAGGTGACAATTGGGGCCATGTTGATTTGGTTATTTTTTGTTTAATACTGCTTGAATAGAATCTTTTACTGGAACTTTAGGTCATGGCCTTTAAAAAATACAAAAACTTTAATTCATTTCTTCTTTATTTGGAATAGTTGAGTGTAAGTTAAAGCCTTTCTCATATACGGTGACAGATTAAATAAACAGCTATCTGTCTCTATTTTCCAAAGACCTGAATTTGGAATCTAATAAGGATTACCGATTACAATATTACTCAGTGCATTGTGCTCCAGTGATTGGCAACCTTGGCTGCCCCACTGACTCATTACAACCATGGTTTGTGGTTTCTTTATAAATCAAGAAGAGTTAACATTTTTAGGTTTCTAGGTATTTCTTTTAAATCTCCACTTGCATGAGGACATTTCTAAATTAATTTCTTCTCTTTTTCAAATGATACTCTCACTGTAATCTTGTCTTTGATTCTCAGTATTGGCTGTGCAAGAGAAGTACCTGGAAGTCTTATTACTTTTATTCTTGTTTACATGTCAGTGTCAGCCCTACCCTGAAAGATTCCAATTTAATCTATTGGGATAAAGTATAGTATTCAAAATTCCCGATGTGGCTCTAATGGAAAAGTCATTGATCTATTCTGTAACTTAACAACTGACTTCTCTTCCCATGTCTGTCTTCTTTTTGCTTCTCTTTCCTACTAATGTTTCATATTGGGGCCTCATTTTCCTTCCCTATTGTTTAGCAATTTATTTCCTGTTTCCCGAGAACATCAAAAGCCCAAGAGACAACTGTCCACCTCAGAGCAAGCTAAATATATGGACAATCCTCCTGAAAGGATGAGCTGCTAAGAGAAAGCCCCAAGGGATCCAGAATTAAAGTCTGTTCCCACGTCTGCTGATAGAGTCAGAAAGGGTCAGGGCTGAAAGGGACCTTTGCTATCTTTGCTTTATACATATGGATATCTCATTCTCTTTGCCTGCTATATAACACTCCTTTGGGTGGTTATTAATGGAATTTATTTAACCAGACCTTTGGAATGGACGTTTGGACTATTTCCAGTTATTTGCTATTATAAACTATATCAGAATTAGAATTGTATGTATACCTGGATCCACCTATTCGATTGTTTCCTTAAAGACAATTTCCTAGATGTGGACTTGTCATGAAAATATGAGTACATTTTCAATTTGATACGAATTGTAGATTTCAGAGAAAGTTTCTATTTGCCAAGAGTACATCAGCATACCTCCCTTCCTCTTTCCATTGCTTAGCAACGGTGGACACTATTTCCTGTTTAATCTCATTGATGAATACCATCTCATTTTAATTTGCATACATTTGATTTTCATTGCAACTGATCTTTTGCAACGGTTTGCAATTTTTCCTTTAAGATTCACCCGTTTGTATTTTTCTTCTTTTTTTTTTTTTGCTTACTCTGCTACTGCATGTTCTTTGTATCATCTATTTTAAATAGTGTTATAGATTACAGATACTAAGACTTTGCACCCAGCTTCCCTCTTCAGAGCCATCTGTAGTTGTATCAAGTGTATGATATTGTTTAAATTTAGCTCTTGTTTATATTAACATCTTTTAGTGGTAGACATTTTCAGTGGGTATTGCTCAGATTAATGCCTGCTTTTAAACTGTTATCTGTCCACCTAGGTGCTCACACTTGTGTTATTGTAGTCAGCTCATGTATAATAAATAAAGTACTAAATCTACAATGACAAACCAGCAATCCATCGGCCAGGTCCAGACCACTGACACTTTTTTGTTTTGTTTTTTGGCTCATGGAGTGCCTTTGTAGTTTAATTTGGATTGGTTTTCAACATTATAAAATTGATTTCCAACATTTATAAAAACCATGGTGAAACTGGTCTGCGATGATGTAAATTACCCATTAAAAACCCAAACTCCTTCCCTCTCTTCAAAAATTAGAAAATTTCTCACCACTGGGCCCACACTGCTGTGCCTCGGCTCACCGCTGTGCCCATGCCACCCCATCACATCACCACCAGCTCCACATTTAGTTTTGCCCATCTGGACCCGTGGCCCTTTGAGCAGCATTTCTAAGCCTCAGAACTATGGATGTTGTGAGCCAGATATTTATTTTTTGTTGGGAATCAGGGGACTCTTCAGTGATTTTAGGATGATTGGCAGCATCCTTGACTTTTATTTGCTGGATGATAATAGCACACCCTCTACCACCAGTGTGACAACTGGAAATGGCTGTAGCCCTTGCTCAAGCTCCTCTGTGAGAACCACCACCTTCAGACTCCGATCTAGGTGTGTTCAAATCTGTAGGAAATCATGGCTCAGTCAGCAACGGTGAAGGTCACTTTGTGCTGTCCCCTGTGTACTACCTGTCCCTTGTGTGTGTGTGTGTGGAGGGGGGATGCAGAGAACTGAGAGCGAGCTCAAATTTGGGGCATACACATAGAAGGAGATGGAGCAGTGGACGGACTTTCATTCAGAATTCACAGCCCAGGAGCGATCACATAAGCAGTCAACTAACACATATTTTGCATGTTATATGTTTGATATATTGTATTCTTATAATAAAGTAAGCTAGAGAAAAGAAAATGTTATTAAGGAGTCATGAGGAAGAGAAAATACATTTACAGTACCGTATGTATTTATTGAAAGGAAAAACCCATGTATAAGGGGACCCACACAGTTCAAACCTGTGTTGTTCAAAGGTCAACTGTACATGGAAAAATATTTGAAGTTTGTTCACTCTCTATGTTTCTAAAATTGCTTACTTAATAAAATAGTAAAAAGAGCACTGGTTGGCCCTATTTTTAGGGAATAGATTTTCTATGGTGTTAAAGGCATTAGAAATACTATAATTTAAAAATCTGTGGTTCTTTAATAGTTGACTGATATGACTGCTAATATTTAATGCAAAGTATCTGCAGACTGAAATTCTTACAATAAAAAATGGGTGCCTCTTACACAGCCATGTCTATGTACTGCATTGTGGGTAGCCTTGGCTCTTAGCCTAAATATGAATTGAAATGGGAATGAATGTTGATGGGACCAAATAAGAATAACAATTGTTAACATTTAATGCCTTGATATAGTAACCAAAATCTTTCAGATTTTCAAACCTATCAAAGAAGATAGCATACATGGAATATAACTACACATCTGAGGACTATATATATGTAATTTTATAACATCCTTCAGATATAAATAGCATAGTTAGGTTAGCTTTCAGGGTGTTTTGTTAGTTACTGTCGAGCTGTGATGGTTAAATGGATAAGAAACATGAGCCATGAACACCATGTTTCAACTAGCCAAACCAGCATTAAAAATGTGAAGAATTACACCAGTAGCAGCCTGCTCAACAACAAAAAACACAAACATTCTAAGTGTCTTAAAAGCAAACATGAGTAGGTTTAAGCAAAGTGAATTTACTAGAAGATATTAAGCACATTCTGAAATGCTGGGCCATTCTCTGAGGTTCAGTTAAATTAACTGCCATTTAGTTTTAATTTAAATTTTCTTTTCTTGCTCTGAGAAAGCACCCATTATGTGCATGGTCCCTGAAAATAAAAAGTCCCTGAATGTTCAGGAAAAAATGTCTCTGAATGTTTTTATGGGCACTGAGTTTGAGCCTAAGTCTTTTATTCCAGGAGTCAGCAACAGGCAGAAGAGGTGGGCAGGCTTTGTAGCCGTCTGCATGTTTTTGCTCTGAGAACATAGCCTCCTCAGGAACCTGGAGCTTTACAGGGACAATCACAATCATTTCACCACCCCTCAGAGTCCCCAGACTTTGACAAAACCAGCTAATTTGTTAACTCTATCAACATGCATATTATTAGTCCGCTAGGTATGGAAACAAACCCATTATTACATTACCATTATTATATTAATGGCGAATGTGTATTAGTAGCAATACTTTTGTGGACTTTAAGTACCACCTATAATGTCTGTTAGTGATGTTGTAATAGATGGGCTCTTGCTGCCACACATTGGCCCAGCATTCCCAGGCTACACGTCCACCTGCTCAAACCAAGCCAATAAACTGGTTAGTGTACTTCAAAATATATTAATTTATGATTGATTATGCAGTTCTTTACTGGCCAGACTAAATCAGTGCAATTTTTCTGGCCTGTTGTCAGAAATGTAAAATGATCAATCTGTGTGCAAACACACATACGTATACCTTAAAAAGCTTCTGATTTCAAGACGCTGCACTGAATACACAGTTAAATAACCCCACCTCACTAACATAACAGGATTCATGTGAAAATTAATTAAAATCACAGCAAATATGGAAAGTCATCAATATCTAGCTGTAATAAAAACTTAGAATGACGTTTAATAGACCAGGAACTATGAGAAGCTGCTAAGATGATGCCAGAGTGAAAAAATGCAACTCAGGGTCCACTGAAGGACTTTTCCTATGGAAAGCTGATTATTAGAGAAATTAGTACCTGATCAAATCTATTGGGTGAAATCTTCCCATTTAGAGAAAAGCATTGGCTTCAACCCCTGAGGTTTGGAGTGATTTATTTTAGTATGTTGTTGCAATAAAACCTTAACAAGTACAAAAAGTCAAAACCCAGTGTTTGGGGGCAAAAAAAAGAGAAAGAAAAACACTTAGAAATGTGTCAGTTGGGTAGTGCAGTAGATTATAAAATAATTATTCACTTCAATACAATTCCACATTTATTGAGTACCAACATGCCATATAAAACACTATTCAAAAATGAAGTACCATATAAATATTATTAAATAGGTCTTACAGGAAGATTAATTTCTTGGAAAATTGAACTATATTTTTAAAATTCCTTTGGAGAGTAACTTCATGCGTATTCATGTACAGATAATGATATTTTGGATTATAGTGATTTTGAAAAGCTTAAGAAGGTAGGTTTTACTATTAAGAATCTAAGTCATCATCATTTTATTCTTCTAAATCTCCAGCTTTTCAGCATCTGTATAGGTTTTGAAAACAGTTGATCTGAAAATACTATTGAAAATATACCATGTGATAACATGTAAATAACTTCAAAATGTAAAAGAGAAAACTAAGTGTCCTCATGTACCCCACGTTGAGGAGGTGAGAATTGAAGAGGGGAGGAGTTAAATAAAAATAGGATGGTGTCTCCTTTATGCGGTGGATCTTTAGACCTAGTTTTATGTTTGCTCCTTTTTTTAAAGACAGCTTGAATTGAACTACAATTAAACTTCACATAATTAATGTGTAGAGTTTGATGTGTTTTTGACACATGAATACACTCATGAAACCAGCACCACACCCAAGACAGTGAGCATCCATCATCTCTTGTGTTTCCTTCTGCCCATTTGTAATCCCTTGGCAATCCCTGTTCTCTTGTGGTAAAATTAAATTTTCAGGTCAATGATCAGGCCTGTCACTTAGTAGCCTCCCAATAAATTTGGCTGAAGAAAACCTAATTCTTGGGAATACTGTGTTTTCTTTCTAAAATCTTTATCAGAAACACCTATTCAAGTGTGTTGCAGGCATACAGCTCAAAGACGTAGTTATTGTTATAATAGTATTATTCTTATCTCTTTTAGATAAAAGAGGAAACAAGGCATTAGAGAGATTATGGAAATTACCTGAACTAATATTATTCGGAAATTCAAATCCAGGACTTTGTAAAGTTTAAAATTGCTTATGAAATATCTGTTGGATGAATGGCTAAAAGAGTGGGAAAAACTTTGTGAGCCCTGCCCGCCAACCCAACACCATTGTACACTCCTTAAGACCGGGAATCATGGCTTTCATATAAATTTTGCTGTTAAATAATCTTTGTATCCCCAGAATCTAGTCCATTATTTTGATATAGTCAGTGCTCAGTAAGTGTTACCTGAAACTAATGCAATTCCTCTGAAAAAAATGAAGCGTCCTAAGAATCTAGATTGTTTAGGTACTTTTCAGTTCGGTTTCCTGTGCTTCATCAGCCGGCTGAGTCACTCAGAAATAATTACTTCTTGTTATTTGTATTGAATTTACTGGGGTGCCATTGGTAAATAAAACCATAGAGGTTTCACGTGTGCTGCTCCATAGCATGCCATCTGCACACTGTGTCGTGGGCTCACCACCCAAAGTCAAGTCTCTTTCTGCCACCATTTACCCCTCCTTTGCCCTCCTCTACCTCCCCCCATCCCCCTTTCTCTCCGGCAATCACATACTGTTGTCTGTGTGTGTGAATTTTTTTTTTTTTGCTTAATCTTTTCATCTTTTTCACCCAACAGCCTCCCAGCATCCCCTCCCCTTTTACAGCTGTCGGCCTGTTTTATGTATCTACGAGTCTATTTCTATTTTGTTAGCTATCTTATTCATTAGATTCCATATGTAAGTGAAATCATATAGTATATGTCTATCCCTGACTGGCTTATTTCACTTACCGTAACACTCTCAGGTCCATCCGCATTGTCACATAAGGTAAGTTTTACTTCTTTTTTATTACTGAGTAGTATTCCATTGTGTAAATGTACCATAGCTATTTTATCCACTCATCTACTGATGGGTACTTGGGCTGCATCCAAATCTTGGCTATCGTAAATAACACTGCAGTGAACATAGAGGTGCATATATTCTTTCAAAGTGGTGTTTTGGGTTTCTCTGGATATGTTCCCGGAAGTGGAATCACTGGGTCATAAGCTAGTTTCATTTTTAATTTTTGGAGGAAACTCCATACTCTTTTCCACAGCGGCTGCGCCAACCTGCATTCTCACCAACAGTGCACGAGGATTCCCTTTGCTCCACATCCTTGCTTACTTGTTGTTTGTTGATTTATTGATGATAGCCATTCTGACAGGTGTGAGTTGATATCTCATTGTGGTTTTAATTTGCATTTCTCTGATGATTTGTGACGTTGAACATCTTTTCATATGTTTATTAGCCATCTGTATGTCCTCTTTGGAGAAGTGTCTGTTCGGGTCCTTTGCCCATTTTTTAATTGGATTGTTTGTTTGTTGGTTGGTGTTGAGTTGTGTAAGTTCTTTATAAATTTTGGAAATTAACCCCTTATCAGATGTGTCATTGGCAAATATGTTCTCCCGTTCAGTTGATTTTCTTTTCATTTTGTTGATCCTTTCCTTTCTTAAACTTCAGGTGGGAGAGGAGTTACTCTACATAGAGATGTTCCCTCAAGCCTTATATTTCAGTTTCAAACCCACTTAATACTTTTCAAGGTACCTCACGTCTCCAGTGAGTCAGTCACTCTCCATGGTGTCCCTGTGCAGGGACTTTCCTGCTCTCTGATAAGGCAGTTGGCACACTTTCTCCTTGCTAACTTTAACTTCAAAATATCTGTTGTACCTTTCTCTTGCTGTTGTTATAGGTTAATGCCTTTCTAATTCCTTCAAGATATGCACTGGAAGAGACCCACAAAATGGGAAGGGATTTGAGTGCCTAATACCAAGAAGATGACTAATATTTACCACATTTTACAGGTGGAGAAATACAAGAAAATGAGTTCTTATTAATTGTGATATCTTCATTCTAGTCATGTGTTCTTTTATCAGTTCTTTTAAAATATTTCCTCTCTCAAGACTCCCCAACAACTACATGACCAGAAAAATAAGTTTTTCATAATTTATATAAAACAAGTTGGGTAGTTCTAACAAAAGCATATATTTTATGAGCATATATTTTATATAAAATGTGAGGAGATTTTATTCTATTCACTCAACCTCTGGTAGTAGTGAAAGCTGTGGCTAAGAATTCCATAGTACAGGAAGCTACGTAGTGGTTACGGCAGTAACACGTTTCAGGAGGTATCAAATGGCTATACTCAGAATTTTCATATCATTTTGGAAATAGAACATTTAAATATATACTGGAAATACACTAAAAATTCATTATGGGCTTATAAACTTTTACCATATTGATGATAAAAATAGGTTAGGTCATGTTTCATGTAATTATAATGTAAGATTATTTCTTAAGACAGCATTATTTCTTGAAAATATAGTTTTAAAACAGTAATTATCTCTCGTGGAATTCTTTGCGATCACCAAATCTTCATTTACTAATGGTTGTTTTTGAAAATTATCTTTTAACATTATATATGATCAAATATATGGCAACATCATCTCCCAAATTATTCCTTAAAAAATGTGTTTATCTTATACTGGTGTCATTACAGATTTTTTTATCATAGAACATTCATAAAAGTACTTTAATTTGATCAAAAAATATTTAGGGGCAAGACATATTTGTCTGAAATTATACTGATCAATGCTAGTTTGAATGCTTGAAAAATGACCTGAAAATTGGTTAAAAGGCAAGGAAAAGGAACGCACAGAGGAATTATTCCTCAGTTATGTGACATGACAATTTGAAGTGTTTGCAGTTAAAAGGTAATAAAAGTTGTGAACAAGAACACTGTTTTTTGCTAATGTATTTTGGGAAAATGAAGGAATCACCATATATTCATTTATATTTACATGGTAGGCACACGTAACCTTTTATTTTGTAGCTTGTTAAAAAGCTAACATTAAGCAAATATATGTATATACATGTGCTTGTATATGGCTATACTTATGTTGGCACATAGTTATATATGTTGATGTGATAATATTTATGTATGTGTATTTTATTAATTCTTTCTGCTCAACTTTTAATGAATTTATTTCTCCTTAATCAACTTGATATATTGATTAAACAATTTTTCATTGTAATTATGCCCATAATTATACTTACAGTATTTTTGTTGTCATGTATAAAGGGAACGATCACTGTTCATAGACAGAGTACTGACTGACTCTCTCCTCTGGCTTCTTTGCAAGTCAGGGCTTACGCAAAGGCCATACACAAACACTACTCATGAAATGATCTGGTCCTTTCCCATAGAATACTTTTTTAACATAGAAAGGAAAAATTAGACTTAGTTACAATAATTCCATTCAAGGTGACAATATGATTTCACTTCACATTCTAGGAAACTGAGGCAAAATGGAGTTAGAGGTTGGAGGATAAGACATCATCACAGCGTAAATGCTCTACATACAATTACGTGAACAAGTCTACTGTGATACCTAGAGTAGGTCTTGATGTGTTACCTACTGAAAGTAATTTGCTGGTATAAATTCACTTAAGCATAAATATTTCTTGAAGTACCACTTTCAAAAGTGGTTACTAAAACCGGCATGACTTGGAAGCCCAGTCCTGTGACTTTGAGTCATGCCATGGGGTTTCCTCAAACGGGGGAGGGGTTGATTTTTATTTGTGATTACAGGAACCTCATATGAACTGAAAAGCAGCGGAGGGTGGAGGCACACCCCTGCATAGCTACCTGGCAAAGCCTTCCCTGCCATCCCAGGAAAAGGGTGAGTTAGGAAACCCCTGATCTCGTCAGTGTGGGTTTCGAATAGGGAGACAAAATGGCAATTTTGAAGAGTATTTTGAAGGATGAAACACAATTAAGTCAGTGGCTCATGTCACAAAGGTTAGGAGAGAAGAAACAAAATCTATCCATTGTCTAAAGCTTTAGAATGCTCATTTGCCCTTAAAGCACCTCACGGTTTTCGTTCATGTTCTCTGCTTTGTCTCCTGTGAGCCTAGCATTGCATCTGGCACCTACCACTTAATAAATGCTTGTTGGGTAAACAAATGAGTGTGTGAACCACTTAAACCTATCTTTAGTCTATACCCTGAATTCATATTGTCACTGCTTACAGGCTATTATACAAAACATCTACGCAAGTTCTTTAATAAATTGTGATATTTTCACTATTGAGCAAATACCTTTTGGTTTTCTATATATATTTTAAAATTGCTTTAATATTAGTTTTGTTTTTTAAGGTCATACAAGTCACACTGTTTTTTTTTTTACTGGTATTAAAGTTCTAATAAACTAGGGCCGATCTCCTCCTAAGTCCCATTCCCCACAGAAAAACATTTGATGTTTTTAGGGTTTTCCCACTGTAGCTACTTACATATTTATAAATGGTTTGCATATCCTGGTATTTCTTCATTTAGCAGTTTCACACATGAGTTATTGATTCTATGTTATAATAGTTGAGGGTTTAGTTGTGTTACACACACATACTCCGATACACAGGCCGTCTTTTCTTTTTCTTTAAAGGTTTTTGTTTTAAACTGATTTGAGATAGAGAGAAAGCAACATCAATTGTTGTTCCACTTATTCATGCATTCATTGGCTGATTCTTGTCTGTGCCCCAATGGAGGATCAAACCCATAACCTTGACATGTGGGAGTGACGCTTTCACCAACTGAGCTACTGGGCCAGGGCCTGTCTTTCCTCATCCCCACCCTCTGCGTGTTGTTATGTCATAGTTTATGGTTACTCTCTGGTCAGTGTTCCCATTATTCTGATTATATCCACATCTTAGCAAAGTGGGATGTTATCATAATGTCTATTTTCTCTCGTAGCCTTTTGTTTTTCCTGGAGTTAGTACCTTAATAATCACCCTCCTCCCTGCCATGTGTTCAGTATAGTTTGCACCTACTGTAAATTATTCACAAATGCCCCCAAATGATATTTCAAGTTGTAACAGTCAGGACAGTCTAACTGCTATAACAAACAACTCACAAAATCTCAGTGTGTGTTTACGGTGGTAGTTTATTTCTAGCTCTTGTCACAGGCTAACGTGTGGCAGCGAGGGTTTATATGTCCGCAGCCCTTCAGAGTCACAGACCTCTTCCGCCTCGGGGCTTTCATATCTTCTAGGTCCTCGGAGCTCCTCAGTGAGCCTTTGTGTCTAGATATTAATAAGAGGAGAGGAAAAGCTTGGAGGATCTCATAGGTCATTTCATGGGAATGGCCTGGAAGTGGTGTCCACCACTGCGACTCACGTACTGCCGACCAGAACTCAGCTACACGCCCTCTTACCTGCGAGGGCTAAGAAATGAAACTTAGGGGGGTACTTAGGAGAAGGATAGCATCGAATTGGATGACCACTTCCAGTCTCCACTGCACATGCATTTACCGGTTGTTCAAATGGACGTGTACATCAGATAATTATTTTCTCTTTCTTTTTCATTTCCTGGAGACCTTCCTACTGCGATTCATCCTTCTGCTTCTCTCTAGGCCTGCTTCGCAACTGTTGCTCTGCAGGATTCGCTTTATTGCCTCCTGTGCTGGTTCTGCATTTCCTGACTTCCCTCTTTTCCTCTTTCTTGATTTATAAATTTGTTTTGGGGATCCTTCTTTAAAAACAGTATGGGAAGTAAATGTTTGAATCCTTGCATGTCTGAATATATCTTTTTTAAAAAAATATTTTATTTATTTATTTTTAGAGAGAGGGGAAAGGAGGGAGAGAGAGAGGGAGAGAAACAACAATGTGTGGTTGCCTCTCATGCACCCCCAGCTGGGGACCTGGCCCACAACCCCGGCATGTGCTCTGACTGGGAATTGAACCAATGACCCTTTGCTTCACAGTCTAGCGCTCAATCCACTGAGCCACACCAGCCAGGGCTGACCATATCTTCTATCACACTTGGCTAACATTTTGTCTGGGCATACAATTCTAAATTCAAAATAATTTTATTTTTAAAATGTGAAGACATTTAAAGAATCTTCTTGATCCATTAATACTCTTGAGAAATCTAATGCAATTTTTATTCTTTTTAACATGTAATCTGCTCTATATGTCTGGAAAATGTTTTAGAGTGTTCTCTTTATTCCTGGGCTTCTAATATTTCAGAATGATGTATGTTAATGGGTTGAATTAATTAATCAATTAATTAAAAATTTATTCTCCTGGACTTTTAGTGGAACTTTTGATTCCAAAGATTCAAAGATCCTTCTCTTCTGGAAGGGATTTTGCATTATTTCTTTAATTAATTTTTTCATCCCTTTCTGAATAAAAAGAAAACATTCTTTTCTGGAATTCTCTTGGATTTCCATTAGTTAGAAAATTTTTCCTTTTTCTCCAAATTTTTATGTTAGTATCTTTTTGTTCTATTTTTCTGGAGATGTTTTCAACTTAATCTTATAACCCATCTGTCAATTATCAAATATTTAAAATTTTGAGTATATATTCAATTTCAAGAGTTGTTTTCTTTTTTCTATCTTCTATATAAATCTCTTTTTAATTCATTTTCTGTAGGAGCAGAGTAAAAATGCATGTGTTCTGTTCACCTGGTTAAACCACAAATTAACCCAGTTTATTTTCTCCAGAAAATAAACCTCCAGTCTCCTGGAGGCTGGGTGGAGCAGATGGAGGAAGTTATGGTTGCTTGATTGCACGGTGATGGGGAAGGAAACTTTGGGTCCAAGCGTTCTGTGTGCCGACATCTAACCCTGTGTTCACTCCACCTGCTGATCTCCTTCAATGGTGCCTCTTAGGTGTCAGCATCTCAGGGTTACGTGGGGAGAAATGACTTGCGTCTTATCCATAACCCTTGCTGTAGGTGTGCAGCGGATTAACCCAAGCCTCCGTCGGACTGTTTTGTCTTTTTACTTCTCCTCTCCCTTTTATTTGTCTTTATGATTTAATGACATTTAAAATACTGGTTTATTCTTGTGTTAGAGAGGTTTAGGGAAGGGGAGGCTGGAACACATGTGATCAATTTGCCATTTTTCACCAGAAACCTCCCATGTGCATTTATATCTGTTGACCTCAGTGCTGTAAGTATTGTATGGTAAACCTATTGACCGGAGTTATGTCCGTTAAATTGGTGCTACATAAACTCCAGGTACAGGGAGGCATTCATTTTTTGTTATGTCACATGATGTTGTCATCATGTTTTCACTGGTTTTCCAGGGTCTTTCCCTCTGCTCGACCTCTGTTCAAAGTGGCCTCCATGACGTGGCCCAAAATCATTCTCTCGTGTCCTCCCACTGCTCTCTCCTCCTCGACACCCCTCTTCCCAGGGGAAGGACAGGTTCGTCACTCTGCAGTGGCTCAGTGGCATCACTGTGTAACACCAGTACCTCTGAGCCTCAGAACCTGAAAGGTGGGACTTATATGACAAGTGACTGCAGGAGAGTTGTCCCTGCAAGAGTTGACCCTGCGAGGCAGCTGACACACTTATCTAGGGGAGGGTGACAAGAAGAGCAGGCCCAAATGTGTTAGACTTTCTCCAAGCAGGAGCTTTTCCTAGGATTAGGGAGGCAGCACTGTAGAGCGACCACCACGAGCTGCCCCTTCAGGATCAGGAAGACCTGAGTTCTGCGTTTATGGACCTTCGTGATTCTGGGCACTCTGTTGGGGCTGTCTCAACCTCACTTTCTTCATTCTTAAAGTGGGGACAGAAAATATAACAGATGCTTTGCGTATTTCAAAGTGATGTTGTAAAAGTCAAATGAGATGATGTATGGGAAAGGGTGTTAGAAACTCTACTGTGTACAGGAAAAACTAGCTATTCAGATTAATGTGAGTAAACATATGAACTAGGTGAAGAACAGATTATTATTGTATAGCACAGAAAGTTATTTTAAATAAATTTGCTATGTAAGGTAGAATAAATTCAAGTTTGTTATTTCAGCCCTTTATCTCTTTCCAGGCCTGTAGACATGCACTTGTTAGATACTTAGATATTGCTGATGGATACAAAATAGATTTACCACATATATAGATTCTCAGGATATATATTTTGAAAATCTACAACCTGAGCGTCCTATACTTAGTCCTGGCAAATCGGAACAATTTCTATGAATTTGACCTTATTTTGGGAGAATGAAGTAGATAAATGCTACCAAAATAATACATTTAGCCAACACATAGAATCGCTATGCACTTTATTGATATAAACTCATTTACTCACAATAACCCTATGAAGGCATTTTATTATCGCCATTTTCAAGATAAGAAAATCGAGGCACAGCAAATAGAACTTCCATATTTTCCTAATAGATCCTGTGGGATCAGCTGTTTTCTCTGACACCCCTCTCCCACTCTTCTCCGCTACTTTGTGTTTTGGTTTGGCTTGGAGGCCTTCCCATCCCCCTTCCCCCAACACTTCACCCAGAGACACTTCCTAGCTGCTTCTGCGAGGCACCCTATCAAACAATTAAAATTTAAGCAGTCATTTTTCATTGTTTACCAACATGAGTGCAAGCAACAGGTTTGGAACTTAAGTTTCTTCCCAGAGGACTAAACCGGCTGCTATCACGTGCATACAACCTTGGATTCCGAGGGAGGTCAATTTGAAAACTGACCTTAAGAGAGCAAGCCCGGATCTCTGTTGTGGACGATCCCAAGTGTGTAGAACAGGGTATGCCACATAGTAGGCTCTTAATATTTGTTCAGGGAAGTGTGTCCTCCTGATTTTGTTTGATCTAATAGGACCTCTACACACTAAGCTATTCATCTGCAAAGTGACTAGGAGGCAACGATTAGCGTGGTGCATACTGATTAATGTATTCATATTTACAGATCCTAACTTTTAATACGAATTTGGAACTGCCCTTCCATTTCCCGAGGCCTGTCTCTGTTCTCCAGGGGCAATTCCTCCCTTTCTATAGTTAATGAGACAGCCCAGGCGGGGAGAGAATGCAAAGCCTTGGAAGCAGTTCTCGCAGTGCCCTGGGCTCTTTCAATAAGAGACAGCAAAGAAAACACATGGAAATAAAGGAATAAAGATGAGCTGCTGCCAGGGCTTGAAGCTCCGCAGAGGAGAATTTAACCCGGAGCCAAGCGCGTTTGAGTCACCACGGAGATTGGCCCGAGGTGAGCGCTGCACATCCACATCCGCGTTAGGGCTGGGAGACACGCCTTCTTCTCACACAAACCTTCCTGATCCAGGCGGCTGTGCGCACTCAGGGGTGGTGCTCAAGCCCTGCCACTCGTCTCCGGACAGGCAGGGGCAGGGCACCGAGCCACAGCCACAGGTTGGAAAAATAAGGAGCTGTCCCCGTGATGGTCGCCCTGTAGAGCAGATCCCGTGCCATTGCTGGTGTGGAAGCCCAGGAGTTCAAGGGCTTGGGGAAGGGAAGGAAGCCTCTGAAACCTGACACCCAGCCCTCGCGCAAAGGAAACTTCGCAGGCTGGTGAGTTGGGGAAGCCGGGTTGTTATTGCTGGAATGTGTCCCCACCCACTAAGGGTATTCTCGGCGGCTGGCCTTGGAAAAGGAAGTGAGACGTGGACGAGAAGCGGCAGGCCAGCAAGAGGCGAGCGGAGCCAGGCTGTGTGTGTGAGCGCCTCGGATCCGCAGCTCCAACACAAATCCTGGTCGGAGTCCTGCTGTCCGCGTGCCGATGGCATCAGAGCACTGAGCTGGCTGTCTTTGTTTTTGTCCTTACATTTAAAACAGCTGGTTGGGATACAAAACTGCACTGCAAGAACGATTTCCTTCCACTGGTATCTCAAACAACCACCAAATACTACTAATAATAACGATCATGATAACAAGATGTTTAGAGCTTCATTTAAGGAGAAATAATTTAGTGAGGCAAGCCAGGCAAGTGATAGGACATCCCTTTGCACTTCCTCAGGTGAGACAGCCGCAGAGAAATCAAAAGTAATTTCTTCCAGTGTTTTGCTCAGTTTTTTCTCCCCCAAATTCTGAACCAAGCGTTGCAGCTATTAGGGGTTTGCGCAAGTGTGTTGGTTTAAGTGGTAACAAGGCATTAGCTTCCAAGAGTTTCCCACCCGATACAACATTAACTGAAAACCGCTAAAGCAGGTGAAATGTATGTAATTAGCCAGCTACAGCTAGGGGCTGCCTTCCTAGGAAACATGTATGTTTGGTAACAGTCACACACCTATAACATGCTTAATACTGGGTTTTAATTTCAAGATCTAAATTTAAGGGTATAAGATTCCAGTTGTTTAAATGGTTAAAGTAAGCCCAAATTCATAACATGTAGTTTCAGGATTAGCAACAAAATTATTATTTAGCATAATAATAGCTATGAATTTTGATTTAGTTATGTTTAAAAGAAAAATGTGTGCTGTTTTTAATATTTAGTGACAGTGGTGCATATTTGGTAATTATATGTGTGTGTATATATTATATATATACATATATATATGGTTACATAGTTCTAAATTTGAAAAGTTAACAGATAGATAGACTTCAGCACTATAGCCTCAGGTTTTTAAGTTTATTGACTTTTCAAGTTCCTGGCAAGTCCAAATTGTAGTATGAAGTGAGAGCCGTTCCCCCTAAATATTTTTCATAGTTTCTTAGCATAATCCTCTAGCCAGATGGGATCAGTCCTTCTTGAAGGCAAGAGGGGATTCTTGACAGAGTTTGATATTAATCGGGCTTTTCTGCTTAAGAACTAACTATGGCATCCCATAAAATGTTACCATCGCTACTTTCAAAATGAAAATAGAACATTGCAGATGAAACTGGATGAGCCTGTTCTCACAGATGCCAAGAAGGAATAAAGGGAAGCTGTCAGAAGTGAGCAAACCCACAGCTGTCTCGCAGGCCACTTCTGGCACAGAATTCTATATCTGACCTGACAGGGAAGGTAACCCCGGATAATTGCTTATCTCAGCTCCTCGGCACACCAACTTATTCTAAGATTTTCTGTCAGTGTCAAACTTGCTTTTCATGTGCTTAACTACTCTTCTGGAAAAGTGGAACTCATCCAAAGTCCCAGGTGGTTCAGAACAGGTATCTGGTCTCTTCCCACCTCTGGGAAATTTTGGAGTAGTTATTTTCTTTTTATTTTCAGATCAGCAGAGCATGAAACATAGAGTAGCTATTCACATAAAACTCAGTTCACAGGGAATCCAGTTCCTTGAGTTGATTCATCAAGACGGGTTAACCAATAGTTCATCTCTTGAGCAAGCAATTGTAATGTTGAGATGCAGGAAAACAATTATAGTAAAAACAGGACAAACTAGTTGTTTTCTGTGATGAATACGTCACTTTCTAAAGATGGCAGTTAAAGGGAAATGAGTTTTTACTTGTTATTAGGTATATATGGAGCTGAAGTTTATTACATAGTTGTAGGAAGTAAGAATATCACTAAAGGGCAACAAAACCCTATTGTGCACCTCATAAATGGCACTGAGAGTATTACTTCCCCATAAATGGAGTTGAGAATATTACTTACTTTGTTTCCTGCGCTTTGCAATCATTTTTCATGTTCCCTGAATATTAAGCTTTTCTCATAGGCCCTCCTTCTGTGAAGAAAACTTGTCCAGAGTGCTGATAGTGAGAATTAAACTCTGTTTAGCACATGGCTAAAAAGTATCTGCAATGAGACACCTAAATCAATACATGAAAGAGTAATTGTGCAAGTTTCAGTGTGATTAAAAAATATTTAAAGTGTAATCATGAGCATGACCCGGGAGAGAGGGAGGGAGTCTGTGCGGGATTCAGTGGTCGGTGCGAAGCTCCGGGAAGCCCATCTGTCTCACAGCCCCCCGGCCTCACTGCAGAGAAGGTGACCAGAGTAGATGTGAGACCAGTTAGGAGGCTGCTGCAGCAGACCAGAGACGCCGGTGACACAGAAACAGGTGGGAACAGTGTGATTCTGGAGGGAAGTGGGGAGCCAGGGAATATCTGAAGGTGGAGCTAACAGGACTCGCTGACTATTTGGGTAAAGGGCGAGGATGGAGGAAAGACAGAACCAAAGTGATCATCAAGTTTTTTACCAGAGATGCTGGGTGGATGGTAAAGCCGTTTCCTAAGATGGATACACCTAGCAGGAGAGTAGGTTTGAAAGGAAAATGAATTCATTTCCAGCCCTTTGAGGTATTTTTAGGGATCACGTGGAAATGTCAAATTGGGCTTTTGGATATAAGAATCTGGAGCACTTGGGAGAAGTCACAGGTGAATAGAGGCAGTTGGGAATCAAATGTCCATGGATGCTATTTCGAGCCATGGCCTTCAGAACCTCGCCTAGAGAGAGAGCAGAGGGGGAGGAAAAGAAGTAGAGCCCTGAGGGCCAAGCCCCGGCATTTCTGACCTTGCATGTCAGAGAGATTGCGTGGAAGGAGCCAGTAAAAGTCAGCATAGTGGGTGGTAAACCAGGAGAAAGTGTTGTCATGGACCCCAGCCTGGAAGCATTTAAAAAAACCCCCGAAAAACAGGAAAGGACAGTTGTGTCAGATGTTGCTAGGATGGTGAATGAGATGGGGACCAGGAAGTGATATTGCAGGTGGCAGTTTGGAATCATTGGCAACTTTGACAGGAGATGGAGTTCTTCAAAATAAGGAGTTCAGGTAAATGGACTTAAAAAATTTCGAGATAACATTTCACATTATCCCAGGGGAGATATCACTAGAGAAATTCATGGTACTGCATAGAGACTTTAATGAAATCAATTTTTAAAATGGCTTGTCGAATGAATGAACAAAAGAGCACCTACGTAGGAATACTTACCAAGGCGTCAGATCAGCTGTACGTGTGGTGTGAGGATGACGTCAACCCAGAGCGAGCTGAAACTGGGGAAACACTAAGGGGAGCCCGAAATTCTTCCAGTGTTGTTTAGAGCAAAGCAAGGAGTAAGGAAGTTAGTGGATGGGAGAGAAAGTGTTACTACTCAGTGTCTATCGCTTCCTCCTTCTTTCTAATGAAAAGAAATTGTGTTCAGTAACAGGAAGGATAAGAAAACACTAAAAGAAAGTTAAAATCAAAGAAAGGAGAGAAGTTACTGTGACTGCAAGCAACTTCTTTAATGGAAACCAACAGTGGTGGGGGCAACAGAGAGGGCCTGCCTAAGGAAATGGTATTTTAGTTGCAACCTGAAGGATGCCTGGGGGCCGGTCAGGTGGACAGTTGGGAGAGAACAATCCAGACAGAGCAAAAGCATCTGGCAAGTTCCTGACCTGGGAAAGAGCTTGGTGCACTGAGTGAGCTGGCAGAAGAGTTCAGAGAGTGGAAGGCAGGCCGGAGAGACCACTCGGGAAGTCATTGTAGGGACTGGATAAGACCAAAGCCGACCCAGTGCAGCACCCCAAGATTAGTTGTTGTAGGGACGGCCTGTCCTGGGAAGTTGCGCTACACGCCCTTCGAGCTCTCTTCCAAAATTGTGATCCTACAAATACAAGAACATGATTTGTTTGATGTTTGATAGATATTCTAGATCACAGATTAAGAGATAGTAGTAAAAGTATAGTTAATACAGTTGTAAAAAAAATAACAGATCAAAGTAAATTAAGTTGTAGCTGCCACATAAACCAAATGTCTAATATATAGAAATCCAGGAAGAAACTACTGTTCTTAGTAGGTAAAACTATAATCAAGGATATTAAGACTCATCCACATAATTTTGGGAATAATTTCAGAGAAGGTGGATTAGATGTCATAAATTAGTAAGTTTTACATCAAAGCATTAAGAAGTCCATTGCTAATATAATACTGTTAGTGCTGGGTAATACAGCTGTGAGTATGGCATTTAGTCTCCTTAAGGCTTGATTTTTCTCCCTTGTGCAAGGAAGAAGTGCTGATTATCTTAATATCCCTGTTGCCTAACTTTAGACCTGAGTAACTTACAATTCTTTTTTCATGTTTAGTTTCTCTCTTCTTTTTATTTGTATCTTTCTTCTCTTCCTCCTTTTTATGTTCCAATTTACCCATTTAGGTCAGTAGGTAGG
Organism: Mormoops blainvillei; assembly: GCA_004026545.1. Lineage (NCBI taxonomy): Eukaryota > Metazoa > Chordata > Mammalia > Chiroptera > Mormoopidae > Mormoops > Mormoops blainvillei. Next base: position 29,149 of record PVJD01000167.1, read on the forward strand.
TAGGTAGGTAGGTAGATAGGTAGGTAGGTAGATAGACAGACAGACAGATATGGATATTGATGTGTATATATGTACACATATATGTACACACAGAGATAAAAGAAACATAAATACTATATAGGCTGTAAGAGAGGAAAATTTTTATTTTAAGAGGCTTAGGGGGAAGTATGAGATTATAGTCTTCTTTCTGTAACATACACATTTATTTTTATAGTGATCTTGGGATGAACCCAGTATGTTTCCTTGTTGATTCTCACTTTAACTTGCTCAGAAAAATGAAACTATGTCCTAAATTTGGCCTGAGAGATACACCAGAACAAAACTAATTAGAAAATCCAAATTGCTTTGTATTCTATTTGTCCAGTCTAACTTAGGCAAGGAGCTTACAGCCTGAGAGCTTTGTTAAAAAGAAATTACTCAGTTCTTGTGGTCTAGCATTCAAAATATGCTGTTTTCATAAACAAAATTTACTGTTGATAAATGTTTTTGACATGTCAAAATATTTAAAATACAGAACAAAATTAGATTTTTCAAAGAAGAAAAGAGAAACTAGGAATCCTTAGTGCTTAAAAAGAAATGTAAACCTTTTCCAAGATCAAAAGCTTCTGAATATTGACTCAGGTGTGTGCTTGGAATGACTTAAGCCCTGTGAAATTTTCCTCCCAAATGCTGGGAAATGAAGGAGAATTTGCTAATTTCTTAATTCCTCGAGTGAACCTCTTTGCTAATTTCTTATCTCCTTGAGTAAAATAAAGCTAGTTACCACAACTAACTATGCAGAACCTATTATTCCCAGTCTCTGTTGCTATCCTGCCCCAATTCAGTCTTCGACTTTTAGTTTTTCTCAGGTTGGCAGTACTGTTATCAAGCACTGCCTCTCAGGGTCTGGAGGTAAAAGCTTATGTTAGAAACAATACAGAAAACAAGACTGTAACAATATCGGAGAAAAAATTGCTTTAATGAAAATATTCCAATATCTATAACTGAGGTTAACCTATAATGAAACAGGCGTAAGTAACTAGAACATCATGAGAAAGACCTATTCTTTAATCTTCAGCTAGAAAAGGGTGCTAGTTAATGAAGACTGCATAGTAATAATCAAATGAAATGAGCAACCTGGGTTTTGTTTTTCTCTCTGGACTGCACTAGACAATCATCAGGTGCTAGTTATTCTGAAATGGACCTTTAAGATGTCCCCAAATCTCCTTTGTTAGATTTTAATTTTTCATTTACCTCCCAGAAAGACCAAGCAAACAAAGCAGGATGCTTAACTCATGAGTATGGCTCCTGGACGCCTCCTCAATGGAGGTGCATTCTATGCACCCCGGCAATTTACATATTTATTGAGAATTCATTCTGTTTGCAATGACAAAAAGTGTCCCTGGATAAAGGTGAGGGCCTAATGAGAAATGAAGGGTAAGGACCCCTGTCTGATTTTTTTTTCCCTTAATTGCAAAAGTTAATGCCAATCCGCGGGCTCGGTACCCTCTGCAGACTTGGAGAAAAGCTGGTACGCACATGTTTCCAGGGCCAGCTGTAAGGATGTCTTTGAGTTCAGTTGTGGTTTTTCTCTGCAGAACAACTATAGGATAATAGCTAAGCGGCTGTGAAGATGAATTTTCTTTGAATTATAATGTTCTTCTTCCTGGTTCCCGACAGTTTTGCTAATCAAGTGTGGTTTTCATGGTTCTGACCACCCACAGTTTTTCACTCTCTTAAAGTATAATTTGACTTTTAAAGTAGACTTATGATAGGAACCAGACACTCGTTTCCTGTCTTTCAGTTCGTGGAGGGTGTTGGCTTAGGGTGAGAGTAAAATAGAGCCTTGAGGTGAGGTGTAATTAGTACAGAGTAGTATTGTTTATTCTTAAAATCAATATAGTAAATATTTACAAACCTACAGGGATAGGCATCTAACTAGCTCAAAAGAGAAAAGGAATAATTCAAAATCATAAATGTCAGCTCTATATTTAAGGAAAGGTGAACTGTTTGCATCATTTTTATAACCAGGACTAGCATGGTTTTTTTGTCTCATTTTCCAAGAACCATGCTTTCTAAAGTTGTGTAGAACTTCGAGTAGGAGGGTTAAAGAAATAGTTCAAAACGGCTTTTTCTACCATTAACATGTTATTCTGCATGGTCCCTTGATCCAAAAGATAAAAATGAGAAATCCAAGAATTACTGAAATCCTTTGGAGAGCACAAATTCTACTTGGATAGCGTCAAATTTAGAGAAAATGTCAAGTTAGTTATGCTGAAGTTGATGATGTTATTTAATCACAATAAAAGATCTGCTCACCATGTTAAAACTGGTAACAGGAATGTCATCTTTGGTATAATTTTGATATAGCTGAATTTTTTGGTAAAAATTTTAAAGTGCCTTTTAGAATCAGCATTATAGTTGGTACTTGGATTCTATACATGAATAAGACATAGTTCCCGATCTCAAAGGACTTAAAGTCTGGTAAGGTAGAGAGAGAGACACGAGCAGATAATTTTAGCGTAAACTGTTAAAATGGGTGGTTTGAATGCTACGTTGTGATAATAAAGAGGAAGATAAATTTAAGGGGTTACAACTGTAGAAAGATAGGAGTGGAAAATAAAAAAGGTCTGAAATTAGGTCAGTGATTGTATGGTTAGAAAAGTCAGATCAGAGAAATTGATGAGCGACATTGACCAGCTATTAGGAGAAAGGAGAAATGTTTATAAAGTCTCAATTATTAGCTTAAGGAGGCAATAGATGGATGAATAGTGGTCCCCAAAACTGAAATGAGGTGAAAAGATGCTGAAGCATGTTGAGTGGGGAAGACATACTGCATTTGGGGTACCTGTGGTCACTCAGTTGGGTTTGTGCAGAGCAATGGCTTCTAAGCATCTAAACCTCCTAAGAGAGATCAGGCTGGCAATAGTGATGGAAAGTGCTGGAATGCAGGTGATCACTAACATTCACAAGAACTAATGCCATCTCTCAGGGAAGCCCTGGGAAGACGGAGGAATATAGCCATAACATAGGCCTCATTATTTTTTCTTTTTTTCTGTAAGCACTGATCTGCTTTGGCTAATAATGACATTTAAGTTCTGGAAGGACTTAGGGAAAATGTAAGTTTATGTCTAATTATTTACATTCATCATTATTATTGTTAAATTGAGAGGATATATTAGATATGTCTGTAGCTCTTAGTTTAGAGTATGACATCATTTATCCCTTTTATGTGGAACAATCATTTTAAGTAACGTTTTCTTTCTCTACAATTCTGTTCACCCATATTTTCTCCCAGCCACACTTGGAAAAATGGAAAGTCCTATCTCAGCTAGGAATGTGTTCTAATACCTGAGAATGGAAAGCCTAACAGAATCCTAAAGTGACTGAATCTATTGATTTGGGCTCATTAATGTCATAGCTTAATAACAGGCACCCAGTCCATATTAATTTAAGAACAGACTAACTCCCATTCTCTTCATTTTACTCAGTAGCTCTGTTCTAGCTCTGCTGTGACTGAATTTATGACACTTTTAACCTCAGGAGCTACTTACCAAAGCATAACAAAGTGTATCACAGAGTTCTAAAAGAACTGAAGAATAACTCCTTTGTAACAATTATTTCTGTGAGTTCCTATTCTATGTAAAATATTGTCAAATGATTGAGTTCTAAGCGTATGCCAAATGACTCAGTTTATGGAAAGCTATTCTCTCCTCTTCCTACCCCATCTTTATCCCCATGATAATATTCCTTTCAGTTCACTGTTGGCAATATTTTATGGCATTGGCAAACATTCTTTATACAGCCATCAGTCTCTCAGCCTCCACCTCAAGTAATTATGATCATTAAGTAATCAGTGTGAACATTCAGCATGCTCACTTGTCCAGCTGAGGTGTTCTCACTCTTCCTTCTGGATTGACCCCAGGTGTGTAAAGCATTGTTTGTCACAGGGGCATCATTCCAGACATCTAGTTCTGAACAAATGTATTTTTCATTAAAACTTTTTATAATAAGCCAATAGCCCAGTTATTTGTGTTTTGACTATTCCAGATGGAGAAGCAAAATCCTAAAAAACTTTTAATGACTCACCTATGACTGAGACACATAATTCATGTCTAGAAATATCCCAGTCAGGATTTCTAATTAGAATCATGTTGACTTTAGTCCTTTTGTGCTTTTCTTCCTCAGGCATTTGGATACTTATATCATTAACTAAGCTATCAATATTATGTAAGTGTGATTCTTTTAAATTACCCCCCTCTGTAAACCACCAATATTTCATATTCTCGTGGAAAAATATCAGTGTGTTATTTTCTTGTTTGAGGGTTGAGGATAGGAAAGCTAATATTTTGAGCACAAATCTCTTCTTATTTTGCAGAGTTTTTGGAATTGTGTGGGATAATAATAATAGTACAAAGAAAAAGGCTCAAATATCATTTTCTCAGACTTGAAAAGTCCTCCTCTAACTTAGGATGAGCATTTGCAGATCACTGCGAATTATGGCTGTTTGACATGGTTGTCAAGGGTGAAAACTGGCATTGATAATGAGACCTTGATTAAAAACTGACAACAAGTACCATCGTTTTCAGCTTTAAAATACTGTCACTGAAAGAATGCATTTCCTTGCATGCACTAATGTTCAGGTCTAGGCTATTTGTAAGAAAATCGAAAGTTTGATCGCTTTCCTTTTAACGGGCAAGTTTCACAAATTCTGCTTTTACTTATAACTGCTTCTTGTTTGGAATACTTGTTTTTTTTACGTGTAACTTCTAAAGATTTTAGAACATTCATACAGTGTATATACAAAGGTATGAAAAAGATGAAAGGTTAAACGCAAAAATCTCTCCCATTCTTCCCATAATCCTTATGAATTCAGTTTCTTTTAACACAATTACCAAAACTGGCCCACGGGACAATTTCAAGGCAAAATTCAACTTCATGATCCAGGCCACAATAAAATCTTCAAACCACAGAGTTCTAAGAAAAAGGGTCTGTAAAGTCAGGGGTAAGGGTTTTATCTATTTGGGGCCTTTCTCTTGACCTAATGTATTATCTAATACCCCACGACACTAAGAGCATTCCAGTGCGTCTAATCCAGTACTAATAAGGCAGGTCTAAGGAATAGATGAGACCTTGAATAATACCTTTTGTTTTTTAAGCAGCAAATACCACTTAATTCCCATTACTTTAAAATTACCCTGTTTAACTGGATCTAAAATGAACTGATACTAGAATTAAAGAGGAAAAGGAATATTTTTATGATATTTATTTCAGTGGTGAGTTTCCAGAACTAAATTTATACCTTAATAATGGTGTCTATTAGTAAATCCACATAATTATTGAGATAGTTGTTTTTTGTTATGAAGCTTTATTAAGAAAAAAACAAAAGGTTCCCTTCTGTAGATGTTTTAGAGAAATGATATATCCTCCACTTCTCCTATGTAATAGGAAATAATGAAGCATTTGTGTAAGGCCACATATTTCCTGGGGCCCCTAAACTCCTGCCTGGGCAAATAAGTTTATTACATGTCTGTTTTATCATGGAGGTAAGATTGTCTTCTTGCATCTTCTTTTCCTTTGACATTTACTTATTGAAAGTCAAGCAAACAACTTTCTTTTTAGTAAAAGTCATGGGTAAAACTGATGTTTTTCAGAACTTTATCTCAGAGTCCACTTTTCTTTTGATATTTTTCTATACTGCTTCGTACCAGTTTGTTGCACCCAAGCTGGAAAATCAATGGCTTGTAGGCCAGTCTTCCTGATGAATTTATTTCTAATGAAAACAGCTAATAAATTACTCTTCCCAGTGAGCATTTTGCTTTATAACATGTAGCAAAGATCCAAAGGCATGCCTAATATTAGAAGTTCTAGATTTAAGAATAGATTTCTAAAGAGGAACCATTTGGGGCAAAAAGAACTGTATCAGTTACAGCTAATGTTGCCCATGTGGATGGTGGGGCTAATGCCTGGGATTTCTGGAGCAGCCACAAGTTAAAATTTTCCATTTCCAGGGTAGACTCTGGGTTAGATAAGGATTCAAATCCTTAATCCTGAAAATGTGGTCACATTGCTTTGTAAACCTTTCTGTAGTCTCTTAAGGCCATCCTCAGAAAGCGCCTTTCACTGAGTTTGGGGCTTGATCATCAATACTGTCCACAACACTTGACTGTGTGTCCTTGATAACTTAGGTTCTTGGTTTCCTGTCTTGTGGGTGAACATTACAAGTATATGAAAATAGACTTCGTTGATAAGCTGGCAGACACTGTGGTTAGTCACAGACTAAAGTAATAGTAACTGACCCAAATGCCTGAGCGTCATTGCATTAGCAATAGTGGCATTTTTCTTAGCTAACCTCAGCCGATTGCTAGTATCAGAGGTGGGCTTCCAAACAACTGTAGTTTCCCTAAACAGGTTCGGGTTCACAGTTGAAAGCTAAACGGACAACCTCATAGGTACATGATATCAAAAGATCACTTGGTTATTTGCATCTTGGTAATTTTAGAGTCATGGTTAACACCATGCCTGTCCTCTGAATTTTTACTTTTAGAAATGGACACCAGTCTATTTCAGTCCAATTTCCAGCCTGCCATGCTAGAAAAACCTGCTTCTTATAAAATGGTTCCAAACTGAGAATTCAGACAATTCAAAGGAATCACCAAGAGATAACAGTTTGACTTAGAGACAAAATCATGCCTTATTGATTATAGTAAGCAAAATGGTGATCAGCATTTGCTGTTTCAGCATATTTGGATGCGTTGCCAAGTAACAAGGTAGGTCAGGTGTCTAACGGCCTAAGGTTGCTACATAAGAGAGAGCCCTAGAGTACAACTAACAGGTTCATCATGGGAAGATCTAGTCCTAGTTTTCTATCTGTATGAGCCTTCTTTAGAAACAATACTTCATTTCAAGTCAGTGAAATTTAGAAAACTGACATGGGCGCAATCGACACATTTGTTTGGAAGAAGGAATATGTAAGCAGTTTCTTGTTTGTTCTATCATAATTACTGAAATTTTTAATAATAGTTTTATGGGTTTGTCTTTGCAGAAGAACTAGAACACAATGAAATAAACTGAAATCCTTTCCAGTCTCTTTTCGATGATCTGAAATTTTTAAACTAGTTTTCAGAAAAGGATTCCTGTAAAGCTTTATGTGTGAAAGGAAACGTGGTTATATATTTTCAACTAATTTTTAAGCATAACATCATTTATCAGGACATTGTAAAATCTTTCAGAGCTTTGGAGATGATATCAAGAAAGGCAAAGAAAATAACCATTGGGAAGGTGTCAATAGGATAAGTAGAATTACTTTTTTCTTTTGGCCAAAGCAGAGTTCAAAATATTGACTGCAAAGTCTTTATAAGATACCCATTTCATTAGGTTTTATCTCTTTACTTTTAAGGACAAAATGCCTATTTAAAAGCCTTCTTAGTTTGGCAGTCCGCTGCAACTAACGATTTCCCCTTAGATTTGCTAGTTTCTGAGAAAAATATTTGTTGTATTCAAATGCATGAATATTTGAATTCATGCATTTGTGTTACTTTTTAATGAGCAGAAACTGTAAACCTCTATGAAGGTCAATTGCTGTTCTTCACATTTACTTGTACCAGTGTCGCTGAGTATTATTGTGTCAGCAAGTAACACAAGCAGACTGAAGTTTCTGGTAAAACTTTCTGACGACTGAAGTTTAGGAAGGCACTAAAATAAATTAGCACCCAGTACAGTGGATATTTATTAAAGCTTTGTGGTAATAGCTGCCTACACTCTTACATTTTCAATACAATTAATTCATTATTTTAGCAGTCGTAAACTATGCTGTGTCAAGAAGATGCTTCTGACTCTCTGTACCAAGAACTTGCAGTTGAACTGGCTTTAAAAATACGTCAAGGACGTATTTGCATTCATCTCTTCTGTTTTCTTTCCTGACTCCCCAAGAACCAGAGGTGGTAGTTACAGAATGAAGAGCATCACACCTGCTGACCAATGAGAAAATCAGGAGCATTTAAGCCACACTGGATTGTACCTGCTGCATATCAGCTGGGCCAGAGGACCAATGTCAAACTATGATAAAATAAAGCAGAGCAAACTGGCTTATTTGGAAATCAGGCACATTTTAACCTTCAACTCAATCCACTTGATTCTACCACTTAAAGATATCACCTAGTAACAGGAGGATTATTTCCATTCTGAAATGTAAAATGTGAATGGTGAAGTCTTCTTTGAAATAGTTCTTCAAATTTTATAAACTTTGGCCAAACTGGAACTGTATATTTTTCTTCCTTTTCAGATAATCAAGATTAAAATAATTTTTAAAAACCATGAATATTAGAGCAACCACCCTTCAGATGCTGGAATCTCTCTGTCAAATGCTCATCCAAATAGGTTTAGGCCCAGAGTCCCAATGAAGACAGCAAGTAGAAACACCACAGAGCTAGAAGTGAAGTCATCTCATAACCCTGAGACAGCTTCAGCAGCGGGGGGAGGAGTGGCATAGTAATTAGGGTGGAGTCTGAAATAACAAGGGTGTGACTTCAAGAACCAAGCCTAGTTCATGCATAACACACAGGGTACAATTATGGTTTATCTATATATCAATATCCTCTACAGGAAATAACTTTGTGGAAAAAGACATTGAATTAGCCATCAACCGTGACAAATAGCCATGAGTTAAAATACCTTCAGAGCTTCAGAGTGTCAATAATCCCCATAATTTTCACTGAATAAAAGATCCAAGAAGGTTAATCAATGTTGGTGATAAGCCAAGTACAGGCAGAAAACCAGACTAAATTTTCACTTTCTGAGCTATTTAGTTACAAGTCAGGGCTACTTCTTACACAGCTGATCCCTAGAGGACCTATTGTGTGCAACATCTTAATTGTAAAGACTGATCTACTTTAATGCTAGTGCTACCAAATTCACATGGACCTTTCCCAACCTGCTTTCTACTTTTTTTTCTTTTCTTTTGCCTAGTGTGTATCTTTATGTTGGTTTACTGTGAATGTGACAGTGTGGGAGAGAGAGGGCCATGGCTGTTCCAGGTTTAATCATGTTTTGCATCATTATTAAACCTACAAAGTGGAGCCTGCCCTCAGAACCTGGTGTTACAACTTTTACTAACTGTTTAGCCAAAATTAACTCATTAGGTATTAGGCTGTTTTTCCTTCAGATGTATTAGTATTACAATACTTGGTCATATAGACTGATGCATTTTTTATAAGTTTAGGGTTGAAATTTATTGGGAAAGAAAATAAGTCCCCCTGAATTACCCTAGTTAAGCAATAACGGACATAATAAAAGGGTTACAGCAATAGGAAGAAAGTAAAATTGTGAAATAGGTTAATGCTATCTCCTTTTTGGGCTCACCTGCCTCTCCTCTCCTTTCCCAGGGACCGTGTTTTGCTGTGTATAACGCACGCTCACATTTTTGGCCCAAACTTTCAGGGAAAAAACCTTTCATTTTAATTGTTTAATTTGATTATTTAATTATTTATATTTAGAAACAAAACCAATTCTGATATTCCAGGGTATCATTTTGCATACGGACATCATTATTGCTTTCTAGAGTTATACTTTTACTGCATGCACATAAATAAAAGAATTAAAAACATTTACATAGGTATGGAATTAGTATTTCCCATGTATAATGCACATCTTTATTTTTCCCTAAAAAATTTGGGCAAAAAAGTCCACATTACGCACGACAAAATACGTCCCTCGTGCGACAGCTCCTGTGGGATCCGCCCCTCTTGTCTGTGCTCTCACCTTTCCACAAGGCTACTAAAGCATACCTGTCCCTAGTTCCATGTCCTCAGGTCCCTCCTTTCTACTCCACAGTCTGATACTCGATTTGTTGCTGATGTGCTCATTGGCCAAAATGTAACAGTGTTAATTTTGGGAAACTGGACAATCAATCTTCATGCTTTGGTGATGGCATTTTTGTAAATTTGCCTACTGGTTAAAATTCATCTGTAACCACCAAATCAACACCCTGGTGCATTTGCCATCCTTCACAGACACGCATGGAAGTGGGGAAGACTCTGAATTTCCCAGCTGAGGTCAAACGAGCTGACCCCTACCTTCTTATTTCAGCTCATATAGTAAATAAGTGTTCCTTCCAGGGTTTATTTAGTGTCAGATTTCGTGCGTCCTTGTGTGATTACATGGGAATTGTTTTCTGTTTAAAATGGCCCCCAAGGGTAGCGCTGAAGTGCTGTCCAGTGTTTCTAAGAGCAGGAAGGCTGCAGGGCGCCTTATGGGAAACTATGACTGTGTTCCACTGACCATGAGCTCAGTGTCCACGAATCAACAACACATAGTAAAGATGTGTCTGGAAACAGAAAACACATAAAACAAGGTGGTGAAAATTTTGTGACCAGAGGCTCACAGAAGCTCTGCCCTGTATTTCCCCCAGGGGCACAGCATTCCCCGATTCAGTGTTTACAGTATTTTAAAAAATAAAACTGCCATGACTGACAAGAATCAACTGTGCTTACTTCCTCCCAGGAAAGGATCTGCAGTAGTTTAGAGATAAAAATGTAGCCGAGTAGCTGAAGGAAGAAGGAAGAGCAAGCAAACATGGGGGCATGTCATCCAGGAGGAGACGAGGTCAAGTTCTTTAACCAGACCACCGTGGGTGCCTGTTACATTTAAGCAGACCTCTGAGTTCTGACCTTCCAGGTAGTAGAGGCAAAAACAAGCAAACAAACAAACAGACAAACAAGTAATATAGCTGTTCCTATCAGATTAAAAATAGGATATCATGGTATTGGGAGAGGCACTTTTTTTTCTATCATTATATTCTAAGAGTAACTTTATGGCATGAAGCACATAATATAATATGTAACATTTCTAATTGTAGCTTTAAAAATGGTGGGGAAATGGACCTTATGTCATTGCCTTTATATTGACAACAACAAGGCCTGAGGCACTTAATAGAATCTCTGTGATGTTCCAAGGAGGATTTCCACAGGGATCTACAGTCTGTGTGTTGCTGGAGTGCCAACATAAAATGCAGCGCTGTCACATTCTGCACACATTTCCGTTCCTAAAGAGCTTCAGACGAAATTATTGTAATGGTGGAGTTACCCAGTCCTCTGGTAAATTGGAGGGGGAGATACATTTGATCAGGCCGCTGTTGGGGTACCTCTACAGTCACCATAGAAAGAGGACGTCTGCCTTTGCCTGTGGGTGGGACAGTCACCATGGAGCAGCCCAGATGAAAGAGGAAGGCTGCGGCCTCCAGTCCATACCTGACCAGTCTAATTAACTGGATAGACCTGATACCGCCCCCTCCAAGCCTTCACCCTTTTGAATATCCATGCTCATTTTCAGTTATTAATTCATTCTCCCACTGGTGCTAAGAATCTTCTGATAAGATTTGGAGGAAGGTATAAAGTAGAGGCTCAAATACTGTAGTGACTAAAGAAATGTTAAGAAAAAAACCAAAAAGATTCAGCGAAAGCTTATAAACTCCTTTATACTTTCCTACATTTTGGATTGATTGTTAATGATCAAATTTTAGCGTAATTTGTCCTGATTTTTTAAATTGATTTGATTATTAACCCAACTCTTATCAGAATTTATAAAAATAAGGGTGGCTGTTTTGTAAACCTATATTATCAGCAATTTTTTTACAGAGGTTTTTATATTGAGTTTTGGGCCTTCATGTTGCTAAAATATTAAATGGGAAGAATTCATGGAACTTATTAATAAATAAGTGTACACATATTTCTATAGAATCTAGACAAAGAGACAGTTAAGTTAGAAAAGCCTGCCGGCCTACAGGGGAAAAAATGAGGTCTTGAGAAAACTGAGGGAAAATTTTTTTAACCATCATAGTTTATAAAAGATATAAACAATTCAATTCCTGTAATTTTAAAATTAAGAAGAGAAAACAAAAAACTTGATTCAGTTAGATATAACAAATACAATTAAATGGAGATGCAATTTGATTTATTGGAAATAATATGAGTTTTATGCAGATTACCGGCAGTACCCTACCAGAATGTAATACATTCTGGAAAATACCTTTTGCATCAAGTATATATAAAAATATAAAAAAATAAATTTTATGGTATGGTGTGGGGTGAAAAGGGGCGGTGAGGTGGAGGGAGCTAAAAGTAGTATAAAATCCTCAATTACTCATAGCTTTTTAGACATAATCTTTGATATTGTAGATGTAGCACTTTATACCCATTCTTTAATTTTGTTCTTTCAAGGAAACTGCTCCTTTTTATAAGGAGCAGGGAAGAAAATAAGAAGACTATTTAGACGATGTTACAGACTCTGCTATACAACGCTGGCAGTGCTGACGAATGGGGCCGCAGCCTGGCCGACAGCATATCTGGGCCGCAGTTTTAAATGCTCATTCCTGAGTCTGTTTATGACGAGTATGAATTTGGAATTGTAGTCCCTGGCCGCTCAGAGGGGTCGATGTGCGATGGGAGAAAGCACAGATTTGACTGTGGGGAGGTCAGGGCTTGCCTTAACCTCAGCCTGCCCTGCCCTGGCTACACTTGGGTGGGGGGGGTGGGGGGGCTCTCTGCCTTCCCGCCACTCCCATCGCAACGCCTGACAGCGACTCCGATGTCTGCGCAGGGAGGCTGAGGCTCTCTTCTCAATGGGAAGATAGCTTTGGTCAACTGTTTCCACAATTATTAATGTTAAAGACTCGAAGTATTAGCTTTCGGTTGTCACGTCCAACAGAGAATCCCATTTCTTCTCACTCCCCACCCCCTGCAAAATGAGGAAGGGTCATTGGGAAAGTATAGACTGTGTAGGCCACAATAAATTTTGGAGAAATCTTTTAAAAACCATTCACAATAGAAAACTCATCGGCCCTCTAACATATTCCTGTCTCTGATAAGCTATGAAAATAGTACTGGTTTGATAAGTTAGGTGACATTCTGCTTCTCCCTGGCAAACATTTCCTCATACTTTTTAAATAATAAATGAACTAAAGGTAGACTCAAGCCAGAAACTTAACCAGTTCAATCCTTTGTAATTTAGCAGAGTCCTCTTCAAACACAGATCCTCACTCATGGATTCTATTAAGACCCTCGACTCCAAAGGGCAATTCGCAAACTCTTGGGTTGTCTCATTTTGTACTCTGGCCAAAAACAATGGAATAGAAGTCAGTCATATTACAAAATATCTTCTCTTCTAAAAAAGTGTTTAAGGGTTTGTTTAAAAAGAAGACTCCCAATTTATTCTAAATACTCTTACATTTGTATAAGTGTCATTTATGAACAACAGACCTGGAACACAAGTGCTCCATAAAGTGAATATATCTGTTTATTTACTTAAAAACAAAGTACTTACCAGTGTGTCATAGTTCATAGCTCAGTGACTGATGTTAGTATAGAAAAGTGCTTCTTCACTGCTCCTTTTTTTTTTGCATTGATTTCCATGCCCAGATACAAATTTTCCAACTTTAGGAATGCATATTCGGAAAGACACTGCAGCGTGTCTTCTGTTGAGAAGCAACAGGCCTAGGATTCTGACAGACCTGGAGTCAAACACTAAGCCTGCCGATCATTAGCTGTGTGGTCCTAGGCCAGTTAACTAAACCTTCCATGCTTCAGTGTTTTCATTTGCAAACCCCCCACAGACTTTTGTGACGATTAAATTAACTAATGTATGTAAAATGCTTAGCACAGTGATTCTCAATCTTTTTCATCCCCTGGCACACATAAAGCAATTACTAAAATTCTGTGGCACACCCAAAATATATATTTTGCCGATCTGATGAAAAATAGGTATAATTTTGATTCATTCACACCAGATGGCTATCATTTGCTGTTTTCCTTTTAAAATTTAACAATCTAAGGGAGAAGAGGTCAGTGCCCCCGACCAAATAGTCAGGTTTTGCAGGTTTTAAAAATTCTGCTCACACTGGTTGCAAATCGCTGGCTTAGCATAATAGCAATGCAACAGGAGGTTGTTAACATTAATTCCAGCTATAGTCTGGCAACTCATCAAGTGGTTGGTTGTTAGTATTCTACTTACATCTAACTACACACAAAAAAACAGAGTACAATAGAGTCAAGTATTTGAGCAAATTCCTATCAGTTTTGTTTTCTAAGTGAACCATATGTATCAGTTGTGTCTCCCTATAGTGATTCTTCTTTCCTACTTGAAATTATTTATTTTTGAATTTTATAATTATATTTGTTTTGAAAATATGTTGTACATTCATATGGTTCAAAATTCAAAAGGCACAAAAGTATACAGCGAAAAATACCCTTCCTTTCTTTGCCTCCTCCCTTCCCCAGAAGCAGGTCTTCAAAGCCTATTTTACACACATATAAATAAACAGATACACATATTCTTCTTTCTCCCCCTTTTTTGCACAACAGTTAGCATACTATTCAGTGCTTTCAAATGGAAAACATGACATTCAGTTAAATGATGGCTCTTTGGGACTTACACTAGAAATTTAATTGGTGTTGTATCTGAAATTCAAGTTTAGCTGAGTATCCTGAATTTCATTTGCTAATCCTAGCATCCCTAAATTACCCTCCCAGTGTTTGGCGTCTTGTTTGTCTGCTCTTGGTTTTTTATTTTGTTCATATCAGGATCACCTGGGAGGCTTTTAAAACCCTATCCAAGCTGCACACTCCAGGCCAATGTCATCAGAATGTCTAGGGATTGTACTTGGGCCACACTATTTTTTTCGAGTGATTTTTTTTTCAATAATTTAATGAAGGAGTAATTTACACACTAAGAATCACACCCATTTTAAGTATATATAGTCCAGTGCTCTTTGACAAATGCATACACCTGTTTTTACATAACAATATATCTTGGCAATCACTCAATCATTTCTTAAAGTATAAACCCTTGCAAGCAAGCATTATACTGTGTGCTACTTTTCCTCATAAGACTTGAGCACTTTTACAAGTGTTTCAGATAAATACAGGTTGAGTAGAAACAGAGTCATTTACTGCAGTCATTCTTTAGATTTAATGTACAAATTGAGAAATGTTACTAATGAGTATTTGCAGTTGCAACACTAATTAAAAAGAAATTCAGAGATTGTAAAGATATTGTTGCCAACCGTGCTTTATACCAAGCGATCGTGTGCAGGTGCGCATGCGTGGCTGAGTGGTAAGCCAGATTCTTCACACATAGATACCACATGACCCATTTACACAAAAAGGATCTGGTACCAACATTAAACAAGTTTTTCCAGCCATGTAGTTAGAAATTAGAGGAGCTGGGATTCGAACTGTGTCTGACCCCAAGTCTTGCTAGGGTAACATCCCAATCTGGCCTAATTTTGAGATCCCACCTTTTTCAACAAGATTCAGAAATTCTGTTTTTCCTTTTGAAAAAGATGCAGAACAGCTGTTTCTGTTTCTCAGTGGACGACTTTCTCAGCCAAAATGCCTTCTAGAGAGAACGAGCAAGACAAACCAAACAGGTAAAATTCCTTCGGGCTCAAGTTTCTCTCATCTCTATAAAACCCTTGCATGACAGTTCTGGATTTTGTGTTTGTTTGTTCACCTGTCTCGGATCACCTGAGAAAATAGGGCTTATGAAAAAAGTTGAATGGACGAGTTGAGATTCAGGAGGAAAGGAAGCAGTGTCTTTTGCTAATGAACCTTATCTTTCTGCTCAAATCATGTGTATTTCTCGTACCCGTACCTGGATGTGTGACTAAGTGAAGGAAATGAATTAGAACACTAGCAGTGGATATCTCTTCTTGCACATGCCAAATATTTTCTTTCTCTATGGACATGTTTTATGAAATGCATGATGTAGAGACAGACTACAATACCATTCTAGTTTCTGCAGCAGAGCATACAATGCATCTATTTCAAGGTCATTTCCTGATAACGATATCTTCCAGTAAATTTGAGGCAGATTCACAGAGTAGAAGCTGAATTCTATTCCTGGCTCAACTTTCATCTGTCTCCATATTTACAAGACTTATAAAAATTCCTTCCATATAGTTAACCTTCAGTAAATGTTTGTTGAACTGTCTGGACGTTCTCTTTTAAAACTGAGGATATACTGTGTTCTGGGTAGTTTGGCAAAGTGGTGTATCAGTGGGGCTGAATTTGCAAGCACAGTAATCATGAATTCAGGACCATAGGGCTGCAAAGGATCTTAAATTCTTTTAATTTTGACGATTTCAATTCACCTAGAAGCATCTTTAGAGGATTAACTAACCTGAAATACTAACATTTGGCAAAAAGGTGACGAGAAAGAACTCCAACTTGCAGAGAGAGCTTCATGCTTGGCAATCCATGGCATGTAGACTCACTTAAAAAAAAAAAAAAAAGACATCCATGAAACCACAATTGGAGTGATTTCAGTAGTTTGGAATTGGGTTTTGTCCCAGAACCCAAAGGATAATGCTGTGACAGGAACAAAGAAATTGTAAGTGTAGTTTTCTCTAAAGACAATGAAAGAAGAAAAAAATGGAAACCAGGTCAATGCCTTAATGTTTTATTAATTCTCTTAATGTTTTTATTTAATTCTGTGAATTGGCCTGAGGTGTTTTGATGCTGTCTTTTTCCAAAGTATCACAGTCATGCGTGTTGGACCATACAGTGGCTTCTCTTCAATAAGGCATTACTGCGAACACCTTATCTTGTTGAAAGGACTAGCCTTTACAAGCTCAGAATGATGCATAGTTCTTGTCAGGGGCTTATAAAATTCCCCTCTATCCAGCCCAGGCCTTTCATTATCTCCTCATGTTTTCACCTCACTTCCTCTTCTCTCTTCAGACCACTTTCATTTGAATTTTTTGGCAGCTTTTTGCCTGTGGCTTCTTTCACTCCTGGAATCAAGTAATGCAAATATGTCTTTGTAAATTCTAGCTGAACAATTTGTTATTTCCCCTTTACTCCTCACCGTTTTATTGCATCTTGTTTCAACATGTAGCTGTAGACTTAGTGTATTAGCAAACGTGCAGATTATTATTATGTTCAATTAAATGCCACTAGTAAAGGTCAGAGTGGCTTTCCCAAGTGAATTACTTACCATAGCTTTTAGAATCTGAAGAACTCGACAGATGTGGTCTGAGACCAGTCACAATACAGATATTTAGAATGAATTATGTCATCTCGAGGTAGGGGCTTGACTTTGGACACACACACCCCCTTTTCTGTGTCCCTCCCTCTGCCCATCGACCTTATTTTACTGTTTCTTTTCTATTTTCCCGTTCAGGAATGTCATTAATACAAATATGCCTTGTTCTAATCTTTACCTCTTTTTCATAATCCAGTCAACAAAATACATTGTCTTTTTTTATACCAGCTTCTTTGCTAATGAGAACTTGCCTTGGAAGGCTTAGTTTTAGGTGACAGTGGGAGGTGATGAGTTTTATGAATTAATATAATCAACACTAATGAGTGACCTCCTTGGTTACTTCTTTCCCTAATACAGTTAACATAATTTCTATTCACTAGACCCATAAGGAATGTCTATTGCATGAAGCTTTCATGAAGACTTCAGGCATTATTGCCAAGCAGATGCTGGAAACCAAAATGTCTTTCTGTATACTCAAAAACAAAACAAAACAAAAAAATAATCTGTCTATGCCCTGACTGGTGGGGCCCAGTGGGTTGGGCCTCATCTTATGAACCAAAATGTTGCCAGTTTGATTCCCAGTCAGAGCACATGCCTGGATTGTGGGCCAGGTCCCTAGTAGGGGGTGTTTGCAAGAGGCAACTGATCGATGTTTCTCTTGCACATTGATGTTTCTCTCCCTCTCTTTCTCCCTCCCTTCCCCTCTCTCTAAAAATAGATAAAATCTTTTAAAAAACTGTCTATAGAAGCCACTTTTAGAGAACAATTATGGGGAAAAATACAGGGGAAAAAACGAGTTTTTCTGGAAGTTTGTCTTTGTGTCACAGAGGGGAAGATTGACTATAACTTTATTTTTAAAATGTGTGAAGGTTGAAAAATAAAGCAGGTGAATTAAAATTTTTTCTAAACCTCCATAAGATCTCTATAGTACAGGCTCTGAGAATTCACCTTAGCTGATACTTGTCCCCAGGCAGGCCTGCCTCTAGAGCCTGTATTTACTGAGCAAGTAATTATCCTTTGTCCAGGGGTCAAGTTCAAAGTGAAAACAGGGGATCAGTAGCGAACTTCATCCTTCAATTTACATAGAATATTAATTTCATTTGTATCCCATGATGCTTTCCAGAATTTTCCTAAAACACTTGCCATTTTCTTAATACATTTCGAAACACGATTCTCGATTTGACCAGAAGTACAGGTTATTTATGTTATGTATCCTCCAAAGTTGATGTCCAAAATAATGGGTTGCCCCATTAAGAGCCTTGCATATAGAATCATAGAAATGAGGGTTTGAGCCAATGATTCTCTTGCATCAGAGTCTATGATATTGCACGAAGACAACAAGAAGACGAATATCAGCTGGGTCAGAGGGACTATACAAAAAATTAAAATAGGGTGATGCCAGAGGAAGTGAACAGGAGCCTTCTTTAGGTTTGGGGGCCCTACCAGATCTGTCTCATGAAGGAACACTTAAACTCAGAACTGAGTGGTGGTAAGGAGATAGCTTGTGAAAACTGGGGAGGAGGAAAGGTGATAGACAGGAAACAGCCAGTGCTGAGCTCCTGAGACAGGATGAAACACAGCTTCTTCAAGGAACAGAGAAGTAGGAAAGAACTGTCAGCCAGGTCACATACTTTGTAAGGCAGAAGAAAGACTTCGGGTTTTATTTTCAGTTTGATGAGATGCCATTGGAAAATATTAAACAAAACAGTGATGTGGTCTAACTTATATTTTTAAAAGATAACTCTGCTTGTTATGGAGAGAATGGATGGAGGGAAGACAAAACTGGAGATAGGAAGACAAGTTAAAAGACTCATGAATTACAGTGACCATAAAGTTTGTTCAGTTTAGGACCCTTCTGAGAGTGGAAGGAGACACTATTAATAGAATAGGAGGCAAAAATGGGGCTCGTGGTGAGCATACCAGGGATACATTAACCACTCCGGTTGTCAGTAGAGGGCAGAGGAGCCTTTTATGCCATTTCATTTAACCCCACAATAAACTCTCTGTGCCCAGTGCACAGTACATGCCTGATAAATGCTGGGTGAGTGAGGGAGTGGACGGGTGAGTCTGAGGGAGATTAGTATCCTTGCTTTCTACATGGAACTGTGCTACAAGTATAATGTGAGGTCCAATTTTGATTATAAAACTCCTAATCTTTCTTGAATTTCTTACTTAATACCTCATTATCTTTGCTTTTAAATGTTTCTAACCTGTCCCTCTTGTATTTCCATTTTCTTCCTTCGTTTCCTCCTCTCTCCTGGCTTTAGTGTTCTACAACACAGAGGTTCTGTACATGTGTTTGCTGCACTGGTTTTTATCAAACACTCGGAGAGGTCATTGACCGTGTAGAGTCCTCAGGCAACTTTTTGATCTTTCCTTCGAAGCACCCTGTGCCACATTTAATGCCCAGCTTCATAAGGCCTCCGCCTGGGCAGCCTGTCAGCGCTCTTTTAACGAGGCTGATGGTGTGCGGCGCGCTAATGGACCACCCACCTCTTCCACGAAGACCTTCCTTCCGTACCCTCTTTTGCCCATCCAGGAAAGTGGCGCCACCTTACTCCCCCGTAAAGGGGGCTAGGCAGCATTTCTGAAGGACCCGAGCCCAGTCTTTACGGTGAGAGTCGCTTTTGCATGTTGGATAACGTGCACCAAATTCTCCATGAAAAAAGATAATCTCACTCTCCTACTTTGAATTATGGGCATAGAAAAATTCCAAAGTGTATATTTTATAAAATTTGTATTGTAAATTATATATATTTCTGGCTTAATCCATAAACATTCAAGTAGACTTATCTTCTGACAAGATCAGGTTAAGTGGAAGACTGGCTTTAAGAAGTGGATGCACAGCATAAGGACCTTTCCATGCTTGACGCACCTGCATGCATGTACACAGTGTGTGTGTGCATGGGTACATACGTGGCTATGCCCGTGTGCTCATTATGACCTTGCTAATCTTTTGCAGTCAGTACCTGATGGAACCAGGTCAGTGCTGTTATGCTGGAGAAAAAATTGTGCTAGCTTACATTCTTATCCTCATTCCTCATTTTTTATCCTACTTATCTGTATTGCTTAAGAAAATGTAAACCTGTCCACCATGAGATATGTAATATGTAATTTGCTGACATTCGTAAAATTATTCAATTATTCAACAAGGACACCTTGCTGTAGTTGGATTTATAAGACTAGTTTCTGTTTTAGATCCTAGGGAGAGTCAGCTCTTCTAGAAGTTGGAAGTTTTTCAGGTGTATAATGTCATAGTCCCACCCTCTGCTTAATTGGGGGAAATAAAATGGACTTAGTATTAGCCTGTGTTTGTCACTGTATAAATATGAACTAGGAGAATAACTGCTGATATCATCAGAGAAGAGCAGAGCCTGTTTGCTCTAAAGTATAAACTCCCTTATAATCAATGGTGTTATTTACCTTAATGTATTTAACAGAAACGTGTAGACAGAATGAATGTGAAACTTTTCTATTTTTTTAACTGTGTAACTAGAATTTATACTCCTAAAATTTAATATGCAAACATTTAACTTTCATTGTTTGCCTCTCGTTGTAATAATAATAGTTACTGAGAAGGGCTCAGGTTTCAGCAGGAAAATCTTCAGTTTATCCACAAGGAAACTCTGGTTTATATTCAGTTAAGGTCACTGGAACCTTAGGAAACAAAACAGTGAAATAAAGATATGTAGATTTTTTCTTTTTAAAAATTGATGAAAATGACATAGGAAGAGTATTCTTTGATGCTGAAGAAATAGATTGATTCCCAAGAATTTCTTTGAGATGCAGACCTTAATGAAGTGAAAAGTTTCAGGTATAGCAAATGTATTCTTTGTGACAGACACTCTATTGTGATTCTTTTCCCACCAAGATGGTAACATTTACCTTTCAGTATTTTGACTTACTGTAATAAATTACGATATCTGTCCTTTTGTTTCAAAATACCAGAAAGTAAAATGTAAATCTTTAGTGGAAAATATGTTTTCCCTTGAGCAGGAATGGACTGCAGGGAGGTGTTCTTGCAGAGATGGGACACAATATAACCCAATCCGTGCTTTAACAGCACCCTGCAAGCCTTCATCTCAGTTTAGATCAACTCTGGAAAATACAGACAAAGCCCATTTCATAAGAACGGCCTAATAATGAATGTTAGTTTATGAAAACCCTACTCTTGGCATTTATTCTTTGCTGAAATCATCATTCTTTTTTGGTAAGAATAGTCGCTGTGGATTGGAGCAGTCAAGAGAGTATGTTTCCACATGAAGGTGCCTTTTTCAACTTAAGGAAAAGTTGGACAAAAGCATAATGCAAAATTCTGAGTAGCAACCTTAAGTGTAATTTCAGTAAACTATGCACATTTTTGGATATTTCATGGCTTTTCTCAAACCCAAATTGTTATACCAAGCAGTGTTAGCCAGCCCTGAAGTGAAAGAACACTGTAGCTCGGAGAACCGCCCAGCTCTGAGCTAGGGTTCTGTCCATTACCAGAACCTTCGCAGGCTCTCGTGAGGCACCAAGAAGCTGCCTTCTGCCCTGTTCTGATTAGACTTTAAAATGTACCAAACAACGGGAAAGGGTGGGCATAGCTGTAAATGTCTCTGTGCTAATGATGACTTTTCTTTCCTCTCCAGTAACAGCTGGGGGTGAAAGTTGTCAAAGACAAAGTTATAAATCTTTCATATTGAAAAACGCTAGGTGAGTTTAAGACATGGTCGATCTATTAGGGTTACTGCCAAGAAGTAAACAATAGACTCATTAAAGCTGTAATTAGTCATCGTTGACATATTTTATTTTTAATCAGGGCTCCCGGAGGGGATAAAAGTGACTGCAATAATCTAGTGTTTTGTTAAGTAGAAGGAAAACCAGCTTTTTAAAATTTGGTTTAAAAACTTGGGATGTTTATACCACATTTTTCTTTTTCTGAGAAATGTGGTGACTTCATTTTAGGTTATAAAGTAACCTATGTTAATTGTTGATTAAATATTTTGTGTTTCTGTTACATTGTATCATTAGTTAAAAAATTTTTTTAATGTTTCCCTGTTTCTTGGCAAGTCAAGAGTAGAGGGGGACTCCATGGTGGTAGAATGCATTGAGCCAGCTATTTCACACGCCTACAACTACAGATAAAGACAGCAAGAATCAAGGGCTAAGTAATTTGCCCTTGGCCATATGTTGGGTAATGACTAAAAATGAATGTCTAAACCCAGGGCTATGGGCTCCAACAGCTGCCTCGTACTATTAAACCATGGTCAACCCTTGTTCCTGAAGATCCAACCTCAGCAGCTAAGGCCCCCCAGAATGTGTCTCTGCTTCCACCTAAGCCAAGTTTCCCAAAGCCAAGGACACTGCTCTGCTCATCCCAGGCCTCCTTTCTCCTTTCCCCATCAAGTTTCAGCTCTCATCTCACCTCCTCCCTGAAGCCTTCCTGATTACTTCTGCTCCCACTTGCTCATCCTTTATGAGCTTTTTCTTCTCCACTAAACACCTTTTAGACATAAAGCCTTAGATTTTATGGTGTAGAGCTCATTTTAAATAACTGATCAGACGATGGGACTTAACATTTGTTTATTTTCTCCCCCAGAATTGACACATGCAAGGATTTAGAACCATGTATAATAGCCTTCCTTATTCTCCATTCTGCCTCAGTCATACATCTTACAGAAAAAAAATTCTAATTCAGAAATTTCAGTTAACATAAGCATCTACGTAATGAAGAAAGAGGCCTTATGAGACAAATAAGCACTTCCTTTGGACTAACTCCATTTTTTCATAGATGTAATCTCATTTTTCCAGCATTTCCTAAGCTCATAAAATACTTCGAAGGTTAAATATCTGCTAAAACAATGACCAACCAACATTCCTTTCCCAAAGAGGTCTTGGATTTCTTATCTTTCATATTCTTGGAGTTACCTAGAATTATGTGTAACTGAGAAAACTGTATCGATATGGCATTCATCTTATTTTTATAGATATGTGCCTATGAACCAATCCATAGATACTATCTAATTTGGCTTCCTTACATCTCAGAGAGGCAGGCTTTATGGGCAGATATTTGGATTAGTATGTCCTTTCTCAGATAATGAAGCAAATCAGTAGAAGTTGGCATGACTTCCTCAACGCTGCAGCCAGCTGGAACATGAACCCCGTTTGCAAGATGCTTAGGCCAGTGTCTGAAAACTTAGCAAAACATCTTTTAAATGAGCATCTCTTTAACTTAAAACATTTTTTTAATGTGGAGATATTGTTTCAAAGTAAATGCTTCTATTTTCATAAAAACACTTAATGTCCTTGCATATATCACATAACTCTGCAGAGAGAAGGGACGGGTTGACTGGGAAGGACCTGACCAGGGACTTGTGTTGGTTGGCCATTGAGGCAGGTGACTATGGTCAGAGGAAAAAAACCATCTTCCCAACCTGCCACTGTCTTAGGAGAAGATATGTCTTCCTGATAGTGGTCCATCCATCACTCCCACTGGTTGTAGTGTGAAAATGACATTACCTCCAGCTGTTCAAATTCGGAGTCCTTCATTAGCAGAGAGCTTTTTCTGGGCTAGGAGATAGGCCCGTGGTTCTCAAACTTGGTTGCATACTGGAGTCATCTGGTGAGAGTCAAAAAATATGAGTGCTATCGCCTCACCGTCAGAATTCAGATGTACTTGGTTGTGGGTATGGCCTGGGCATTAGGGAGTTTTAAAATCATCCCAGTAAGAGAACTACTAAGCTGGAGAAACCCATTTTCTGTTCTTACTGATTGATCTCAAGAAGGCATTGGCCTCTTTGTAGAGACTTCCTAATCTGCTTTGTTCCATCATAAGATTTTCCAGCCCTGAAAAGATATGATTTCTATCAAAGACTCTTTCAATATAAGGCTTTGTAGAATTTCAAGGATTTTATATTTCTTTTTCTTGCTCCCTAGCTGAAGTTCTGGCTCAAAGGACCTAGGAAAACATCTTTAAAAAAGTAAAAGTCAGTCATACACCCCCCTTATAAAGACTAGCAGAAAAGCTATTCAGGCCAAATACTAAATCTTTCAAAAATTTTTGAAGCTTAATTTATTGAATCCAACCATTCGTGAAACATTTTCATGTATGTGTTTAGAGTAAAATAACATTTTGGGAGCTACTAATTGTCAGGGAAACAAAATTTAGACTATGCGAGGAAACAGAAGTTCTATGTAGCTGGGAAGGTGCATTAAATGAACCGTAGCAAAGGGCTTCAGCAGAAGGAACCCACAAGCTGGGTGCCAAACTTGGCCGATGGCGATGAGCAAGGGGATATAGCTATGAACCCACAATTTCCACCCTTTTCCATCTCCTGGCACCCACACACTAATGACTAAAACTCTGCAGCACACCACAAAATATGTGTTTTGCCGATTTGACACACAGAAAAAATAGGTATAATTTTGATTCATTCACACCGTCTGCCTATTGTTGTGTTGGCAATTGTCATGTTTTTATTTGACAATCCGAGGGAAAAGAGGCCAGTGCCTCTGGCTAGATAGGCAGGTGTTCCAGGTTTCAAAAATTCTTGCAGCACACTGGTTGAAAATCACTGTCCTAAATTGTAACAGGATCAAATAAGATAAACTAACTCCTTTCTTAACCAGTGGGTCGTTTCACCCTAGAATGAGTTGCTGGAGGGGGTTACAAGTCTCAACCTTCTGGAAGACGTGCCACAAGGTAAAGAATGATGATGGAGCAAGTAGTTCACAAACCTGGCTGTTCTTCTGTTATAACTTAGTGGAATATTAAACTCCGAGTTCCAGCACCTGCCCTTAGAGATGCTGTGGGCTATGCTGGGCAGGCCGTAGGCTTCATATTGGTGACGTCTCCCCCAGGAATGCTGACGATCAGCTGGGGTTGGGTCCCCAGGGTAGTATGTGCAGTCGGCTTTCATTCCCGTGTTATTTCACAGGGTCCTGATTATTGATCTGCCCTGCTGTTTCTCAAGGATTTTTTAATTACTTGGTCCTGATTTGTAAGCACATTTGCTCAGTACATTGGCTCTCAGGACCCTGTTAAATAATAAATATTTTTACAAATAATAAATTTTACTTGTGATAAGTAGGCTCAGAGTATATCCTGCATGTTTTTCACATTGGTTTCAGGTGGGTATTACTGTTTGCACACAGAGGACAACACTAGCAAGTGACTTCATTGTAAACAAGAGGTGAATGAACACCTCTCTGTGCTGAATCAATTATTTTTAAAATAAAATATAGTATTTTTACATGGTTGAGCTTTAAAAATAATTGCTTTATTGAGATGTAATTCATATACCGTGAAACCCACTGTTGTACAGTATATAACTCAGCGGTTTTTAGTATATTCACAAAGTTGCCATTATTTTCTGAATCCAGAACATTTTCATCATCCTTTCAAAACAAAAACAAAAACCTTCATATGTGTTAACAGTCACTTCTCAGTCCTTTCCTTCACATCTCCCTGGAACACACTAATTTGCATTCTTTATTTGCGCGTTTGCCTCTTCTGGACATTTCATATAAATAGAAGTATTTTGCTTCTGGCTTCTTTCACGTAGCATGATGTTTCCAAGTTTCATCCCTGTTACAGCACATATCCGTACATCATCCTGCTGTATAGATATGCTACATTTTGGTTACGTATTCGTCCATTGATAAACATTTGGATGATTTCCACAGTGAGGCCATGAGGACCATTTGTGTACAGTTTTTATGGACATATGTTTTCATTTCTTTTAGATATAGAGAAAGAGGTAGAATTGCTGGGTCTTGGGGTCACTCTATGTTTGATTTGTTGAGAAAGTTCCAAACTGGTTTCCCAAATGGCTGCACCATTTTACGTCCCGTTGGTAAACACACATCTCTGCCAGCACTTGCCTTCTGCATATTTTTATTACAGCCATTCTAGTGGGTGTAATGTGAAATTTCATTGTGGTTTTGATTTGCACTCTTCTAATGACTGATGCTGTCTTTGAATCTTTTCACATGCTTACTGGCCATTTGTATATCATCTTCAGGGAAATATATTCAAATCCTTTGTCCATTTTTTAGTTTGATGATTTGTCTTCTTACTCTTGAGTTGTAAGAGTTCGTTATGTAATCTGTATTCAAGGCCATTATCAGATATATGATTTGCAGATATTTTGCTTAGTCTGGGGATGTATTTTCACTTATTTGATATGTCTTTTTAAGCACAAAAGTTTTCCATTGTGATGAAATGTATTTATCTATTTTTTCTCTTATCACTGGTTTGTTGGGTGTTATATTTAAGAAACCATCACGCAATCTAAGGTTATGAATATTTACTGTTTTTAAAAAATTGTATTTATTTATTTTTAGAGAGAGGGGAAGGGAGGGAGAAAGAGAAAGAAAGAAACATCGATGTGTATGAGAGTTACAGTCATTGGTTGTCTCTTGCATGCCCCCAACTGGGGACCCAACCTGCAACCCAAGCATGTGCCCTGATTGGGAATCGAACCACCGACCATCTGGTTTGTAAGCCAGTGCTCAGTCCACTGAGCCACACCACCCGGGGCTATTATTTTAAGAATTTCATAGTTTTAGCTCTTACATTTAGGTCTATAATCCATGTTTCATTAATTTTTGTATGTAGTGTAAGATAGCAGTCTAAAATCATTTTTTTTAAATGTGGCTATCCAGTTGCCACAAAAGCATTTGTTGAAAGGACTATCCTTACCCGTTGAATTGTCTTGACATTCTTGTCATAATTGACCATCAATGTAAGTGTTACTTTCTAGACTCTCAATTTGATTCCATTGATGTCTATAGTTACCATTAGACCAGGGACATGCAGTATTTGTCACTGTGAAAATAGTAAGTTTAGAAATTGAGAAGTATGAGTCCTTCAACTTTTTTCTTTTTTGGTCATGAGTACTTTGGCTATTACATGTTCCTTACATTTACATATAAATTTTAGGATCAGCTTATAATTTCTGCCCAGTGGCAGCTAGGTTTTGATAGAGGTTGAGTTGAACCTATTTGTTGTTGGCTGTTTTAAAGATTAAAGGCATTAATCTTTAGTACTTAGTGCTTAGAGCAGTGACTGAAAAATAATAAGGCAATATAACTGCCGTTAGCTACCATTCTGTTATTATTTGAGTTGTCTCAGATATCCCTTCCAAAGAATTTGATACTTTTGAAATTTTTAACTGTAGTTGTCTTGTGTGTGGCATTTTTCCTTTCATAGTCACAAATTTTTTTCCTTTGGTAAAGGTTATTATATTTATATGAAAAATCTGTTAATCAGTACACTCTATTAGAAGTGCCTGAGTATAATTCTTACCTCTCTGAAGAAACAGTCATAAAAATCCTATATTGCAACATTGTGGAGAAGCATCTGTGAAATTTCTAATTACTATTTCTGAATTTCATGAGGCCTTTAACTGAAGAATACTATCTAAAGATGCTCTTGTTCCAAGTCATAAAAGAATTATTCTCCCATTGGCTTAATGCACTGTAAATTGGGCTAAGTGCCAACCTTTTCCTTTTAAATCACCCACGTGAGCTGAAGGCTGTGTACATTTAAAGTGAAATTTGTTTGATCCCCTTGCTCATTGGTTACAGAGACATGTCAGCATCCACCGAGCTTCTTTCGGAGATTTCAGAGGGATTTGCCAAAACTGTGCCTTAGAGTTAAGTTCATGTTAATTGCTTGCAACCGTCTTGCAGTGGATACAGAAATGCTGCCATGGAACAAACACAAGCGCTTTAGCTGCGGGCCAGCTCACTGTAAGACCCTGGTAGCTGGGCGTCAGGATACCTAAGCAATCCTCCGTGTGCTCATCAGGTGGTTCTCCTTCACAACTGGAATTTAGAGTTGAATTAAGTTACACAGCAAATCTGCTATGAATAGGTGTCTTTTTCATGGCACTCTCTTAGCTATAACCATGTCTATTATTTAATTTTCTAAACATTAAAAAATAAAGGCATGTGCCTGAAGTGGGATTCTTAACGTTCTAGCATTTTATATCAGTAAAGTCTTTAATTTAAAAAAAAAAGCAAGAATCACTTTGTGTTACAGAACATGAGGTGTGCAGGGGTGAAGCAAAAGTAGGTACGGGGAATGACACAATAATTAAGTATTAATGCAAGAATAAACTTTGCGTTTTACATACCCATGACTGTAAACCTACTTTTGCCCACCCCTGTATGAATCAAATAGAATTTTATGGCGTTGTGGGAGCTGGCTAGGCAATCTATGTGGGCCTGTTGTTTTTCTATGTTGTGTTGTACCTGAGTCCGCACAACCAGGGTCAGGAAAGAAAGGTGGACGTGAAGCAGGGGAGAGCAAGGTCCAACAGGAGTCCGCGTGGACAAGCTAGACCCAGGAGGAGGCCTGGGACTTGCCCAGGACTCTCACCACCTCTGGCCTCGATGGTGCTAATGGCCCATCCAAGGGGCTGTGCCTTCACCGTGGAGCTGCACACACACCTAGCCTAGGGTTCCGAGAAGCTAAACAAGGAGCACTTGCAGGAGCTAGAGAACCGCACAGCCGTTGTTTCTTTCCCGTGCCAATAAAACGAGCTGGTAGGTCAGTGACAACACATGTGAGATCTGAGGCCTGTGGCCACAGCATGACTCCCCAGGATATACTTTGGGGTTGGACACACTTAAGTTTCCAAGGAGGCTGTGAAATGCATTTCAAGAGGCACTTCAGTTTATAAGCATTTAGGAACATTCCTCAATTGCCTTTAACCTAGAAGCGCAAGCCGTCAGAGAGACTTCTCTGAACCTGAGACGGCTACTTAATTTTGTTCCTATTGAGCATTTACTTGTCTGAACCCAAAAGCCTGCTTATTTTTTTGACCCTAAGATTTGGGGCATGTCTGCTAAACATTTTTTTAAGCACACATCAGTTAGGGGCTTGCTTTCTATGCAGGGGTTCAGCTGAGATTCAGGGATAATGCTAGGGCGTTGCTCTCGTGTTCTTCTCAGCAAGATTCCATTTAGGAAGCCTGTCAATATTGTTACAACTAGAGACAAAATAGTTTTGTGCTTGGCTGGCTGCTGCCGAGTTGTAATGATCCAATCGTTGGGAAACACACGAATGGGAATGGATCGATGTTAGTGAACAGAGTAATTTAAAAGGTCTTCCAACTCAGGTAAAAATGTCTCAGATCAGGGAGCAGCCCTCTCCTGGGCCGAAGTATGAAGATTATTGGCAGGCTGTAGGGCTCTCAGGAAGAATACTCCTTGGGAAAATTGGGGCTTTAGCAAGTTCAAGTTCAGAATTCCAAGATCCTCTAGAACTGGGCTCTACAGCACCCTGTCCCTTGTGGGTATATAGAAACTGGAGTAAAACTGGTGAGGAATTCATGAATAAGGAAGCTGTGGATCTGATAGAATTTAGAAGATAAAGAGTAGGGGTAGAGGACATTCCAAGGGAAAAATTAATTATAATAGAAAATAGTATTACTGGCCTATGGGCTACAATTTGAAATTAAAATAAACTCTCGAGATAACAACACTGGTACTTTCATTGGTTTTCTGAAACCTTCAGCAAATAAGTACAAATATACAGAATTAGAAATATCAAGTAGAAAAATATCAAAACAGAAGGAATCTAAACACTGATGTAAAAGCAGATTATACAACTCCAAAAAGTGCATTTGAATTCCTAGATGAAATGATTGATGTTCTGTAAAATTACGGGTTTGCAAAACTGGTCTTAGTGAAGACAGGATTAAATGGACCAATTATGAAAGAAGAAAGAGAATGTAATTTAAAAAAAACAACCCACACAAAATCACCAAGACAAAGGTTTCACAGAGAAATTCTTTCCACCTTTTAAACATAAGTAATCTTAATAATACTTCAATTACTCTAGAGCACAGAAAAATAAGAAAATCTTTTATATTTTTCCAATGAAATGAATATAATGTATAGTTCAAACCAAAGATTATTTCAACATGACAAATCTTATTCAACTGATAAAAAATTACTTGTATTTTGATGTGTATAATGTACACTTTTTTGCCCAAATTTTTGAGGGAAAAAATAAGGATGCACATTATACGTTGAGTGTAATGATTACATACCATGGGTATAATAATGGGTATAATAATCCCATGTACAATGCATACGAAAACTATGGGTGTGCATTATACACAGCAAAATACAGTAAATAAAATATATGAAATAGAACCCAGAAGCACATTAAAAGATAATACCTTATCAACAAGTGAATTTTATTTTATAAAAGTGAAGATGTTGTAATTTAAGGAAGTCTGTTAATAGAGTCGAGCCAAGGAGAGAAATCAGATCATCTCAATAGAAGAAGAACGGGGACTTGGCAAAGTCAGTATCCGCTCATGTTAAAGGCAACCAGCATCTTGCTCAGTGGGAAAACCCTAGAGAATTTACAACTAAAATAAGGAACAAGGATACTCGCTATCTCTGCAGCTCCTTAATTTTATAGTGGAGTATTAGATAGTGAAAGTAGACAAGAGAAGAGGAATAGAAGCATAAAAATTTGAAAGGAAGGATTAATGCCATACCTGTTAATAAACAATATGATTGTACATTCCAAAAATTTAAAATAATAAATTGATAAGCCACTGTAATGAGAAAATTTAACAGTGTTGGGTAATAAAAACCAATACCCAAAAGTTCATAATCTTCATATAAACAATAAAATAACAGCAAACAAAAGCTGACAGCTGAGTCCCAAGTAACAAAGGCAAATAAAGAAAATCAAAAAAACTTAGATGTAAATTTAATACAAATATTGAAAAACTGTGTGTGAAAAGCCTTAAAGTTATCCTGAAAGTCACAAGAGTTGACTTGACCACATGGAAGACATGTGTTTTTGGATAGCAAAATCAATATCACAAAAATGTTAAGAAAAGAAGAATTATGAGGTGATAACCTTTTCAGATGTTAAATATTTTATGTATAATCATATTTAAATTGGTGCCGCATAAAAGACAATCAGCCCAGTGGAACAGAGAAAATTCCAGAAGCAGGCCCAATTCTCTATGGAATTTTACTGCATGATAGAGGTGGCATGTCAAATCAGTGATGAAAAGATGAATTTGTAAGTAAGTTGTATTGGGATAGATTTAAAAAGATATGTTTGAATCAATAATTCATAACATGCATTATGATAAATTCCAGGTGAGTTAAATATTTAAATATAAAACTGAAACCATGTAGGTTCCAGAATGAATTCCTCTCTAGCCTGGGGTAGGAAAACCTTCTGAACTGTGATTCAGAATTTGATTTCTCCTCCCCGCAAAACAACGTGAAGAACAACGCTAAGTCTTCTGGTGGCATAAACACCACGAGCTAAGTAAAGAGGCAAATGAGAAAACCAATTTGCAACTTACATAACAGAGTTTTAATGTTTTTAATATACACGTAGCTTCTAAAAATAGAACAGATAAACCGTTTTTTAATGCACAAGAGATATGAGCCTTTTGTTTGCAGATAAAGAAACGAAAATCACCCTTAAACATAGGAAAATATGCTTGATCTTAATTGGTAAGAGAAATAGAGGCTAAAACAGTATTAATACATGATTTCTGACCTATCAAATACCCAAACAGCAAAATATTGGACCACCTTTTCTATAGGTAGGTACAATGTCAATAGAGCTAAATTGAATAATCTTTAAAGATGTATTGAATTCTTTATGAAATAAATGTTTGCTTCAAAATAATCTGGTAGCGGGAGAGTTTTGGTTACATGAAATAAGATTGGTCATGTATTAGTAATTTAGAAGCTGGGTGAGCAATATATGGGGCATACTACTATTACCTCAAGTTTTGTATATGTTCGAAATTCCTTCAATAAAGTGTAAAGGAAAAAAAAGGTATAAAGTTCATATAGTTTCAAAAGATACCACATAATTAGGCCAAAGGAAAATTGTTACTTTAAAAAAAATTGAGAAACTTTTTTTTTTTGGCTTAGAAGTGAATTTCTAATGTGAGAATGTTATATCAATGGAGATAAATCGATTAAAAACTGACCTGTGTTAGATTTTTTGTCCTTTCTTTTTAGGGTGAGTTAGCTGAAATTCAGCTCAATAAATTTTTGCTTTATCTCTATGTTATTAGATCCCCAGATCATAGAATGAAACAAAATGGACGCTTTTAGTTTTTAAAATATATTTGATTGTTTAAGTAGACACATTGAGCATTGTCAGAGCTTAAGTAAAAGTTGTTTGATTAACTGGATGTTGACTTATATTTGCAATTTGGTTTGAATCTTCCATATAGGCTCAGAGCCATTAATCTTAAATGGCATTTAAGAAGAATAAAAATAAAAATCACCTTCAATAAACCTTTCTAACAAAACAAAATGCTAAAGAATACACTAAAAAAATTATTGTAAAAAATTATCCCCTCCCTCCAGAAAATGCCTTTTCTACTGATGCACAGCCTACAGGTCCCTAGAGGACTTCAGCCACCCATCATTTAACTCCAACCTCCAGGACATGAATGTGGTTTTTGGAAGCAGTGTTTGAAGGTCAGTAAATGAGAACCATCCTCAGGCCGTCATTTAGACAATTGAAGTTCTTGCTTTGAGAATCCCAGACCTCAAAATGTCCTTACTGGAGCCCAACACAAACCAATCAAAAACAAATGAGGACATACTAAAGTTCTGTCCATTTTATGCCTTTCAGCTTTTATTTTATTGAAACCATTTACACTGGTACAAAATAATATCACCAATATTTTGTTGGTCTCCTATTTTAAATTTTATAGCATGCCTTAAGATATTAACTTGGCTTTTATTAATTTAGTAATTTCAAGTCACAAGGCCCTAGCTTGTCATGGCGTTCTGAAGAGAGCTGCTTGGAGACTAGCAGAGAACACCAGTTCGCATGGTCAGTCTGTATATGTAATAGTCACCCATAGGGATCTGCAGCAGTTGTGAAACTTCCCACTGGAGAAAGCAGAGTGTATCCTCAGAAACGTGCAAAGTATCATGCAAAATTAGAGGTGCTCACGAGTGGGTGTTAGATGGTGAATGGACAGAGCTGGATTAAGGTGGGTTGAGGCCCTGGGCACAGAAGAAAATATTGGGCCCCTTAAAAAAAAAGAGAGACAGGGAAAATAAAAATACATGCCTTCAGAAGTTAGGGTCCAGGGTGCGTGCCCGGTGTGCCCGCCATTAAATCCACCTCTGCGAATGGATGCTTTTAGAGAGGACCTCAGTTTCCTGAACCCTGACCTAGTCAACTGACAAGTTTATCAATTCTGCCAGCACAAGTCTCGCTTTCAAAAATTACAGTCCCTCTGTCCTTTACCTTTTCTCAGTTTATTTGGAATGGCTCCTCTGAAGATATAAATAAATATTCCATTTAAGAGGTTTTGTTGTATTCTTGTGCAACTTAAAATTGAAAAATGAGCTCAGGAAGCCAGGCCTGGAAAGTACCAAGTAATCATTTAATCTAAATACTCATTTCAAAGATGAGGAAGGAAGGAGAATATAAACCCTGAATGTGGAGGGACACCACTTCCACCAACTGCTCTGAGATGAATTGATTACTCATGACATTTGCACAGCTCTGGAGAGCTTAAATGTATTTGTACACCCAATAAACATGTATTAAGTTCTGACTATACACCGATTGCTGTAGTGGGCTCCATAGATTCAGCAGTGGACAGAGGATATTAAATTCCTGAACTAAATGAATTTCCAGTGAACAAAAATGAGGCATATCAGGGGGGGAAAAAGGACAGAAACTATTAACAACCTTGAGATAGTCTAACAATGAAAATTATGTTCCTGTTAATACCCAGAGAAGATTTTCTTCCCCTGTAGAATAAAATATTTCTAGTGCCTACCTATCTAACCCACTTTCCATTTCAAATTATAATGACCAATAGTCTTGCGTTTCCCTTTGTTAGAAACTGTCACCCCACAAATCACATGTCTTATCTGTAAACTGAAGGTTAGCCCACATGATTTACTTAGATTTCCTTCCACCTTTAAGACTCTTCATTGAGCAGAGCCTTGTGAGTGTTTTGAATATTCCCCTACCCTTCCCCGCCCCATACCCTCCCATGAAGGGTTCTAAGGATGACACTTCAGTTTCTGGATCTGAAAGACCTCCTGGCTTGTGTGGTACGGCTTGTGTGGTACAACTTGTGACACAGTGACCGCGGTGGAGAGTCAGACACACTTCCTGAAACACAGGGGTCTTCTGGCTCTTTCCTTCCTTTTAGATCCATAGAACCAAGAACTGTCAAGACCGTCAGTCATTGCACAGGAATAAACAATTCCGCTAAACTTGTCAGCTTTTTGATCCTTCCCAGATCATTTCTTTACCCCAGTTCTTGGAAGAGGAAGCCTTGCCAAGACTTTTATTTTTCTTTGTGGTATTGTATTTGCTGTGCTAAGAATAGAATATTGGGATCATATGATTTTAGGACTCAAAAATGCACAGGGTAATAGAAGGGGAACCAAGCTAAATACAAAAGAATTATATACAGATAGATATAGATATGAGTAGTGAAAAATAAAATGTTTTGAAAGAAACTTAGAGACAAATTATCTCATGCCAATTTCTTTAGTCCACGGAGACCCTAAATAAAGGCTTTCCACAGTGGTAAGCTTTGCTTTCATTTCAGGTGGAATTTGTGTTAAGGGTTGTGTTCACAACCCTTTACTGATAGGCAAGAGCTAGTGTGGGTCACAGTGGAGTCGATCCACGTGAGCCAGGATTATTCACTCAGCATCGAGGCCTGACTGGGAGGCAACCCCAGTATTGCCCAGGCAGGTTTATGTACAAACGGCAGAGAACAAATTGACTCAGATCAAGAATACATGTAGTTGGCAGGTCATGTAGTTGGCAAATAATGATAGTTTCATTCTACGAGTGGGAGGTGATGTCTTCTGCAGTGGTCCTGTGTCTCCTCCCCGCGTACATAACCCCTCCCTGTGCTATAACGCTCTCTTCCTCTACAAAATCTTCCCCGACCACTGAAGTCCCTGAAAACTACTGTTTTGTTTGAACTAAAAGCACATTTATCGGTTAATCGGGGTCTATCTTGTAAAGTTATTTTGCATTTTCTTGAATCCTTATTTAAGTTTTAATTACGCAGGTATGAGGCCTTGTCAGGAACTAGATTATGAATTACATTTTTTGAATGTTCATCTTTGAACCTAATACTATATATTGAAGATATTTAACTAGATTTGCTCAAGATTTAGCGTTCCCTGGTATGGTCACAGAAATACTGCCAAAAACATAGTTAACTTGAAGCAAAATTTTAAAGTATACTGACAGATCTTCTTGATGACATCATTTTCATTTTTCCAGGAAGCCACAGTGTCCTCCAGCTGAGCTTGTGTTTAGGGAGCCGGCGGCCCCCACTCCTTCCCCAGATTATTAAAGTTTGTGTCCAAAGGGAAAAATTGGCTCTGGTGACTTGTACCTTAGAATAAATACTAATCCCTGTTTTCCCATGAGAATTAGCAGTGTCATCCCAATTTACTAGTGAAGTGACAGACTTTGTCACTGTTTGAAAGAGCTTTATGTGAGCAAGTCTGGGGGAGAGAGCAGAATGTAGAATGATGGTGGTAGTGACAGACCCTAAATGGAGGGGGGGATCATAACTTTAGCAGTGGTCTCCTCTAGCCACCCTTCTGACGCAAAGGCCGGAAACAGCAACGTCTTCATAATGTCCTGGGAAGATATTAAAACCACCCAACTCAGAACTGGTTGCAACCGGGCAGTCAGCCAATGAAGACATTTTCCAAGAAGAATTTACTGTCAATAGTTGGGGTATCTGCTTTCTTTTATTAAGGAAAGTGGGGTGTTGATGGCCTCTCCTTCTGAGCGATGACTATACTTTGCATCCATATTAAAAAAAAGTAAACATTCATGTTCAGTAAACATCCACCCTGAGAGTCCTCACTCAGCGAAGAAAGCACCTCATAGGAAAGGAAAACCTTAGTGCAAAGTTATGTATCGGCAGCTCTTCAAACACCTCAAAAGCCTCAAAATCCATTCATTGATTAAAGAAATATAAATTCATAACAAACGTAGCAGTGTTTAGCAGCATTACAGTTCAAATTTCAGAAAATTCTAATGTAAAAGAATTGCAAGTCTTTCAAATGATGTAATTAATGATCCTGATCTGCTAAGTACCTAATTATCATCTTTATTATTATTTATCCAAAGACATAAAACCTTTCAGTTTTGACTACTAACTAAAGTGACAATGTAAAAAAAATTGTTTTATTTGATTTGATGAACATATGTATCATTTTCTTATCTGTAGAACGTTTTCAGAATTATCTATTTTAGAATGTCCATAGAATAACTTGTTATTGAAATTTAATAAAGTTAATTTTAACCACCTCAGAACCCCTGAAGAGTGCAGTGACTTTGGGTCTAGAGAGGTGGGGAAAATATGCCTTCTTCTCACAGAGTGGAGGAAGAAACACTGCCATGCTAGGGAAATCTTTATAGGCCCCTCCTCCATACAAGGACATGACAAAACCGTGTCGGTCAGAAAGTGGTACCAAATAGCAAAGCATTTTCCCAAACTCAAGACTGGAAAGCTCACCAGGCGTTCAGCAGACGCTCACGTCGTTTGGATGCGCGTGGCGGTGGCCTCCCTGCTACCAGCGCGGGAGCCCTGGCCTCGCCCTCACCTCCTCCTCCCCCATAGTCACTGTATCAACAAAAGGATACAAGATTGAGGCAGGAGAGGTCAGGGCTCTGAAAGAAATGGCAAGGGACATTGCTCCTTCAGCCAGGAAAAGTGTTAGCAGGATTACCACAATTATGCCTCTGAGCACCTACTCCACTTTTTGAAGGCCTGGAAAGTATTTAGCTGGCTTGCCAAATGTTGCGGTTTTGCCGGTGGAGAGCAGAGGCTTCGGGATGCCAAAACAGAAGATTTTTAAACATCGCTTTTAAAATGACTTAAATCAATGTTTTTAAAGGTTGTCACACCAGTTGTTAAATTTTTTAAATTAAAAAGGAATATTTTGTTTGCACATGATAGAAAACTCATTTTGCAGGATTAGATGCAAAGCAGGCCTCTCGGGCTTTTCTCTGCTGCTACGCACACACAGCATCAGTCTCTCCCTGGCATACCTGCACCACCTCGGTTGGGCTATTGTTTATCCAAATAATATATGCCTCTCTCCCCCTCCCAGCACCACAGTCCTGATCCCAAAGGACACTGACTTTAAAACAAAACGTTATGACTCTTTAAGTTCTGCTGTTGCTGTGGCAATGGCTAGTGTGGATATCATACAGCTTTCGCTCCACAGTAAGGGGCCTCACGTGAAAAGATGTGTACTGAGTGAAATAATAGATGCGTCCTTACTCCTGAAGCTGCTTAGAACAAGTTCATTGAGAATTCGGCAGAATGAGGGCATTCAAATTTTTTTTTTAAACCTTGGAACCTAAATTTGTGTTGTGTTTTGCAGGAACACAAAGGAAACCCAACTTCCCTCATAACAAACTGTTACTCCTCTTCTACACAGGCTCGACAAGACCACCACTATGACCGATGGGGACTACGATTATCTGATCAAACTCCTGGCCCTTGGAGATTCAGGGGTGGGGAAGACGACATTTCTTTATCGATACACAGACAATAAATTCAATCCCAAGTTCATCACAACAGTAGGAATAGACTTTCGGGAAAAGCGTGTGGTGAGTTCTTACCCATACTGTTAAAATTACTGCCCATCCCCGCCCCCAGGATAAAATAAGAATCAAGAAGCTATGTTTATTGCATTCCAGACATCTGTCTTTTATCACACAAAATTTATAACCTGTCATATTCCTTTTTACTTTCTCAACTGTAAATAACATTGTGCATAGGAAAATGTTGAGTGACACTATTGCTTGTCTCCAAAAGTATACAGGGCAACTAAAATAAATAATTTATGGGTGTGTATAGTGTATTTTCTATGAATTCTTAAGGCATCTTTTAAAACTTGAATTATTCGGGATCTAAAAAACATTAACTCTTAATCAGAGCTAAGTTCCTCAGTGAGGACAAGTGTTCATTTCCTACTCTTAGAAAAGATGCTGAAAGAGTGATTGGCAAATAGCTGGAACATGAGCTTTGTAAGCTCTTGCTACATTTTTATTTATGTGTAGACTCAGCCATCAATCACTCGCTGATTATGAACAGAATGTGAGACCAATCCACGCTATTTTCCAAGATAAGGGAGTTTAAGTGAGAATCACAGCCACTTCCTTCTCCTATGCTAGACGCTAGTGACAGGAATAGCGATATTGTGACATGTGAGACGGGTAGCATAGGCACATAAGCTTCACCAGATTTACTGCCACCCACCCAAGGTGTTCTTGATTGTCAACATGGCTGTGGCT
The DNA here is from genome assembly GCA_004026545.1 of Mormoops blainvillei. NCBI lineage: Eukaryota > Metazoa > Chordata > Mammalia > Chiroptera > Mormoopidae > Mormoops > Mormoops blainvillei. The sequence goes on from PVJD01000167.1 coordinate 67,487, forward strand.
CCCAGTTGATGTCACAGATCTATTCATTCCTTGAGAACTGAGGGAAAAACAACAAAGAAAATGATGATTGAGAAATTAAACCATGGTTTCTTATTCTGTCCCATCCCTTACCTGGAAGTTGATACATGATAGTGCAGTCTTAGTAGACTTGCTTCCAGCCCCTACCCGACTTTTTTGTACTTTCTTCACTCCCCAGTGCCCCTACTGATCTAGGTGTAAGTCCTTGCAGTGTTCCCTTTAAAACATATTCCCTAAGCCATGCTTAAGGGAGCTGCTGAAATATGACAGTCATCACGCTTTGCGATTAATAAGAAGTCAACGATTAATAAGGAGTCAAAAGACCACAATTTTAAAAATGTAAACTCTTCCCAAAAAGCCTCGGAAGGAGTGACTAATAAAGGAAGACTTGGAATATCCTGTGTAAACTTACTGAAAAATTCTGTGCGTATTTCATGGCTCAGTCATTATGAAAGCCCAACGCACAGTCCAATGCACAGTCAAAGATATTCATGTATTTGTAAATCATTTTACTGTTTTAAAAACACCTTCACATTTGCTATTTTGTTTAAGTGTGCAGTAACTCTGTAAAGCAGGGAGAGATCATGGGTCTCGGTTTTCAGGTAAGAAAATAAGATTCAGAGAGGTTAAATGAGGAATTGATATTTGAACCTAGAACTTGTGTCCTAAATCTGGTGTTTGCTGCCTCTCTGAGGAAATGACAGAAGGTGTCTAATTTAAGTTTGCAGTATGCCTAAATCGTGTTGGAAATCATACTTGTACTTGACATTTAAAAGTGAGAGTATATGCGATACTTCTGGAAAAAAAAACAGCAAATATTTATCCTGCACTATGAACTTTGATTATAGTCATTGAGGAAAAAAACATGTTGAGTGAACCCAGAGAATTTGTTGACAAAATCCAAAGCAGTATAAACTGATGAAAACCGTATCTTTCAGGTTTATAATACACAAGGGCCAAATGAATCATCAGGGAAAACGTTTAAGGTGCACCTTCAGCTCTGGGACACTGCAGGACAAGAGCGGTAACAGTACATTTCTTTGTTTCTAGTTACAAGTAGCTCAGAAAAACTTATTATGTTTTTTATTTATTTGTATGTATTTATAGTTTACTTTCATTATTCTGTACTGGTTTCAGGTATACAGGAAAAAACTGAACCACATTATATGCAACTCTTCCCCTGGTTTCAAAAATAGGCATTTATATTGAGAAATAAAAATAAATTCTTTGTAGTTAATTCACCGTAACTAGCATAGTGGGTTTGGTCCAGATTTCAAAAATTCGATTTTCAAACACCTCTATGAAGATTCTTGTTATACGTTGTCATTGTGCTTTATAATAGGAAAAAAACCCCGAACCCTCCTCCGGAATTGAATTGAATTGAATGAAGGTGGGGAATTAATACTGCTACAAGTGCTTCTCAAAGAGGGAGTTGAAGGGACTGGTGTTCAGATCTTTCTCATCTCTTTCTGTTCTTCCTCAGAGCTTCTCTGTCCTGTGCCATTTGACTAACCTTGTTCTCTAAGACCTTGGACACAACATCGCCCTCCGGCAGAAATGTTCTATCCCCTTCCCACCTCCCTGACTCTCTCCTTTGCCAGAACCTGGCTCATCGCCCACCTCCCTGGGGCTCTCCGAGCACCCCAACATACACAAGCTGCCTCTTCCGTCCGGACTCCTATGACACCCACTCGACCATCCCTTAAGTTAATTAATTATTTACCACCTTGTAATAAAGCAAATCTTTTCCTTTTGTCTCTATCTGCTGTTCTTTGATTCACTTGTAGCCTTGTCATCCCAACAAAATTGTCAGATCTATACGGGCTGAGCCTCTGCTTTGTTCCACGTTGTATTTGGTACAGTGCACAAGGTAAGAGATGCTCAGTAGACAATAGTGTTGCTTGCTTGGCGCGGGAAGCGCTATTTTATTTGATGAAAATATATTTCTTTGAGAGCCAAGATTTCAAAGTGCTAAAGACCCCAAGCTAGTGAAGCTCTTCAATATCAGATTAAGTAAAAATTGGCTATAGGTTGTCAAGATAAGATATTTAGAAGGCACACACCTCCAAATTCAGCATCGCGTGTCTTTGAATGTTTATGCTTGTAAACACTGCCGTTTTTGAAATGCGTCCAAAATGTTCTCGCTTTCAGTGAGTGGAAACGCCAGGAGAGGTGCTGGGCCCTCTCTGTTAGCTTTTTGACTGTGAATCCCATTTACACACATCCTTCAACACTGTTTGCTGGTGCCGCTACAGTCATTCCTCACAAGAATCTCTGTTCATATGTCAGTTTGGTTGTCACAAAGATGTATGTTTTATAGACCAATTTGATTCATATTTGAAGAAGTATTATGAGAAAATGTGGTTCCCATATGTCTTCGCACATGATATGTCAGCCTAGCATGATGGCAGGCTCCTCTCGCCTGTCCCCTTCAGACAACTGCTCTCTGAGGGAAATGGGGAAGACTAGGGACAGTCTTGGTAACAATGAGGTTATTCATCCCTTGGGAATTTTGCGTGCTGTAAATATGAGGCGTAGCTAAGCAACAAGATAAACAACTCCTCACACCCTGGCAATCCACCCTGTGTGAGGACACCTGCCAGCGCAGCCCCTGTAAGATAATGGTTATTGATAAAAGTGATATTATGGAAAAGAAGGGAAAATAGCACCCGTTATGTAAGCCTAAAGGATACAGGGCACAACCTTAGTTCCCAGTGAGGGGGAACGAGACACAGCTTGACCCTGGGATCTGTTGGTTTTTATGGGGTCCCAGCGCTCTCTGCCCCGAGGACAGAATGAGGTTGGTGGGTGAAGCGGGAAATCAGTTGCCTTCCTCTGGAATAAGTCCTGGGAGGAATGGAGGATAGCCAGGGTCCTGGGGAGGAACGGTCTCGGGGAGGAGCCATGTGCAGACTTGAGTGTCCCGTCCACTTGCGGTAGAGGCAAAAGGACTGGCCCCAATCAGAGCCATACAACCAGCATGTTTTTAAGTCACTTTGTCCTGTGCTGTGGGCAATGAGAGGGGAATAAAGCACAGTCTTGTTTTCAAATAGAACACACACACACGGGACGAGAGTAGGTTGTTGTGGTTGAGTCAGCCACACTTGTGGTTGAGTAGCAGACAATTTTGTGAGAACAACTAGTCCCCCAAGACAGGGATTCATTCAATAAAAGCACTATAATCTCTGTGAGCTTCTCAGTGACTGGTAGGAATAAATCCACAAGAAAAAACTGAGAACAATTTTTGTTATTGATTGTATAATCATTATCATGATTATGTTGATTATAAGCATCAAAAATACCCTCATTTGGAAATAATCATTAAAATATCTCTTCTCCTTGCTTTAGTATTAAAAGTATTATTCTTTATTGAAGTTGTTTAAATCTTTGCTAGTTTTATATTCTTTGCTATGCTTTTTATTTCTTTCTCTTAATTTGACATACATTTAGTAAGCAAATACTACGTTCAGGGCCATGAAAACATAATGCACAGCAAGTTCGAAACACAGCTCCTTTGCTCTTGGAGCCTTAGGACAGCAACAGGACAACAAAGGGTGACAGGCAAGTGCACCAAAAGGAGCCCATAGTCCAGATGTGGCCTTTGGGAAGACTGCTTGAGGAAGCGATCTTTCTTCTGGTGTTGTTTATATATATATATATATGTTCATACACAATGTATGAGTGAGCCTCTTTCAGGCCAAAGGAGTAGGAGGCGAAGGGAGCGGCAAGGCGAGGTTACCCACAGAAAGAACAGCATGTGTGAAAGCCCAGGGGAGAGCGTGAACTTTGTAAGAACTAAAAGAGGACCAGCAAGCCTGCGGGTGGTCCAGAGATGAGTCTGGCTAGGTGAGCAAGAGTCAGTTCATGCAGAGCTTTGACAGCTCATTAAAGAGTTCAGTCATTATCTTAAGAGCAATGCATCATCATTAATATGTTTTTAGCGGAGGATTTTTATAATCAGTGGGAAGGAACCAGGGAAGGGACGGGTCCCAGACAAAACTCGAGACAGGAAGCTGATTGAGAAGGCTGTTGAAGTTATCCAGGTGAAAGATAATGGGTCTGAAACTGGAGTAGTGGTAGGGTAGATGGACAGAAATGTGAAGGTCAGGAGGTAGTTGTTGATTGTATACAACCGGTGAAGGAGGAAGAAGGAATAGCAAACAGAAGGTTGGTGATACCGGTGTCCGAAAAAGAAGCCAAGAGGGGAGGCCAGCTTGGTTTTAGACAAGTGCAGGTGAAGGTGTATTAGTTTCCTCCAAGTGGAAATATCCAGTAAGTAATGGGGCACACAGTATGAGGCAGGAGAGATCTCTGTCCCTACATTGGGGGTTCAACACACTGGTGATAATGGAGCCAACAAGTAGAGGGGGTTACCCAGTGGACGTATGTAGAGTAAGTTGGGGTCTGGAGTGGAACTGTGAGGAAATCAAAGAATCTACAAATAGGCTAAAATAGGGGGCCAAAAATTAGGGCATTTAGGAAAGGAAGTGATATTCTTCTCAATTTCAAAGTATGTGCCTTTCTACAAACCTGTTGCCAAATGCACTTCTGCGTGGGCTTAACCCAGCTTTCTCTGTTCTGTATGTGTGGTCTCTGGGCTTGCGCATTGCTGACATTGAAGTGGGTCTCAGCACGTCTTCGTATTCACTGAGCATATTGAGGTGGAGGCAGCAGGAGCAGGGGAGAGACAGTCTTTACACTGCCCACAGCAGAGTGTATTCTTCAAAACCCTCCAATAGAGACAAGTGGTCTTGCTTTCTCTCCCCAACAACTGAGTCTCTCTGACCTTCTCTCAGTTCCCATAATCATTTTCCTCTTCCTCCCTCCTTCACTGTCTTCCCTCTTCCTCATGAGACACAGATGCTACTCTTTACTCCACAGGGTGCTTACCAAAGAGTGCCCTCACCAACATTGTTTTTCCCTGCAAAACAACTCTCGTTCCAGCTGCCGACAAGTTGTGGTTTTCCACATGTGACCCTGAGTACTCATTTTCAGGCTACCATGTGCCAAAATTTCTTCTGAGCACAGACAAGAATGCTTGAAAAGTATAAGCTAAAGTTCCAATGTTCTAAAGTGGTTTACATTTTCATTATGGACCACAGGAGGCCTGTGAACCAATGAGCCCAAGGGGCGGTGTTGGCAAGCGTGGGATTGACTGTCACAGATTCATTGTTTGTAAGCGCTAGGGAACATAAAGCCAGGACGTGGTCTTAAGATGAATCTACCACCGGATGTTCTCGCGTGGCCCTCCAGGAGACGTTCTCAGTAACCTCCCATTCTGTAGGGAGCACCATAAGGAGTACCATGGAGATTTTATTCTTGAAAGGGAAATAGTACAGTGTTCTTTGTATTGTCGTTATAATATATATGTGGACTAACTTTCAGATCTACCCACTGTGCTTTCTTGGCAGATTCCGGAGCCTCACAACCGCATTTTTCAGAGACGCCATGGGTTTCTTATTAATGTTTGACCTCACCAGTCAACAGAGCTTCTTAAATGTCAGAAACTGGATGAGTAAGTGGGACCAAGTAATCTGTGGTGGCAGCTTGGGGACCCAACAGCTCTCTTTGCTTGTTGCCTCACAAGAGGAAAACAGAATTGGTATCGCAGATGAGCTTTGGGGAGTCCCGAGTTTAATGTTTCCTGTGTCACCTTCAAAGTGGTGGCCTTTATGTGTATCACCCAAGGTGGCTGGAAAGTGTAGTTTCCTTTGACACTCTTAGAAGAAGCCTGCATGGCTTCCTATCCATTTGCGTTTAAGGTCTTTATTTTTATGATTGTAAGGCCATTAATTCTGTTCACCCAGTTTGTCTTAAAGGACTTTTTAGAATGACGTGAGCTTCCACATCTACTAGATAACCTAGAGGAAACACAGAGAGAAAGAGCTGCATTTTCTGGGAGGCATGCTGGCACCGAAAACATGTTCCCTCGCACTTGGGTTAACTAGTGGGTTGATGAACTAACTAACCGGTGGCTTAGGTGGGAAATGGCTCCAGAGAAGACCAACCACCACATGAGGATCAGGCGTGTGATTCACAGTGTGTCAGTCAATCAGCTCACAGTGAAATTTTACTTAAAAAAAAAAATTCAAATGTGAGGAGGAAGCCTTGCATAGAAAAATCTATATACAACTTAGATATAACATGAAGTTAAAAGTCACCTAATCAGTCATTAAAACCAGAATAATGTATGCCAGCACAAAAGAGTAGTATTCTGATTTGTTTTTAAATTTTTGAAGTGTACCGTACAGTGTACAGTACTAAAGAGAATATTTTATTTGCATTTTTATTGCAAATGTAAATTTTGATTCTAATGGTATGTACATGTAACCCTGTGGGGCTGGTGACGGCCTTGTCATTTCTAGATTTTTCAGGCTGGCTGTGGCTAGAGTGGTAGCTTTTGTTGAATTGGGTCATGTTATCCCACTGCTCGGAGTCCTTCTTTCTGGGACCTCCCACTTCACTGGGAATAAACCCCGGGATTCTTCGCCTACCCACAAGTCCCTGGTGACTAGGCCTTAAGTGCCTGCCTAAGTCACTCTTGCTCTGTCCTCCCCAGCTCCCAGGCCTCCAGCCAAACAGCTCTCCTGCTGTTTGGAGGAGGGGGACGAAGGGCCCAGCCCTGCCTTGGGGCCTTTGCACTCAGAATTCCCTGGGCCTGGGTTTCCCTTCTTACTTGACAGTGTGTGCAAGTTCTTTCATCTCCTTCAAGGTTTTGTTCAAATCCTGTTCACCTGCTGGGAGAAGCCTTTCCTGACCACCTCTCCTAAAACACTACTCTGTATTACTTTGTATCCCCTCTGTACACTTCATATTGCCTTCGGTCATTGCCACTACCTGACATTATATTATATTATGTATTTCTTTCTTTGCTGGACTCCGCACCACTGACGTGTGAGTTCTAGCAATGTGCAGACTTTGTTGCCATTGCAACAGCCCAAAGCCAGGGTGCGTGTCTGGCTCAAAGAAGATGTTCTCTCTGTGTTCTCATGTATTCTTGTTATTCTGTATATATTCTTACTATTACATATTATTTGTAACTATTAATTTATATAATGGCTTTAAACGTGAGTTCAATGACATAGTTGCTACCGTGGGGAAAAATATTGCTTCTCCAAATGAGTGTCTGTCCTAGGATCTGCCTCTGTTTCCTTTTGTTAGTATATTTCCATATTCAAGTTTTGGTGTTATTATTAGATTCTGAGGAGATAAGGAGATTGGATTATTAGATACTTTCAGAGAATTATTTCTTCATCCTTTATCAAGGCAGATGAGACTCTCCCTTGTTTTTAAAAGCAATTTCAGAAGGATACTATTGGGATTTAAGATAATTAATTACTATATCTAATAATACTTTAATTTCTAACACCCAGATAATCGGTGTTCTAGGGTAAGCCTTTGTCCCCTTCCTTGGCAACACTGCATGCAGCATGCCTTGAGATAATGTTAGAATGATCCAGTAACCTCAAAAACACAGGTTGACAGATTTATCATTTCCTGCCTTCTTGCCCACCTCCCTCCCTCCCTCCTTTCCTCTCCTTTCTCTCTCTCTCTCTCTCTCTCTCAGTGTTTTCTGGAGAAAAGAGAAAACCAAGTTTCCTGTCTAAAAATTGTTTCTACATGAATTTGTGGTGGATCAAAAGTGTTCTGTTCCCATAGATCTTCCCCTTGGACTTCTGGGGGATGGAACTGCAGCAGACTCCCGAGGGAAGGAACAGCCTTATGTGCTTCACAGTCATGTCCTCGCTTCTCCACCTAGGTTTGAGAAGCACGTGGTGCGAAGCAGTAGGTCCATCTGGGGGGCACTTCCCCAGGTGGCGAAGAGCACTACTAGGTGCTCATACAGGCGCTGCATGTAAATTGTCGTTAATCCTCACAGCATGCAGTTTGTGAGGCATTATCTCCATTTTACAGATAAGGAAACTGTGACTGAGAAGAGTTCAGTAACTTGGCTAATATAATATAAAAAACTGGAGAAGGACAATTAGATTAGGAATCTGATACGAGCAGTCATTCGATATCACTTGTTTGTAACTAACTTGCTGGTTCCATCTGCTTTCTTTCTAAGGCCAACTGCAAGCAAATGCTTATTGTGAAAATCCAGATATAGTATTAATTGGCAACAAGGCAGACCTGCCAGACCAAAGGGAAGTCAATGAACGGCAAGCCCGGGACATGGCTGACAAATACGGGTAAGTCGGTTCCATGGCGACTTTTACACTGCTTCTCAGTGATGGGGCAGGGACTCAAGGTTGGTACTAGGAGGAATCTCCTTGCAGGAAGAATGGCACATAAATGAAAAAGATCTTCTAGAGGAATGGATGAGATATTTTAAATCAATTAGCAATAATAGCAGCTAACATTTACTGAGTACTATTGTGTGCTAGCAACTGTTCCTAGACTTCAACTCATTTAACCCCTCACAACCATATGTAGGAGATCTAGAGTTATCCCATTTCGTATGTGAAGAATTGAGGCATAGAGAGGTTGAAAGTCGATGGGAGGCCATGGAGCTGGTAAGTGACAGGGCTTGAATTCAACCCAGGCAGACTGAGGTCAGAACTCATGTCCTTCCACACGACGCTCTACTGCCTCTCCGTGAACAGCTGCAAACCTCTAAAGGTAACACCTGATGTGGACAGAATATTGCAGTCTTTATCCTAGGTGGGTTTAAATGGCACAGTAAAAATTTGAAAACCCTCCACGCAATGATAAATTGATTTCCAAATCACCACATTGCCAGTTTTTTGGATTGTTCTTGAGAGCATTAAAAATGTACATGTATTCTTGAAACGTTTGATTCCAAGTAAGTATAGATTATTCACAAGAATATCCTATTCAGTGCCTACCTAATTTCTAAATCAGATTTCCAGATAATTGACTGGAAGGGAAATAATATTGATCACCAGTTTAGGCATTTTTACCCTCTTAAAATTTAAAAAATAGTTATAGTGCCTTGACTTCAAATTTCTGAATAGCTCCTGTATGGCCCAGAGTACTGGTTATACTCTCACTAAATGAGCAACCCGCCAATTTTTACTCACTGAAAAAAAAAACCGAGGATGCTTTCCAATTCAGCCAGCAAAACCATGATTATTGTACAATCTCTGTCAGCCACATTTCTGTATGTGTGTTTCATTTGTACATCTTGTATCTTTTCTGATTTGTTCCTCTCAAAAGTATTTGTCTTCTCTTCTCTGCTAGCATACCATATTTTGAAACGAGTGCAGCAACTGGCCAGAATGTTGAGAAAGCCGTGGAAACTCTTCTGGACTTAATCATGAAGCGAATGGAACAGTGTGTAGAGAAGACACAAGTCCCCGACACTGTCAATGGTGGAAATTCTGGGAAGCTCGATGGCAAAAAACCAGAAGAGAAGAGATGTGCCTGCTAGACTTCACACAGGACCTCATCATCGAGAGCCCCGACCTCCTGTTATTTCCCAAACAGTGACAAACCACAAAATTGTCACCATGCATAATGGCATATCTTTCTTTTCCTGCCAGGAAGTCTATTTTAAGAAACCAAAATAGTCAACAGTATTCAGAAGAATCGACCAGTTGTTCCTGAGGCCCCTTCAAACAAGGTCTCAGATCTAATGTGCTCTCACCAACATGGGTGCCCTGTTTGTTTTTCTTAAAAAGGAGACGCATATATCAGGACAGCGCACAAGATGACATAACAGTGAGTTTTAAATCAGAGCAAAACTTACCCTGTCACGTGGGAGAAAGGGATAGACTACCAAAGGGAGAACATAGAAAGATGATTTTTTTTTTTTAAAGACTGGGTTTACTTCTTATGTAGAATAGGATGATTACTTTTAGGTTTGCATTTGGGAAACATATTAGCTAAAAATGGATTCACAATAAAGAATTCTAAATGGATCGTTAAGAATAACATTACTCTGTGTACCCAATAAGCTGTACTAGAAAGATCGAATTAGTGATGAGGTTGTGAGAGGATGAGTGTCAGACTTCTGCTAAAATGTGGGCGATTGTGTAATAATGCCATTTTTATATTCTTAATAAATGTCAGATAGATAGGAACAAGATTGTGAGTGACAAAGTACAAGGGAAATGCCCTGGGAGAAAAATGAAAGCAGGGGAACATGGCATTTGGACAAATGAAATTAAATGTATCTGTTACAGATGTCTAGAAGAGTTACTTAGTCAACTTTCACACAAGCCTATTCAAAGTTGACATTATCCGCTGGGATTAAGAGAAGATCCAGAAGTTTCCGTTTCAAACAAAATTTTAGAAATAGGTTCAGGTTCAGCTTTACATTTTATTTTTATTTTTTAAGCAAAAAAAGACAAAATAAAGATTACTGTTTATTAAATATCCCTTTTTAAAGGCAGTCAAAAAAAAAAACTGTTTCACCTCAATTTCTATAAGGTAAATACGCTAGTTATGTGAAACAAAAAGTGACTATTAATTGTGGGCTTCTTTTCAATTTATAAAAGCACTGGAAACTCTAACTCACATTTCTCCCCTCTAATGCACACCTACCCCGGCTTTGAATCAATTGTTAAAATACAGGTGTGTCACACTGTAGAACAGCAACTTCAGAATAATGATGGATCAACTTTAATGGTCACTCTGAATTTTCATGTCATTAATCACATAAAATTGATAGTAATTTGTGCAATATTACAATATATTTAGCATTCGTTTTTATTTTGCCTAAGGCAGAAGGCCCTTAGCTGACCCATATTTGGGGATTAGGCAGGAATGGAACTGTGTCTTATCTCACAAAAAATTGGTAAATCACTTAATTTTTTTTTCACAAGAAGCTGCCTTTTCTTTCTAAAGATGACTGTGTAAGTATTTTTCATTGGCCTATTCTTATCATTGTGTCTAAACTAACACTCAACTCCTATTAAACCATTATTTAAATATTTCAGTGAATTTTATCAATAACAAAGGCATTACACTTTAAATCTTCTCTTTTTATTATTACACTTTTTTGACAGAATGGTTCCTCTTACTATAAAATTTTGCCAGTTAAACTTCATTTATTCCAACTCAGCCCACATTTATTTTGTTAAGTTATGGATGCTGGAAACCGGAAACTCAGCTCCCTGCCCCCCACCCTTGGCCTCTGCCTGGCAACATCTGTCTGGTATCAAGTCATTTTTAGGAACACAGATCCAAGAGAATGCTCATACATAATGTTCTTAGTGTGGACTAGACCCAGAAATGTGAATCGAAGCAGTCTGGAAGCTTCGATGAGTTTGCCCATGGTGAAATTCTTGCTGTTTGCTGCACATCCCCTCGGCTTTTGCAGCGCAGGGCCTTCTTCTAGAATGGAGCACACCTGGGCGTTGCCTGCAATGGTGTTTTTCTCCACGATGCTCTTCATGACCTCAGTACCTGTGCCATGAGGATGGAAAGCTGTTAGCTAACATGAAACATGTTTCTTTTGGAAAAGTGAACAGAAACAATGCAACTATTGCTGTAGCAAAATTTGGTGAACTTTTGAGGTCATTATATCAATTTCTTATTTGGATCCAAATTGTGATTTTCCCTGCATTTCCATAATATGCAATGTTTAACCTTTATAAGATTCTAAAGGTATTCTATTTTGGATATGTCTTTCTATTTCTTTTAATTTTCCACTTATATGATTGATTTACTTATGCCAAGATTCTGTCATTGTCAGTTTATTTAACAAGCATTTGTTCAGGGTCTATTTTAAAATCATCATTTGATAGTTGCAGCACGAAGCAGAGGGTGATGAAGCCCATAATTATAGAACTATGCCTGTAAAAAGAACAGTTTTTGGGTCATAATCTCAAGAACAACAAAACTTGAAACAGACAAGAAAAGTGATTTATAATAGTATCCTACTTATAAAAACTAGGTCTAAAAAATATTTTTCTCTGTGAAGTTTGACATCTGACCCCAAATTCTGTGTAAACATTCATACAAATTCCTTCTCTCACGAGTGTATAATTAATATTCTGTATTATTTATTTTATCACCTCAAATTGGTTTGGGGCCAAAAGTATGCAGACTGCCTTAGAGAATTGCATAGCCCCTCTAACCCACAACAACATGTTTTTTTTTTTAACTAAGGTGAGTCCTGTGACTAATTATCTCCCAAATGCTCTAGTAAACCAAATCGCATTTTGGAAAACTATTTAAAGTGTACATGACATTCCTTTCTGGTATAGAAACCATTTCTGGAACGTTTACTCTGCTTTGATGTTTACATTGCTCTAACACAGTGCCTCGGATACATCTGTGACCAAATTTGTCTCTAAGCATATAGCTCATCCTATAATATATTATAGGAAAGCCTCTCGGAGACACTAATGCAGCTAAAGGTCTTTGACGTCTTCAGCAAAGGGTTCAAGGATATTATCAGAATCTGGAGATCATTCCCCAGTCTCCTAGCTCACTTCTCATGGAGTGAGCATTACTTGAGACTCTTAACTGATTAGGTACAAAGTTATCTTTAAATGTAAAAAAAAAATCCTTTGAAAACTGTATCAAAAATAGGTGAGAAAACACAGTGCTTGTCTTGGTATGATGAGGGCGACAGGTCACAAATCAGCAGAGAAAGTATTAAATTCTGGGAGTTGAGCTGGTGGGTCTCTACATAAGAGTTTTAAAATTCTTTCAATCACACGCTAGCCAGTTTGCTGCCATTTCTATATTATCAGCTGTCATGCTGCAAAAAATTCAAAGCCAGCGTTTTCTAAAGTCGATAATTTATCTTGTTTTTAATCAGATGGGCCATGGTATGTATCAGGGAGGGGGGTCTTTCTTATGCTTACAGTGTAACTTATTCTCTGCCAATCAGTACAGGTCAGATGAACTGGGCAAGAGTTTTCATTGGCCTTTATGAGAGTGAGAAGCTTGACCACAGGGAAGGATGACTATATTTTAAAAATAACTCAGTAATAGCCAAATATTCTTTAAACTGTTAGTTGAGTCTACTGGAAATCAACAAATTTGGTGAAGCTCATTATATTTTCACCAAGAGAGCGAGTACAGCAGGTAGAGACATAATATGTGCAATAGGTGAAGTGTACAGCCAGGTACAGCATATACCCTGGAAGCTCGTGTCTATGAAGCAGATTGTTTGCCACTCTGTATCTCAGGTCACGTGGACAAAAAGACGGGGAGCTCACGCGTCTTCATTGTGTATCACACTAAAACATTGGAGGAAAAGCCCTCATCCATAAAGTATTTTGGAGTTTAAAACTCAAACTTTAAAGAAATAATATTGAAGCTCCTATTTCCTGAGATACAGAATAACTCTTTAAACAGAAGTTCTGAGAGCTGATGTTAACCAAAGTGATTTTTAAAAGTTAACTTTCACCCTCTATTACCTAGCTTTAAAGCATTAAGAGAAGTCTAGAGTATTTAAGGATTTTAGGGAAAGCTTTATCATTTTTTCAAGATGCTGTCTATATTTGAAAAAGTTGTCTAAAAATCTACCAAAAAGTATATTTTTTTCTCAGTTTTTGACCATGATGATATAAACTTATTTCTGGGCAGAGTGGTGAGCTCTCAACATGCCAAGTAGATATAGAATATTATTTGAGATGAGTGTTGTCTCAATGCTTTATAAATCCTTGAAAACACTTGTCTCATAAAGTAGAACTGATCAAAATTATTGCTGGACAGAATGGGAATTTCATAAACTTACTGCCTTAGAATTCTTGGGTGGAGACCCAACTGCAATGACACTGTTGAACAAGAGCTAATTGGAGAGGGAAGAGTTCATAGTTTCTAAATAACATTCTTACATATGGCAGAACATAGAGAAGTTCATACTTATAAGGATGCTTTTTAGTTAGGGGAAAAAAAGAGTAACAGAAAGTGTTTTTGTAACTCGATCCATGACAAATATTTATCCTTCATTTTTATCTACCAAGTAGAGACATATCCTTAGAACTAAGCTAATAAAAATATTTAAGCTAAAATATCTCATCATTAGCATGAACATTTCAGAAACAGAAACATTTTTATCTGAAACTCCTTTTCCTGTCAACTGGAGTAGTATCACAAAGACGCTTTCTGCAGAGCTGCTATTGGCAGCCTGTGGTTGAGAGAGTCTAACTTCTCATCCAGAGAGAGCAAACACCAGTGCCAAAAAAGTGGGGTTTTGTTAAAGGGTGTCATCTTCTGAAAAAAATAGACAAATGAATATCCTTTAGAGTGAGTCATTTAAATGTTTTCTGGTTCTCTTTTCTTTCTCACAGATCGTCAAAGTCATGGCTAATATCCCTCAGCTGATTTAGTCTTTAAGGATCTTTAGCAAATTGTGTAGGAACTGGTATGACTATCCTTAACCTAATGGGTCCCTTATTTAACCAGTGGCTGTTGTCCATATGTCTGCTGACACATCAAAATTGTGTCCCTACCAATGTGGAGTAGCATGTAATACTTACTCATCTTCTGTTCTCCAAGTTATTGCTTCAAATGCTCTTTGAGAGGAAACCTAGAAATAGAAAAGGAAGAGTCCAGAAAGAACAAGTTGGGGACCGTGTGTATGTTATTAACTATCTCAGTGGTTTATCCTCATATGGGACTTACAAACTCTGTGTGCCTCACAAGGTTCATGTCGGGCTCAGTGGTGAACATATATAAGAAACTGGCTTCTAAGTTATGTCGCATTTCATAAACAGACTCTATTAGCACAAACTAAAAACTGATAAAAAAGTCACAGTCACAATTTAAACTACTTGTGAGTAGAAATGTCATAGCAGGGACAAAACTAATTTTAGCAGGTATCTTGGAAACCACCAATGGGTAGTCAACTTGAGCTTATTGTATTTGACTGAAATGTTTAATATATCTCAAGTTACTGAAAAGGAAGTTCTATTTCATTTTGTATGTCATCTTGTATTTCTTTCAAGGAGTCCAATTATATTCCAGATAGTATGTTACAACTTGGTCAAAATACTCCTTGTACAAATAGGGCTTTTGTGTCCATGGCCTTGTAAAAGATACTGACTGTATCTGAAATTATCTAGTAAAAGTTAGTTATCCTGCTTAATGTGTCAAAAGTAGATGATGTTCTAACCTAACACTGACATGCTTCACTGTATCCCAATGGTCTATCTTTAAGTGATATCATCCTTGTTTTTAGGCTAAGCACGTTTGATTGTTTTGTTGGTCATCTACACAGATCTGTTTTGTCTAGTGCTATGACTGTAAGTTAAAACTTTAAACATAGAGTTTTTCTTCTATATGCCCCTGAATAGACTGTGGTGCCTGACAGATGCTGTTAGGTCATTATACTGTTGTACCAAAGTTCTAGTGAGTTCAGAAATCATAGCATCCAATGATTTTGTGGTGTCTGGGTTTGAATACTACAGTTGAGAACTGTATTCAGTGATTGTTACTGCACACTTTTCAAATAAAAATGCATTTTTATCAATTATTTTTTGTAGTCTGAACAACCTTATTTTGGTGCTAAAGTTCAACATAAGATGGGTGGGGAACAGCAGGTGGGTTTAAACATGAAACTTACCTGGCATTAAAAATGGTATCCACCTGAAACTAATAGAATGTTACATCAGTTATACCTCAGTTAAAAAAGAAAAGCTATCCATTAGGATGCAGTCAAGTGATTTTATCCACTTTTCTAAACTTCCTCATTTATTATTTATTTAAAGACTGAGTTTTGCAAGGGAAGTGTTCTAGTAACTTTAAATGATGCATTTATAAAATCAGCGCTTAACGTGTCGAAGTGCTCCATAGTACACAGCACTTTCACATATTAGAACCTATTTCTTCCCCGTAACAAAGTGCTGAGGAACGGGTGCCATCTCCCTCAGTCGCAGGCTGGGGGAAAGGCCGTTGTTCAAGGCCAATTCAAGACCGCGACCAGGTGGTTTCCATTTAAATGTTCGCTTACAAAGGCTGCCAGGTCCCCAGAGCTGTTCCCCCTCCATGTGTTACTTAAAGAGGTATTGTCAAGATAATGACGCGTTTTTTATTTAAAGAGTAAAAACAACTCTCTCACTGGAAGCAAATAAACGCTGGGCACCGTTTTCTCAATCTTGCTCTGCAGTAGCAAGAATGCTGTTCCACACGGGCACAATCTTTGTCTCTGGCTTCATCTTAAGTAATTCAAGATAAGTCATTAGGGACTTGCTTTTCCTAATGTTTTATAGGATTTTTAAATAACTATAATGGGCTCTGTATAGAGAAAAAAAATAGACCTTCTAAACATTCGCTGCCTGGACTGATAGGATTTCTCATTTTAAAACTGTTTGTAAGATATTATTATTATTCCCTATTCTCTATACCAAGGAATTTTTTTCTTTCTAATCTGGATTGAATGTGAGCATTGCTGTTCTGTTAGAAACCCCTTTAGATGACTTGAATTATGGATTAGGAAACCAACACATGAGTTATAATTTGACCAAAGCTGCATTATAGGTAGTAGAAACATTCTGTGATAGCCATCAGATCTTTGAAATGATCATAGCTTTGGACCATTTTCATAGGTGTCTGAGAGACTCATCTTTACCAAAAGGTCTAAAAAAGAAAAGAAAAACGTAGCAGCAAAGTTAACAACAGATTTCAATCTGTTTGATTGCTCCCCCAGAGAGACTGACATCAGGAGCTCATTCATGCTCATGAAAAACGTGAAACAGAAGAGACTTGAGTCGTGCTAGGTAATACATTAAATTATGAACACACAGCACCTTGCTCCCAAATGCCAAAGGCAGTTTCTTGCGCATTCTCTAGGCAAACAGGGTCAATCAAAACAAGAACATGCAACTGAAACTTTTAAGAGCAATATGCTCTTCACCGGCCCTTCCAGAGAACATGGGCTTTCTCAGTAAGTTAGAAAAACACAGATCAAGGAGGGAATTGGGGTACGGATTCCTAAAACTCATTAGGTTCCCACTGCTCAGAATTCAAAGAAGCAGCGGAGGAAAAACTTAGCCATTTGAATAAAGGAATAATTGACAAGGAAATATGACAGAGTACGCTGCGTGGAAAATTATTTAGGAAATATTAGGGCTTATTCTCACCCCCCGGTCTAGGTAATGTCCTGGCTCTTCCAGGCACACCTGGCCTGGCCGTCTCTTCCGCCAAATGACAGCTCCTTCCACCCGCTTCCCTATCGTTCTTCCCACTTTGTTTAAGTGTTGTCTTCAAAGAGAGAGTTCTTATTTTTTTAAATGCGCCAGAAGGTGATGCTTTGTAACTTTCTAAATTCTTATTTTTCACTTTTAATTTTATTTTTCAATTACAGTTTACTTTCAATATCAGCCTGTATTGGTTTCAGGTGTACAGTGTAGCAAGCTAGTTTTTATTGACATTGACCATCCTATTTAAATGACCAATCTATCATTACCATAGTTTCAATGATCACCTGACTTAAAATTGCAGCCCCAGCCTTTCACCCCTGGTAACTCCAGATCCCTGAGTCTGCTTTATTTTTGTTTTTCCTCACAGTCCATGGAACATCTCTAACTTTATTATTTGTTCCTCATCACTAGGTATATTTACATGAAGGTAGAGGTGTTTTCCTTTTTTAAAAATTCTTGTCCACACACACCCACTCCCTCTCCTCTCTGCTGTAACCCTGACGTCTAGACCAGGGCCTGGTCAACTGGGGGCACTCAATAAAGATTTGTTGCAAAAAAATTAACCAATCCTGTATGACAAACTGATTGGGCGGACTGCAAAATAACAGTGCTAACTTAAATTTTCACTGATTTATTGAAGCAAATATTCAAATACTTAAATTATATAATTTATTAGAGACACATGCCCATGAAAACATCACCATCATCAACACGATGAACTAAACCAACCTTGCGTGCCTAGGATAAACCCTAACTTTCCATATTTCTACCACAGTTTTAAACACATAAGTATATACTTTAATAATAACAAAATCATTAAATATGATCGCTTAATCTTTATTGTATCCTTAATATTTCCAGTCAAAATATAAGAAAAGGAAAGAAAAAGGAAGGAAGAGAATTATAATGATTATGATCTTCATTGAGGGAATTTTCAGTTATTGGTGAATTAGATCCCTACTTTGATATTAATAAGGATGCTATAATAATTTGCTGGTCAGAGGAGAGTTAATTAAGGATTTTCAAAGTGAAGAAATAGGAAAGAATTTTAGAAGTAAGTTTGTGCTCTTAATTTCATAACGCTACTTTCTTTTCCGAATTTAGAATAAAAACATAATAGATTACTTTTTCCTTTGATTTGGATCCAGGGAAAACTAGCAGAAAATTCAGGGAGCTATCTAACTCTTTTTTACTGACAACAATCAATTTATTTTTAATTATACTATCATGAACAATCAAATAAAAATAGTCAATTCATTTGTGCATAATTTTAATGATAAAAGAAATACAAAAATTTTACAAACTATAACATCAGTTTCTCTATTTTAAGGCATAAGCAATTATTCAAAAGATATATTAATTGTTTACATGTTTCTTAATAATAAATAATAACACTATCTGTAATCATAGTGAAACTAAATTTCTTTTCATGTCCCACTTTCATGTATTCACTTCAAGGCTCACCTGGGACCTTCTTATCCAATATTAATTACTATAAGTAAAATTATTTTGATTTCAACTGAACTAGTGTTTCTTCCTGTGTGTTTCCTGTGTGGAACTACTTTTAGACCAATAAATTTTCCCACTGTAATCATTTATGTTTATGACTCAGAAATGTTTATTTAAAAAGTATTTCAAATGATGAAAGTTGAAATAATAAAGCTACGGGAAACAATTCATATATGACAAATAAATAATCCTACTGATGCTAGTAAAATAATACTTTTTTGTTTGAAGAGTTCAGATCTTTTTAGGCTTCTGAACCTGCTTATTTATATACTCAGAAGACCCGAAGACCGCTCATTCCAAAGTGAACCTTGATACTCCTTGAGAAGGTCCTGTCTGTAATACGTCCAGCTGAACTTCTGTGTTAAAAAATGAATATAGTTAAACCAAAATAAACTCTAACAGTGTCTTTCCATTTTTGACTTTAGAATACATTTTTCTAATGGAAACCATCCAGGTCGTTAGCTCAGTTAGATGGGTCCATTCACAAATCTCATATTTACTGCAATCCAGCCTGATGATTAAAGGGTAAGAGAAACCTACATAATTTCTGTGTGAAAGGTAAATTCTTCTACTGCACAGCTATGTAGCATTTCAAGGGTTACAGTACTTTGGTGAATTTATAAGTCCATTACTTTGTCTCAATTGTTCATACCTTTAAATATTTCATAGATAATACTGATATCTCACCTTCTACATTGAAAGGATTTGAAGCATTTTTCCTGAGAGAATGTTTATAGTTATACACCAGAAAGGATGATCAAAAGGCTTAATGTAATTCGACCTATAGAGTGGCCAAGGTCTGCCATTATCCCCTTAGCCAACGAGCATTCTGCTTTCCTGAGGGTCACTGGGTGTGCATTTCTACACGTTGCAGTTTGGCTCTGTCCAGAGCCGTCATAAACTCCCCCTGCAACGAACGCATGTATCAAAAGTGAAGCACACTTTCACAAAAGCACTAGACACGTGATCTTAATTCATGAGTTCAAGTTCTTCCTGGCTGCAGACAGCAGCCACTGATCCTCTGGACTCATTATTTTTTTGGAAGTATGAGCTAATAACATTACTTAGCTAATAGAATGACTATGGGGAAGGAAATTAGTCACAAAGGCAGAGTCATGAAGTGCATTCCGTTGTACCAAAGTGTGTGTGTGGGGGGGGGGGGCCTTTAGCTACCAACTTTCAATCCCAACTGAAGGACAGTGGTTTCCTCAGGCGTGGCGAGGTAGCCATGTTTCTCACTTTGGGAGGACTGTGTGTGTTGGAGAATTAGCTAAAAAGAATCTCCCCCTGCCCATAATTCAGTAGAGAATAACTGTTCCCCTGTAAGTGGTCAGAAGATGAACTTAAATCATGGTAAGATATTTTTATTATTCAAAAGTCAGCTTTAAAATAGAACATTTATTCATACACATATAATATAAACTCTTCCTTCTACTTATATAAATAAAACCACTATCAAAAGGTCAAAGTTGACAACCTTAAACCACTCCCTTCAGCAAAAACCTGCAAAAAAGATTCAGATTTTTAAAACAGAATTCATCTTCCATCATGACAAAGCACCTGGTTTTTTTGCCCATTTATTAAGTTTTGAAGAAAGATTTCCTTCTCTCGAATATATATTTGTTGGATTTCCTGGAATGTCATCTTCCTGCAAAGCTATTGATGTATAATGAATTCCATGAAATACTGGCATTGAGCCATTTCTAACATACAAGTTTAGACTGTGTTTCAGGGAAAAAATAAGACCCACAGAGTGATCTCTCCCATTCGATCTTCAGCTGGCCAGCTCATTTCCGCAGCCTAACCAACATGAAGTAGGGGGTGTCACCTTCAGTCTTCAGTTCACTGCAGAAAAGACGACACAGTCATCAAATGCTGTGCTACCACCATTACCGTCCCCACTACCCTACTCTGCCGTGTCAGAGCCACTTGCTTTAATCTAAGAGATGGCGGTTAATCGATGGATTGTAATTCCCCAGGACACAAAGGAGAATCACATCGTGGATGCATTAAACTTATGCAAATGCACTGAGTTGTTCTAGGACAAGACTGAGGAAGTGTTAGGGGACATGAGTTAGAGCCTGTATATAGCACTCCTCTCAGTGAAGACACACAGCAGAGCAACTTGGACATGGGAAACACATCAATGTTCCCTCAAGACGTTTTACTTCTGTGGGTTTTGCAAAGCCTGACCTTCTTTCCTCATCGTGTGCATGTGCATGCACATGTATGTACATATGTGTGTGTTTTGTTGTTGCTGTTATTGTCATTGTCTAACATGACCCCTAATCTCCAGCAAGTCACTTCTTCTGGTGTTCAACCCAGGAAACCTCTCTATGTTCTAATGCTTGATGAAAAGAAAAAAAAATGTGTTTTTTTAGTAATTACTGTGAGGAGTAGCACAGAAATATATTTTAGGGGTGATTTAAGAGATTTGCCTAGATTAATTTTTAAATGTACATTTTTTTTTTTTTTGCCTACTTTTAAACTCCAGTCTCTCCCTTGAGCTATAGCTCCATTGTATATTGGTGAATCCAGACTTGTCAAAGTACAGTACCACTTACATCCTGAGAGCAGTCAATTAATCGTATCTCATTCTGCAAACATGAGATCTACCACTGAGGTAGGGCATGTGGTGAAATGGCTGTAACAGACAAGGGCTACAGGGACTGTCACGGAGACCGTAAGACCAACCCCAAAGGATCTATGGCTGAGAACCTGCAGAAAACTAGCTCAATCCCACATGGAGACAAATTTCACTGGCAGTGACCCCTAGCCTCATTATATACTCATCGGAACACATTAGCATGCTAAACTATACACCCCAGACTGCCACAATCGGAAACAGAAAGCCAATATAAGAACACAACGTGGCCATGGGGCTCTTCTGAGAAGCCTCTACCTGGAAAAATCCTGAATTCCTCCTCCACATTGAAGGCTCTATGCCTTGATTAAATGAGCCTCAATAAAAGAAGTAAATCCCACTGGGGAGGGGGCTGCTCTGCCTGTGGAGTAGCCTTCTCTCTGTTCTGTTTCACTAATAAACGTTCTTCCATTTTAAACTCTATGCTTCACTCATCAACTTTCACTTTAAACTCTGTGCTGGCTTGAATTTGAATTCTTTCCTGCGTGAAGCCAAAATCACAGTGGGTCATGGACCCTTGGCGACCCCCTCCCCCTGCAGAACACCTGCATTACCATCCTATCATTAACACTGCAATTTCTATCAAAAATCACAAAACAAAGGGCATATTCAGTCTGGTTTCCCTATTTCAATGAGAAAATGCTTCCGTGTGATCTTTCCCAAGTCACAGGAAGAAAAAACATCTTTAAGGCTAACCTTTATCTATTAATTAACTTTAGCTGCCACAGAATTGGCTGTAGAAGTCATTCTCTCCACCACACCTCCTCTGTTCCAGCAGCATTCACTGCCGCCGCCTCAGCCCTCATGACTGGAGTCGCTACCATACGGAAACGACCAACTTCTGGCCAGCTCCATGTCCCCCGGCATTAGAACAGTGGATCCTAGCCACACTGCCCCAAGAGGAATGGCATCTGGTGTGGATAGAAAAGGGGCCACATACTAACCCTGATGAGCTCAGAGGAGGGCTGAGTTGGTGCCTTACAAACCCAGAGACTGGAAGTAACCCTATAGGATGATGTGACTGGTGTGCAGTTAAAACTTTTACTAAAACTAAAAGCATGTCATGGAAGGTAGTCATGTCCTAGATCAGTGTCTCCCTTGACAAAGGCCAATCCTTACCTTAACTAAGCCTGTCTATTGTCTTTTTGCATCTGCAGTAACATACCTCTGGGATGCCAGGGTCCTTTGACCTCGGGGCACAATCTCCCATCAGATCCAGCTTGGAAACCCTCACTGTTATCTCATTCTCCAGCACACCAACTCTTTGTCCTCTAAATGTTTATTGTTGACTCTCCTGTACCCACCAACATAAAAGAAGGATTTGTCGGTCTGTCTTACTCTTCATTCAGTGTCAGAGATTCCCTGCTTTGCTTTTGTCCCACCTCCCTAATCAATCACCAGTGAATGTCCGGTAACCAGCCCCGCCCCTTATGTCTCCTCCTTTGATTCTATCGTATAAAATAAGCTGCAACGCTGCCATCTCCGGAGCCTGTTCTCAGTCCGTTGAGATTTTGTTTCTCAGCAATTGTCAGTTTGGCTAAAATAAACGCATAAAAATTCTCTACAGATTTGGAGTTTTCTTACATCGACGCTGGCAAGGGAGGGGGAGAAACTGACCATCCTCCCTTCCCCCAGAAAGTACTATTTGCCTTTCTCTTCTAAACTCTTCACCTTCACCCCTGCCCCCTAGAAGCGACTCCTTCTCTTGCTGTTTCTGAAATGCAAGTGTTCCACCGCCTCCTTTAATACTGCTGGGGCGTACGTTCTTTTCTTTATTAGAAGTTGCAGGGCTAGGGGCCAAGAAGTTGAGAATGCGGCACCTGGGGCCCAAGGATTTTAGAAGACTTGTTCACATTAGTGTCCTCTCTAGTCTGTAATTACATATATTATTAGCAAAGGGAAGCACACGTGTTGCAGGGAGTTCTGAAGAGGGAGAGGCAGCGGCCTGAATTCCTAGCCCGACACTAATCACAGCGGCTGATTCTCCAGCACAGGCGTGTGCCAAAGAGAGTTTCAGAAAACGGGCTTCTGCCCTAGAGGGACTGGACTGGGAAATTCAAAAGCTGCTAGAACAGAAAGCTTTTAATCATGTTTTAAATGATTCATGTAATTACAGGCTATGATTTCTTTTAAGTAATAATTTCATAGAATATTATGGAAAGGAGATTTCAGCCCAGAAGTCTTTTTTTTTTTCTTTCTACGACTTGTCACTTTGGATTCTGTCAGCACTAGAAAGTGACTTTGATGGTACCAGCTGTGATTTCCATTGCTTTAGTGGGCCATTATCATTGCTTGATTCGCACATTATTAGGTAGTTATTGAAGGCACTTGTCCTTAGCAATGCAGGGAACAAAGTAAATACAAGAAACTACTCCTGCCCTCTTCACATTTACAATCTCTTTGATGTGAGGTACAGACATGGACATTTAAATAAATACATGCAATTCATGATTAAAATACCCATCGATGGCACAGAACACGTGAGCGGCACAGGAACAAGGACAACAGAGGAGATGACCTGTTTTGCCTGGAGAAGGTGTTGAAGCCCAGATTGGGCTTGTTTTACAGCAAAGAAGAGGAAAAAATATTTAAATTTATTAATTCGTTTATTCAGTAAATATTTATACATTAGGCTTGGAGGATTCAGTGGTGAACAAGATTAATACGGTTCCTAGTCTCGAAAAACTGAGAAATAGACGGTAAGCAAACGATTACGTAAGCATAAAGACGCTGGAATCTTTCTCCAGTGAGATTCATGAATGCCCAACAGAGGTGTGAAGGTAAATGGGGAGAGAAAACTTTACCTTGTTACAACAGCCTTAGATGCCATCGTCCTAGGAGTTTTGGACCAAAGTGCCACCTTGGTTTTCAGTTCTTTATTCTAAAGTTGAAAAAAAATGTGCAAAGATCATATAGCTAGCACACAGGTCAGCCACATATGCTTCATTCTTCTGATCAATGCTACGTCACCCCTTGGCAGAGAGCTTTTTGTCCCAGCCGTTCTATCAGAGCACAGAGTGCGGCCAGTTGAGAGCCACAAACATCTGTGAAACTACCCACGCACCAGTTGTGTGACCTCATCCAGTTCCTTAACCTCCCTGTGCCTAATTTCTTCACCTGTGTAATAGACATAACCATAGTCTCTTCTTCGCAGGTTCCGAAATGAGATAAAAATATGTAAAGAACTCAGCTTAGTGTCTGGTTGATTTTTAAGACTTAAAAGCAGGTGGTTATGAGCTGTGCTGAGTGATTGTCTACTGGTGGTATGTTTGCATGATTTTCTTATTCTATTTGCTTATCCACGTTTCCTAATTTACACAGAAGGAATGAATATGTTAGCTATGCAAAAATAATACAAGAAAAAAATTTTATCAACTAACATTTGCCAAAAGGCCATGAAGTAAGAAAAACTGTGAGGAAGTGCCTTTAAAAAGACATTTGTTAGAAGGAAGAGGCCCTAAGGTGACCCGGGTCACAACATCTGAGGCCTCCCATGTACACTGGTCAGCCCTTACTGGGCACCAGAGGGGGCACTAGTTTTGAGCCAACTATTCCACAGTCGTGGCGTTTGCAGCTGGACAGAGCTATGAGCATTGTCTTTACCAAACAAACAGGCCCCTGTAACCAACCAAAGGTGAGACTCTAAGGAAAGCCTGAGACTG
The DNA here is from genome assembly GCA_004026545.1 of Mormoops blainvillei. Taxonomy (NCBI): domain Eukaryota; kingdom Metazoa; phylum Chordata; class Mammalia; order Chiroptera; family Mormoopidae; genus Mormoops; species Mormoops blainvillei. Next base: position 92,386 of record PVJD01000167.1, read on the forward strand.
GAAGAGTTTACCCTCCAGAATAAAGAGAACAGTGTCCTCTGGGAAGGTGAAGGGGCAGAACAGGGCAACGGTTACAAAATTTAAGACGTAAACATAGGTACAACCTCTCTCTGTGCTTATGATTTCTTTTCTTCCAATGGGGTTAGCGGAAAGAATGTGGTGGTGGCAGGAATGGTGCGGGAAGCACTGTGAGTGTGCTCATGGAGCTTTTCTCTGGTCTGTCCCCAGGTGCTGCAGAGCCCCCAGAGATGACAAGGTCTGCAGTGGAAGTCAGGGCATCTCTGTATTTTATGGGAACAGGACAACGTGGAGGCGACAGCATGCAGGAAGTCAAAATACTGAGGGCTGACGTAGAAAAGGTGACCAGGTCTAGGCAGTCAGTGACCCACCATTTGACAAAGTCAGGAGGGGTGGCCCTGAGCAGGAAGTGGAACTGAGGCTGCTGTGGGGTCTGCAGGTACCCCAGCCTCTGGGGGGGCTTCATTGCGCTTCCTGTGAGGCAGGGGCACCACCAGCCCTAGTCGGCCGCTGAAAGACTAGAAAGCACTTCCTGTTAAGGGGTAACAGTGGGCAGATAGGAAAACGCACCTCATCCCAGTAAATTATAAAGACTTATGCTAAGTTTTAAAACACTGAAAAATAAGAAAATAACAGGAGGCTTCTTGAAGTGAGTGAGCCCCGAGGCAAAGCTTGAAGGAAGAGGGAGGACACCTCAGGGAGGGAAAGAAACACAGACTGGGGCCCGCAAATGGGCTCTCTGACTAGAGCTAAATTCACACAAGAGCGGCTTTGACCGAGCTCCTAATTCCAGTCCATGTCCTCTGTCTCCCCGAGATAGCAAGTCACTTTTCTGAAAAGCTGACAGACTTTTAACAATTATTTATTAATATTTAATATTAGTAGTTTAATAATATTGTAAAATGTTTAATACATGCCACTTTAATAATGACTAAGAAAGAGCACCTCTCTCCAGAGCTATAATCTCGTATGCATACAAGATGCACCTACACACACCACAAAAAAAATTCATATATAAACACATACACTCACAGATAAATGCTCACACACACAGATGTGGCCACACACAATCATCCACAGACACACGCCATTCACACACAGATAGATACGTTTAGACAGTGTCACCGTGGCATATCATCACGCATAAACACACACACATTCATACACAGGGTCACAGATTCACTGAACACATGCACACACACTCACATTCACCTTGAAGTAACAACAGATGCTCTCCTTACCTGGGCTTCCAGTATGTTAACTTTTTCTTTCAGATTTTCAATTCTTTTATCTTGTTCTTTTAAATTATTTTTTAATCCTTCCATCTAAGAATTAGAAAACACAGTTGGAAAAATCTTGTCAGACAAAAAGGAAGAGTTTATTTACTTCAGTCACAAATTGTATAGGTTTCTGTGGTCAAATAACATTGATCCAATAAAAACAATTAAACCCTAAAGCATTAGAAGACTCGGTAGGCCAAAAAGAAGAGCAGAATAAATTGGCACCTGGGGATGAGCGCGCGCAGACAGTGCCGTTAAACATTTTAATCTTTGGGAAACCTGTTTAGACCAAATTCAGCAGGAATGCCTCTGTGGAAAGCAGCACTGGTCATCCTTTTATATCTCAGTCACGTAACATTTTCATCCTGCAGATACGAAGGCCAGTGGACAAGATGCAAGGCCACTGCCCAGCGTGGGGAAACAGCCTGAGGTGGAGATCTGGTCAACCAACAGCACAAGGTGGCGAGCCTGCTTCACTTGGAAAGAAAGGCGGCAAGAGGCAACGTGGAGCCAGGTGGGTTGGGGGGCGGATGCAGTCCAGAACGGTGCAGGAAGAGAGGAAACACATCGATTCTAAGGCCAGCTCCGCCACCATCGGCTCTGTCATTTAACTACTGTGGGCCTCTGTTTTCCCATCTGTCAAATGAGAACGTGGGATGCCTCTAAGTCCTTTCCGGTTATAAAGTGCCACGAGTCAATTCTCTTGGTGAGGTCCTAGCCAAGCAAGCACAAATGCTACGTTGATGTCAGGAAAGTGAGTTATTTAGAAAGACTGCTTTTGGAAACAAATATTAGGCAGTAAAAAAAAAAAAGAAAAAAAAAAGATAGTCTGATTTTCAGTCTAAAGCAGACCCCCAAACCAGATCAACACCTTTCTTGAAGTACACAGCTTGAGTATACAATCCACCGTCTAACAAGCTGTTACTACAATGACATCCTTTCTTTTACTTGCCAGGATGTCCCCAGAAAAGGGCTAGAGGACACCCCTGTCCTAACACACCTCCGCAGTAAATTTACACGAAACTGATAAAGAAACTTAAGAAAAGGCTGAGTCTCCAGATCTACCAAATCTTCTAAAGAATAGTGTCCATTATCTGGCTCGGGACACTCTTGAAAAGTCACTGAAACATCCAAAGAGCAGCTAAACACAGTTTCTCCACTATCTTCACTGAGAACACGCTAGGTGTTAGCATTACAGACACCAGAGGGCGCTGGAAACAGAGCCCTGTTGGAAGGGAATAAAAAGGAACCCTCTGTGGGTAGAAGAACCTAGCTGCCCGCAAAGCCACGGCCAGCCACTTGCATTGGGCCCTCTCGCCGTAAACATACCATCTACCAGGGAACCGGGCTTGAGTAACCTGACCTCCTGGATGACTCCGCGCAGGTTCTGGTGCTGGGAGTGAATCACGAGCTGCAGGTGCGAGATCTGCTCCTGGAGAAGGGAGACCTCCTTCTGAAGATCCTGACGACTAGAAACGCAAAGGGAAAAAGAGAGTGGAAGATTCACTAATGTGTTATATGCTGTTTGGCTTGTTTGTTTGTTTGTTTTGCTTTATTTTTACAGCTGTGTTGCCAGGCTCTCTTCACTCACCGCCCTGGGATATCCGTGTGAAAAGAAAAGGAAAAGAAATTGATTTTTCCTCACCACGTAATAAAGAAAAAATCCATATAGATTGTGAATTTGGGGATACACAGACTTTCTAAAGTTGATGTAGAAAAGCATCTTCATGAATTTGGAATAGAGAAAGAGTTAAAAAAAAAAAAAGAACTAAAGCAGTATTAGCCACAAAGGGAAATACTGATAAGTTTGACTGACAAAATTAAAAACTTCTAGTCATCAAATCAGCGTGAACGGGAGAACCTCAGAATATTGGTAACACCGAGGACTAATAAAGGCACAGTATCCAGAATATATCAGGAACATCTATACATCAATAGAACAGGCATCTCAGCAGGAAAATTAGAAAGTGACATGAAGAAGCTCTTCACAAAAGAGATGAGTCGAAGACCTAAGGATCAAAACAGCACAGAAAGCCAACAGAAATGTGACCCACTGCTGGTGCTAAGATTAAACACTGCTCCAGTGAAGAGGGAAAAAGAAAAAAAAGAGTGCCAGGCTCAGATCTTTACTGGGAAATAATGAGAAAGAACTCAGGAGGCTTTGCTGAGGCACGCCAGCTTTGAAAATTCACAAAATTGTTCATAAATTTATAAATTGATAAAAAAATAAAAATTTCATTAAAAATGTTAAAAGCAAGTATTCAAAATGATCTCATTGTGTCCTGCGATGACCCAGAACTCAAGGACCATAGGGAAATACGTTGCTTTAAGAGGACGGTGGGGCTGGGGAAAAGGGGTAGATGTTATGCTCCACAAAATATAAAGCCCAGGAAATTTCCCTGTGTATTCCATGAGAGTATTACCATAAAAGTTACCATAGAGAAATCAAAATCCGAAATAGGTCTCAAGGTGGAAAAGAAGTATTTGTAGAAGCACTCTTGAAAACATGGTGCTTTCAGATGTATCTGCATTAGTAGACCAGACAGCGACTAGGGGAAGTTGTAGAAAATCTCTCTTAGGATTGTTTAATAAATGTGATATCAAGTCATCCATATAAGGTCTCTGAATATGACTATACCTCAATGAGCTGCCATTAGAGACCCCTTTAATCTTTGTTATTGATCTTTCAGTGAAAGCAGTCTTACTAAAGGGGAACTAAGGCAAAGCAGCTGGCCGAGAATGTAACAAAGACAGGCCTGGAAGAGAACAATCTCTTCTAACAAGGTCTTTATCTAGGATTCATGCTTTGTCCCCTAGTATATGTATAAAGTAAATGTTGAAATTTAAATAGAATTGAAAAACTTCTTCCAGGACGATATAAAGGATGTATTTTTGCCTATTATTCTTATTAACATGGAGACTATATATAAACAAACAAAAGACTCTGCAAGGTGGTGAGGAGAAAGGAGACTAGCTGGGGACCATGGAATCCAAAACAACACGATGGTGACTTCCCCGAGTTTTCTTTTTGCCTCATCTTTCCCAGACTTGGAGCTGAAAAAATCCGAAGCCCAGAAACACCAATCGGAGCAGATAATAAAAAAAAATTCCCTCCCCTCCCAAAGAGGAAAATCTTGGCCCTGCCAAGAAGGAGTAAGGATCCTCTCTTAATTCAGTACTCAGGGAGGGTGAACAGGGTACCATTTCTGGTATCCTTCCTGTTGGATTCCTTAGTGCTCAAGAAAGAAAGTCAATCCTATCTTTACTTACCGAAATGTGCAAACAAGTGGCTTTGCCTTTAACTAGTAACATGGAATGATCATAGAGTCTGTACCTGACAGGAAGCATACCCTCAATCTCTCTGCTGGCCAATGTCGACCAAAGACTTGATTAGAGGAGGCTGAGTTCATGGAGGGCTGTCTCTCCATCCACTTGTCAGGACACTTTAAAATCTACCATTGAGTTAACTTAGACCATCAGAGGGTAGCACTATTGAGCCTGGCCACACTGCCCTCTCCTCAGTTATAATGACTTTGATTGGCATCATGCTATCCTTGTTTAAAGGATTTTCTTAGGTATAACTTCTGTGCATATTATAAGGATTCGGTTGAAGACATTCTCCAGGGTTCTCTTTATAAACATATCCTGGAAATATTTTTTCTCTGGACTTACAGATATATCAAAAAGAACCTGACTTCTTCCAAAGAACAGATTGGCTTTAGTCCTATGGACATTGTAAACCACAAAACTAGTCATAATTTCCTCTTTGGATTGGCTGCTAGAAAATTTAAAATTGAGTGGTTGACTTCGGGAGGCATATAGCACATCATGGTACCATTTTGTGGGACGGCCTCATTATTTGCCAGTTCTTTTCTAGGCTTTTTCTTCTAACTTATTTCCCAGTTAACAAATCATGTTATATTTTATGGAGTTTTAATAAACAACATTACATTCTCTTAGCACTCAGAGTACATAAATATATAATTATAAATGGTATGAATAGAATGAGAATGGCCATACTTACACAATCCTGGAGTACAGCCCTTTTAAGCTTTCATAGAGTGCATTTATTACCAGATTAATGCATCATGATGTTTATAGGAATGAAAATTCCAGAAGAAATAAAAAGGACTAGGTACTGAGATATAAGAATGCCGTAAAAGTAGCAATGAAACTGTGTGAGTGTCCTAAGATATCCCCAGCATGGAAATATGCCAAACCCTATGTGGAATTCCCACTTCAGAGAGAAGATAATGAGGTTGGTCACATCCTAGAGCTTCTGTGAAGCTATAAAAGAATCTTCTCGAGTCTACAGAGACTCAGATTGCCTGCTATTTAGGATCTAATGTTTATTGGTTCTTTATGGTGGCTATCACTGAATGAGAGTGTCCGGTGGAAGGGGGGCAACTGAGGATTACCACCACAAGATCAAGGTGAAAGAAAAAGCCAAAACGGAGGCGTAGTTCCGTTCACATTTCAACAAAGCTCAAGGACATGTATTTTTATCGCCTGTTAAAATCCTTCCCATTGTTATTTTCAGTGGTGACACTAAATGGGGGGCTTGGGAGAGTCATCCAAGCTATCACAGGTAAACATACAATTTAAGTAATAGCAATGTGCTTTGACATGCAACCTCAGCTTCAAGACACCCTTTTCTCTCCTCTAAGGAATTTGCTGTCCTTAAAAATATCTATGAAGGAGCCAACACACTACTTATCTTTATAAACATCAGATGTGTTTTCCCAAAGGACAACTGTAAAGTGGGCCTGTTTGTCACGCAGCAGAGAGATATGTTGGAAGACTGCCTTCTGCTCATAGTCACACAGTGGACTGAGGCAGCCCGTCTGAGGAAGGTCTCCAGAGGTCTCCAGAAATGAGATAAAGAAGGTCAAATCTTTTCTGTAGCACAACAAGTTCAGGTTCTGCTCTGGCAATAATAGAGCCAAAACTCCCAGCTCTCCGACGTCTGAGAGGCTGAGTAATCTTGACAAGTCATTTACCCAATTTGAAGCTCTGTTCCCTTACCGAAAGGCTGATGGAAGGATCAAATTAAATAAGGAACCCAGAGTTACACTATAAACTGGAAGTCACTCTACGTGTGCCAGCTAGTCGTCGTGGTAATTGTGAGGATTAACATAATATATTATGATATATACAAATCCATATGCAAGAAAGAAACCTGTCATTTTCTTCTGAATTATAGAAGTTGAGTTATATCATTCCCCAGAGATGCTTTTTAACAGTAGAAATGTCACGTTAGAACCTCCTGAATCGTTTAATCAAAATGGCAGAATGAAGCAAACTGCAAGTGGAGAAAGCCGGGACACCTGCCAAACCCACCATCTCTGCCTAAGGGAGCTTAAGCCGCCCTCAGCCCCTGCGCAGGAAAGCAGCCCTGGGCGAGTCCTTGAGTGAGGAGAGGTCGCCCGCAGGACTGGGCGTGGGCAGCTGCCAGAGGTTACGGATGGCTCAACATAATCAACCTGCCCAGCACAGGAGGGGGTATGAGGCCAAGCAGCCTCTGTCTCTGGAATTTGGAAGGAAAATGCAGAGCATATAAAGCAGCTGGTGAAAGTCATGGGAAAAGTTAAAGAATCACGGGAAGGGCCAGACGCGGGTGCAACTGCGCACACCGTGACTGAAGGGGAGAGCACAATAACCTGGCTTCTAAAACCCACATCGCGTGCCCACAGGGGGCCTCCCGTGGTCCCAGAGGTGCAAGCTCCTGATGGCTGCAAGTCTCCAGTCTTAACCTAACAGAAATCACCCTCATTTGTGGTGTCTTCGCCAAGTCTCTGCTGCTGGAACCGAAAGAGCTTGATTCACACTGATTCCATTGTCCTGTCTCTTAGCGAAGTGAACACCAGCTCAGAAAATGCAATAAGATGAATACTTGCGATACTTATAAACCTATAAAAGTTGCCTAAGCCTGGATGTTCAAATGCCATTCTGTACACACAAAACACCCATTTCCCTCAAGATATTTCTAAAACCTCTTTAAGAACTTTCTGAGAATTCTTTATAACCACTGCTCACATATAATAGAACTGGAAGAATGGATCAGCTTTTCAAAATGGTTACAATTTTTGTGGCTCAAAGATGGACAAAAACCCTATTATCAATGAAAAATCATTTTTAAAAGAAAACAAAAATCAAACTCAGGCGGTCTGGACACTTAATGGAAGACTCACTGTACCAGCCTGGAGTTTTGCAGCATGAAAGCCTTCTATTTAAGAAAAAAAGAAAATAACATAAGCAAAAGATTTATTTAGAATTAAGTTACAAGTATATGTAAGTAATTCTAAAGACCTATGAATGTGTGCCCCAGCATTTCCTTCCTTCCCTACAGAGACGTGCAATGCTATGACACTCTTACAAGTTCACCTTCTGGGGCTATGTGTGCACTTAACCTTCAGAAGGACTGACCTGCCCACCAGCTTCCCTGGAGCCCCAGTGAACTCCGACCTCCACCATCCCCCAGTGGGTGGGGAAGGGCAGGCACACAGCTGTTAGTGCTAGGAGCTCTCCCCATCCCTGTACTTACAGGCCTTGTGTTACCTTGGAGGGTGGTAGCCTCCTGTCCACTGGCCAGTGGACCCGTGGAGAGAAAAGATCCCGGGAACTGCTATTGCTTCGGGGGTAGATTCACTGACCTTTTAGCATTTGTAGTATTGGATCTGAGTTGCAGCAGCTTGTTTTCCAAAGACAGTTTCCTTTCTAGCAGTGTGCTTTTTTCCTGAGAAAATAAAATACAATTTTTGTTTATTCCTCTCTCTCTCTCTCTCAATGTGTGTGTGTATGTGCGCGCGCATGGCATTTTTGCAAACTGTTCACAAAAGATGCTTCTTGCAATAACAGAAATATGTCTTTAGCTAAAGAGGTAATTTTATATGGGGCTGCTGCCACCGGCTCCAGTGAAGCCGGGGCAGGCACTCCCCTGTGTAGTTCTCAGGTAGCTCAATGTCAGCTGGCCTTCACGGGCCGTCTCCGCTCTCCTCCCCGGCCTGCACGGCTTTCGTTCTTCCTCCAGCACATTGCCGGCACACAGGCTGCTCAGAGAAAGGTCTCCTGCCTCTCTCCACCCCACTCCAAATGCCAACCCCCGGCTCTTCTCTCAGCACTGTCTCTCCCACCATTATAGGGCCTTCCTTCTCCATTAGGCTGAGTTGCTGGATCCAAGGGACACTATTGCACTTAGCGTGATACCTACCTGCTCACTAAGTGCTAAAACAGTAACTGCATTTTTAGTGAAGGATCAAGGTCACAAATGATAAAGTCTCTTTCTAATTAAGATGTAAGAGAAATGACATGGAGAAAGAATAAGCCTTCATGTCATTATTAAGCCAACCTCTTTCCATCTGAAAGGAAAATAGACAAGTTCATGAGAAACCAAACTGGGATAACTGTGTTCTTTTTTATATTTGATGGTCAGAGATTTTTTTTTTTTACAATGCTATTTAAATGCATTCCTACTGCAGTATTTCTGTGGGTGAAATACAAGGCAAGGCCATACAGCAAAAACATCAGAAGAACTTTGGACAGGTACTGAGCTGGTTTGGAAACATTGTGGCTGGTATAATTTTTGCCAAATCTTTATCAATCTGGGCCTTCTTGCTGTTAATAAAAAGCAACCCAAACTTGGAAATCAAAGCAATATGCAGCATGTGGTTTTAACATCATCTTGGGTCACTGTTTAATAATCCAACTCGGGATTATTTAATTCTCTGGGAGAATTCCCCTGTGTTTGACTTTTATTATTTATTATTTGATTGGAGCCTGGGCTCTGAAGCTGAATGTTAATTTATAGTTGCTTGCCTGTTTGAAAAGATAATCCCAGAGGTTATGGATTAATTACCTTAAAGTATATTAACCAGCTAGGTATCTAACCTAGTAATTCTGTGCTCTATTCCTTTTTTCAAAATGACACACGGTCTGCTCAGTAAAAGGTCTCCTGCCTCCCTCCATCTTTCTCTAAATGCAGCCCCCCCCCCCGTCCCCATCACTCCCTAGGATCTGCTTCTCAAAATCATTTATTCAAATCAGTTTTACCATTTTACTGGTTCCCTCAATAATTAATGATTTGAACATCTGACATGAATTTATTCTGCATTTGCATGAGTTATGTTTTTGACTCTTTGAACATTAATAAAAGGGGAATAAAACTCCTATATTAAAAGTTGGGATGACTGAAGATAATATATGTGAAAGGCCTACCGACTTCTCTGGAACCTATTAGGACCTCAATATATGAAAATCTGAAGGTGCCAAACACATCACATCTTATGTGCTGTTACTTTTAAAATTTAGACTTTTTCAAAATTTTTTTCTGCATCATTCTTGTGACATATAGAAATTCTGCTGGTATAGCCCTAGTTGTATTAAAATTATTTCTAAGGGAGCACAGATATGCCTTGTAAGCTTATTATAATACTTGGATCATCAAAGAAACACATCACTGACAATATATTTTGAATTTGTAAGGAGGAAAATGGTATTTAACAAGCATTCTTCTTAATGGATTTGAATAATGAATCTTAATAACTAGGGTGCAGGCAGACCAGAAAACTGGACATGTCAATGCTCTGCATTGGCGAGGGGTCTTAACGCCTCCTCTTCGGCAACGCAGAAAATCACACTAGACCAGCATCTCCAGGACAGTGCCTTTTAGGAAGGTAAAGGAGTTCACAGCGCCACCAAGCGGGCGATTCATTCTTCCTAAACCACACTTCTGGGGAGCTGAAGCATCCATGGCCCTACTGATCAGGATAGAGCCGACACGAATTTAAATCATGACCAAACGTTAACATCTCAGCGACTTAGGAACGAAGGATGTCATTTTAACCCAGCATCAACGCAGATAGGGGAATAACACAAAGGATCGTAAACTGGCGACTGGACGACTATGGAATAGGTCCTTGTTCCCACTGTCCTCATTTATAAAATGATGATGGTAAACTCGGTAATCTCAAAAGCACCTTTGAGCTCTAAAATTTTAATAGAGCTAAATCAATGACACTAGAAAACAAATATGATGCAGCTGAATTGCACTGCTCGCAAAAGGAACATATGCCGTATTAAAAGGCTGTTACTGGGCGTTTTTGCTGGCTTATCACTGTGTTTATGGAATTCATTCTCACTGCATTCCTGATTAAAGTGGGACAGATGGTGAAGGTTTAAGTAATGTGTTCATTACCAGACCTCATGCCACTAATGGCTATTTACTAGTGAGTAGAAAATGAATCCTTCTCCAGGGGGCACCCACTACCAGGGCCATATTTATCAACCTTTGTTGTGCATGTTCATTTTTAATTTTCATTTCCTTGTTGAACTCTTGTCTTCTTCCCACTAATACAAAAGTCTCAGCACCCACTCCCCTCACTCTGATACCCACTCTGCACCTGAGAAATCCTTCATCACAGCCGAATTCTCAGAATCTTCTTAAACCAAGGGGCCGTTGCCCAGCTTTGCTTCTTAGAGTTTCATTCATTTGCATTTTTGTTTTACAAACATAGTACCTTTAAATGAATTATCTTTAAAACAAAACAAAACAAAACAAAAACTCCTGCACATTGCCCTTCGACTCCCTCCCTGCCTACCCTGCCTCCCAGACATCCTGATAGACTCCATTCTAAGAAGCCATGGAGCTAGTATTCTAGAAGGTGACTGCAAGGCCTTGCTGAGCCATGGGGTACCCTGTCTGCTCACTCCACCAACTGCTCCTAGAGACAGCCCATCATCCTGGATCAATATCAAGACAAATGCTAGCTCATCACTTTTCAAAAAAATCTGCCAGTATTTGAGCCGCCGAATCTTTTCCTGGGGTACATCTGCTATCTCCAGGAGAGGGGTAGCATCCCTAGGGAGCCCTAGGCTATCCCAGAATTCTGACATCAACTCACATTAAGTACAGATTTCCTGGGGTTTCTAGGAAATACAAAGTGCATTCCACCGTTCTTTTGTTACTATTCAGGGGCTGCCAGCTGGCTACTAAACCTGACCCAGTATTGCTGGGTTTGAGGTGACTGCCAGTCTAAATTGAAATGTCAAACTGGCTAATCAAGTTGTTTGGTTAAACAACCCTATTTGCATTCCAGAATTGTCTTTTTTTCCTAAGGCAAGCATTCTTTGTGCTACCTTAGTTTGTTCAACTATTTATTATATGATAAATATTTTAATGCTACAAAGTACCCATCCAAATATTACGACTTCTCTGAAATGTCACAATTATAAACTGTCGCACTTGAGGACATTCTAGCACAGTGATTCTGGCTCAAGTCTATAACCCACTGCACAACACAGACGTGGCTGTATGTGGTTATTATTAGATTCAGTTAAGTTTGGGCTTATTTAGTTTTTATGATTTACTTTTAGGACCTTCATTACGATTACAAATTCAGCCAGATACATAGTGCTATAAATTAAATTCTGGAGACATATTTAGAAATTAATCAAGAAACGTGAGTATTGAAATGGGATGCTTTTGAAGTGACATTTCTAAAAAGGCACCAACTCAGGAAGGCTCATAAAATAAAACAAGGCTGAGAAGAACAGAGGCAAATCAAGGGATTAATATAATAAGTATTATAAATTTATTAGAAAATATTTACTAGAAGTCAACACCTATGCTCTTATCCGCCCCTCAAGTCACATTCAGGGATGCCAATTTCTATTAGTCTGTTTTGCTACTAATTAAAAAACAACAGTATATCTTGGTTTGTCTGAATTCTAAAGTTTAAGGCATACATAATTAAATTTATGTGCTCACTTTTTGTGTGTGTTTGGAGTGCCAGCTACTTAAATTTAGGAACACTGCATGTAACTTTTCATATATTTTTCTCCTATTATTATGGAATACTTTCTCTAAATTCTCTTTTGAAAGTTCCAATTTATATAGAACATCTTCTCTTAATGTGAACTCTATCTGTCCCAGTGAAGCTACAGGTTTTTACAAACCTAAAGTGGGAGTGGGTGGCCAAAGGTGGGCACTGGCTGACTCTAATACACAAAAATGCTATGATTACAGAGATATATCCACTATATTATTACTAGTGATAGACTTTGTGGTCTTTTCCACTGTTTCCATTCACAGCCTCTCCTGGCTCCCCTGTCCAAATCATACATTTAACTAAAAGGAGAAAGTGACAGATGGTGATGACATCAGTATTTCTACAGATCAATTCCTGACAGTACAGATCATATTAAAAGTGTAAGGAAAGAAATTAACATCATTGAGTACTTACTAAAGTTTTAAGAGTTGCAAAAAGTACTTCTCCTTAATGTTACCTTATTTAATTCAGTGTTTTTTTGTTTTGTTTTGCTTTTAACTGCAGGAAGAAATCCCTTTTATTTTCCAAGCCTAACCTTTTCCATTCTCTGCACAAGGTTCTCCAATGCCGTGAGTTGATTATGCTTTTCTTCAAGTTTTTCTGCAACTTGAGTCAGATTTTCAAGCTGTTGTTTCAATTCCTGTTCTTTTTCAAGTTTATTAACCTTTGATCAGAGAAACAGATAATATCAGTATATACAGATATTATTTTCTTCTATAATTTTCTTAGTAACCAAAAAAATAAATAATGCACACTTGTGTAGAATTCCTTTTTGAATCCAGTGTTTCCTTCCAAATAAACCTGATGGACTACACACACCACCAAATCAATGGAGAATTAATAATATACAAATTTTATTCCTAGAACATTTACATGTTACCATGAAGCACACTACCTGGCCTAGTATGAGAGAGACATGGATTGAAGAAAACCAAAATTTTTGACTGTTTCTTAACAAAGCTTATCTAGAACAAAAATAAAATCTTGTATGTTTAAGAAAAAAATGTTTTATTTTTAATCCAAAGTGTCATAAAGGCAGAAGAATTATCTCCACTGTATCTGGGCAGAGAGCAGTTGTGCCGAAGACCCGAGGAAACCATCTTTACTGGCAGCCCACAGGCCACACTTGGGCGTGTTGCAGCCGACTTCTGACTGATATGCAGAGTCACATCTGCGTGTGTGTTTAATAGAATTCGAAATTGTACAGTTGAAAAACAAAGTGTCTGGCTTCCCTTGACCACAGCTGGTGGGTGTTCCTGACAGGCAACCCCAGGCTGGGACTGAGTCCCCTGGGCAGGGCTATGGGTACTCCTGTCGCCCAGGCTCGCCACTCCACACCAGCCTGCTCCCTTCCCTCAGGTGCCTTACTGCACCCTGCGTGGCCGGAAGTTCGCGACCAGCACTTCCACAGACTGAAGCAGGAAGGCATGACGCCTACTGAAGGACTTCCCACTGTGCCCCCCACTGCGTTTTCCTAGGGCCTGAGCCCGCGGAGATCCAGGCCCCCCACCCCAGCATGAATGAGCCTCCCAATCTGGCACACACATGTGCACACACACACACACACACACACACATCTTTCCCAATCCTAGAATACATTCTTCAGATAAACATTTATTGGCCCTAGAATATATACTTCAAATTTAAAGAGAAACAAAATACATGTGTGTGTCTACAACATATATATGCATACATATATACCTGTATATACATACTTATGTTTTTATATTTTAATTTACATATTAAAATATGAAATATATAATTTTAATACATGTTAAAATATATATGTATTACCTACACATGTGTTTTTTGTTTGTTTAACCTGAGAAATCTATTCTAGGGTCAAAAACATTTTGAAACCATTTATGTAGCCCAATTCTTTCATTTTAGACACAAGGAAACCCAAACCCACAGGATGGAACACCTCAGCCTCAGTCAGCTGGTTGGTCAAAGGCAGAACCAGAAGGGAAGTCACTGGCCGGAGGTACCTGGGACAGCCCTGATTTCTAGGCAGGGTGGCATGGCCTCCCTGCCACCAGTGCCCTGCAGGGCTCTGGACACGGGTGCTAATACAGCAGCTTGGCCACATCTGTGTGCCGACTAAGCGGGGGTTTGGGGGGAGATGGTCATTAAGCAGCTTCCAACCTTCCCAGGGCTCTCCGAGTCACATGGCCATCACTTGTTTCACATCTAACTCCTCAAAAAGAGGGGCATGAATGGCTGGGGTTAGTTTTCCAATAGACAAGTTGTAGCTCAGTACCTGGAGTAAGTGTTTATTGTCCTCATGCTTCTTTTTAACTTCTTCAGACTGTGTTTCATAGATTTCAAATACTCTCTGGGCCACGTTTCTCAGAACTGCTGCCCCCGCTTCTCTGGAGGCTTCCAACTGGGAAAAAAAAGGTCACTGTGCATGTTTTGACATTTACAGTGAAAAGGGATTAAGGCAGAATGGTTTGACGAGCAATTAAAAATACAGAGGCTGTAATTGTCTTGCTTGCACCCTCGTGGAGGTGGACAATGGATAGGGGAAAAGACACAACTAGTACGAGGAAAGTGTAAACTGAGAAGCCCCTATTTAGTGGGGCTGTCGTGCCAGGCCAGACCAGAACTCCACACACATCAGGGTCCTGTGTGTATAGACCTCACCCTTCAAAGAGTTCCACAGTGCCTGTTCGGCAGCATAGATAGCAAACCAAGGCAGGGAGGGGGAGGGAGACGTGTCTCACCCATTAATTCAGCAGTGCTGAGCCTGGTCCTATAAGAGTGCCAGGTGTTCCGAAAATCACAAGAAAAACCATGATAGCGCAGGAGGAGGGGAGCCCTTGGAATCCTCTATGTGTTATTTCCACTGTCCGGAAAAGAAAGCCTCTGAAACCATATGTTAATCCCAAGGTCTGGAGAAGGGAGGAGGAGGGGGAAACTAGAAGCTGGCAACCAGCATAAAACCCCTGAAATCCCAATAGTCGGGACGCTCGGACTAACAGTGCCTGCTCGCAGCTTCGCGCTCAAGTGTATTCTGTAAATAAACTTACTATCGTCTGTCACCTGAATTTCTCTTGTGAGTGAGACAAGAACTGAGGAGGGGGGCACCGTAACTCAGGGCTCCCAGGTAACAGTGCCCATCAGCTTAAACACTTATTTGCAAGCATGTTATCACTGATGTCCACGACAGTACTATAAGATGTATTTTCCTGAAATAGCAGCACTTGAAATAGACAAGGTTAGCGTATTAAGGGCAAAAAAGGTAAGTGTCCTGAATCTTACAAGAGTTTAACCTAAAGAAATAATCAAGTATGGCTGCAAAGATGTACCTACCAAGAAAGTCATGCAGGACTGTGTGAGTATATATATATGTAATATATATTGTATATATATAAAATATATTGTGTATTTGTAATGCACATTATATATAATATATAGTATATGTCTATATAATATAATATGCATGTATAATATATAACATACACAATAAAAAGAAAAATATAAAGCCTCCAACAACATATTAATAAAACATAATGAGGCATTTGACCAAAATACTCTAATTAATATTTATTAAATATGTGAAGACTTTTAAAAAATTTATTGTAGTGAGAACACTTCACATGAGACCAACCCTCTTAACAAATTTTCAAGTGTCCAATGCAGTCTTAACTAGAGGCATGTTGCAAAGCAGATTTCTAGAAATTATTCAACTTGCACAGCTTAAACTTTACCATTGTTGAACTTTTGTCAGATCTTTTTAATAACAGAAGCAGGCTCCCAAATAACACAGTAAGAGTTAATTTATGGAACGTGAAACTCTTCTCTACGTATGTGAGCTTACGTGTGGATCCGCGGATGTGCGTGGGTGTCTGCTTTCACGGATCCACGAATCTCTTCTACTGGGTCAAAGGAACGAAGTACAAAATTAGAGACTGCTCTCTGTGGTCATACCTTGATCTTCAGTACTTCATTCTCTTTGCTCATTTCTAAGAGCTGCCGGTCTTTGCCTTTCATTCTTTCCGTGAGCAGGTTCAGACTGCAGCAGGAGGGGTCCGCTTCGGAGGCAGAGCCATTTTGAACGGTTTGACAGCACTGAAAGGAACAGACATGAAAACCATAGGCCCGACCTTTCCCTTCCTCTACCAGCATGGACAACAACAGTGGCCACTCCGTACTACTTGTACCATGGGAGATTCTCGTCAGCACAAGTAAATCGGAACCTCAAATATGAACAGAGATTGCTAAATGAAGCAGCTGGCCTCTATAGTTGCTTAAATTTGAATAGATTCTTACATTTAGAAGAGGCAGGAGTACATCTTTTATGCCTTTTATATTCCGTACAGTTTTAAATGTATTGTACCATTAAGTCCTTTCTAGGAAATAAATAATATCGACAAGGCTAGTTATTCTTTAAATAGCCTAAGTTATACACATAAATGCATTTTGGTTACATTGCATTCCCAGCTGATATAATCGGGCACAATAGTTACAATATTCAATGTTTAGTGATGCTTCGTTGTAATCACCCTTTCAAATTCCCAATCAGAGATGTCGGAGCTGAATGTTACTGCCAGTGGGACTCTATGTAAACTCTAGGTCACTGAAAATGCAACTGGAGCACAAATAAATGGCCCCTGGAATCAAGGACAGGTGGAATTAGAAAGGAAACCTGAAACCAGTGAACTCAGCCACATCCGTTTCCAGATGTGAAAGCTGAGGGGCAGAGCCCAAGACCCCATAGTGAGTGAGTGGGAGGGCTCAGGATACAGCCTCCGGATCACCCACCCCGCGCTCCTTCTGCCCTTCCAAAGTATCTCGAGACAGGCTTAGGGATTATTAAGCAATTATATATACATATTTATATATTGTATATCACATATTTATATAAATTTGTATTATATGTAAATATATTAGATATTACTATATTTTTATATATCCTATAATTATAACTTTTATTTATTATACATCAGATAATTTTTAGATGTTTTACATATACTCCTCTGTCTGATTACCCAGAACATCTAGAAGGTATTATGTCCATTGTACAGCTGAGGAAATTGAAGATTAGGGAGCTTAACTAACAAGCCCAAGGTTACGCCCAAAATAATGGCCAGGGCCAGGATTTGAATCCCAGCTTGTTTAACAATAAAGCCTATACTTTCTCTAGTACAGCAGACTGTACTTATAGAAATAAAAGATAAAAAGAATGTAATGCATATAAATAATACAGTTACAGTAACTCTGTCATGGTTTTGTTTTTCTGCTTCAGACCCTTCTGCATATTCTCACTCTCCAGATACAGAACAGTCATTATTTTCTTTTTTAAATTTATTAAAGAATATTTGATGGCAGGTAGAAGGCAGATTACTGGCAGTGATAGATGACTATGAAGGTCACAGATCAGAGCCTCTCGAACGTGACCATGCCCACAAATCACTTGGTGATCGGTCTGGCTGAAATGCGGATTCCAGTTCAGGGGATCCAGGGCAGAGCTCCAGATGCTACCTTTCTAACAAGCCCCCTAATGATGCAGATGCTGCTGGGATGACAGAGCACACTTTGAGGACAGCGGTTTACACCGAGTGAAATGTTTGGCCTCTTTGACTCCATCTTGTCCAACCTGCTTGGTTCCCATGGCCTTCAGGTTAACAGCTTCTTCACATCAACATGCTAATCATTAGAGGAATTCTGCTTGCAGCTGGAATTTTACAAAAACAGTCCCTTATCGAAATGTAAGGGGCTGTTTATCTCCCTTATCTCCTGGAAAGATAAGGGAAGTATGTGCAAAAACAACGATTGTTTATCAAAGATTTGCAGGAACCTTGTGACCTGACTCACATCAACTAGAATCAACAGACCAAGAACAGAGAAGCTTCGCAATCTTCCTTGGACCTCTGCTGGTGCCCAGAAGTCTGTTGTTGTCAGTCAATCATCCCTTGTCATTCCAATTTCCCTTCTTTTGACATAAATGAAGTCTGAACTCTGGACATTTAGAAGATGGATTTGAGGTGCTTTTAGGTCTTCCGACTTCTCAGTTTGGGCCTTATCGGTCAATACATTTCTCCTTACTCCAAACTCTGATGTTTCGAGTCTTGGCACTTCAACGCTTTGGGCATACAGACTTTCGTTCTGTAACAGCAGAGCCCTAGGTCATCATGGTTATTCCTACTGTAACACTACCCCAGTTACTGAAGGAGAAAGGGCTGATATTTTGATGCTTGGTTTGCCTGTCAACCTTCTGTGGTTTGAGACGGCCAAGAGGAGACACTGGCAACAAAGTTCATCCCCATTTCTAAGAAGCTATTTCTATCAAGGCCCCCTAAACCTCCCCATTGTTACAACCAGTGGTCAATGTGCAGTCCTCAATTTTCATGACCCATGGACACCATCTGCCCCAGTGGTTTCATACCACTTTTGGTAAACCTTTTCTTGTTTTCAGTGACTCCATTCTTTCCTGTTTTTCCGCCTAATCCACCAGCTTCTCTTCTCAGTCTCTTCTGATGATTCTTCCTCTTCTTCCCAACATCTAAATATTGGAAATTCAGGACTCAGAGCTTAGATTTTCCCTTGTTTCTATCCACACTCACTTGCTTGGTGATCTCCACCAGTTTCAGGAGTTTACGTACCATCCTTACTCCCCAAATCTCCACCCTGTAGCCTGCACCTTCTAGCCCAGACTTCCACCCACAACTCCAGAATCAGATATCCAGTCCACGCACTAGAAACCTCCACTTGGAGGTCTAATAGATAACTCGAACTGAATTTTTTATCTTGCCCATCATTCACAAACATTAACCTTTTTTTTTTTTCCAGTTTCAGAACACTTAAAGAAAATAATTGAAGCTCGTTGTGTTAGTTTGGGGGGCTGAAAATGATAAAGGAGACTGTGTTTATGCATCATACCTTATCTTTGGTGTTCTCTGTGACCATGACTATACTACTTAGTGAATAACACTGGTATTGACAACATCCACTTGGCTCAGATGAGATTTAACTTGGCACAATCCAGACAAGGCTAAGTGCAGACTGCTCAACCTTAAGAATATAAGGTTGGTCATGGGGTGGGGGGTGTCCTTTAAACTTATTGATTGTCTGATCACTCAGCCTAATGGCTTGAACTGTGCGCCCATTGTTGTGGCTCAGGTAACCCTAAAATCTTATACCTTTGCCTGTCATGGGGAAATGCTGCTGCCATATATCTTGGCTGAGCTGACATCTTCCCATATACTTTAGATAAGTAAACCCAGGTTAAAATATTCAGGTAAGGCCTGGTCTATCCAATCTGATTCTGCTAATACCTGGAGCTAAATATTTTATACATATGTCCATTAACATCTTTAGATACTAATACAATATTAAACACTCATCATTCAAAGTTTCAAAGAGAATAATTTCTATATGGCTTTATGTTTGTTTACTGAAGGAATAAATGGGGTACATTTTGATAAATTCATTACCTTTGAATCTAGTTGGTGCTTCATACTGGTATGTCCTGCTTCATCTTTAAACATTTGATTTCGGATTTTTTCCAGAGTAGCTCGAATCTAGAAGAAAAAAATAATTTCTTTCAAAGGCATTTAATGTCAAATGGCTTTTATTCTCTATCCCAACAGCAGTGTACCTGATTTATCCTGAAAGTGATACACATATACCGATCTCAGTTTTAAATAACTACCATCAATCTAACTTGCATTAAGGCAAAATTGTTTAGAGTGTAGCAAATGAGCACTTGGTCTTTGTAAATCTCAGGCAAACAAAATATAATCTGAATGAATATTATATGACAAAATAATTACTATTTAGTAATTAGTATTTAATTCTATTTAGTTCTGTTTTCCTATATAGTAATTTAGTACTAATTTACTATTTAGTAATTACTATAAAACAATTACTATTTAGTAATCACTATAAAATAATTACTGTCTAGTAATTACTACAAAATAATTACTATCTAGTAATTACTAGAGAATAATTACTATCTAGTAATTACTAGAGAATAATTACTATTTAGTAATTACTAGAGAATAATTACTAAGTGGATATCATACAATATGATGTATGAAACGTAAACCCTATGTCTTGGTGACCTAAGGAATTGCAAGACACTCAAAGATGAATGAAGAGATCTGAATGTTACAAACTATCTATATCCAAATTTTTCCTGTTCTAAGAAATCGTTCATAAGAATATATGTTTTGTTACCCATTATCATTGGATTCTTATAAGATTTCACCTTTTTAATGAAGGAACATGTCAACATGTAGTCAGTGGCAGATAGCAGCCCTGAACTGTGAGAAGGAACAAGGGAAGAAGAGACAGGAACTCAGAAGGAAATGGAAACTTCTACTAGGGAATGCGGTACCAACACTCATGAAACAACTGAGAAACAATATAAAACACAGGAAGTGCAGTGGGGACAGTGTGGGACAAATTAAGCACTGTTGTATTCCAAACCCTCCTAGCTCATGCTTCAATTTTACTCCCAGTGTTAAGGTAGAGAGAATACCAAGCATGTGTTTAAATTTCAGTTATCAAGATTGTTCTTGGCCAAACTAGGTTTGTTCTTCCTCACATGTTCTCTGGAGGGAGAAACAAAGCCCACTGATCTGCACTAGACTTGACTTTAAACACTCACATGCTAACGGGATGCCTGGAACCCACATACCATTCTCACATATTCAGTTTCTTCAATAATGTGAGCTGATGTGGACCCGTACGAGGAAGAATTCTCTTCTGTCTTACACCTTGAGGGGACCTCCGTGGTCATTGTTACTGTTGTCATTGTGAATTCTGGTTTTAGGAAAACATAAATCAGTTAGACAAACTAACTTCTTTGATAATGTGATTATGAGGTTTGTAAACCATACGAGCACTGTAATCAAATACTGTATAGTAGAAAATATTATAAATTACTGACATCTGTGTATAGCAGTAAATCCAAGCATTAATTTAATATGAACACACCACCAGCTCGAAACAGTCATCGATTAGAAACTTAAAGATAATCAGGGAAGTGTGCAAAGTTTTTCTTTTTATTCCACATTATGTTAGTAAAACCTTGTGAAGAGACCATATTTTCTTCATCTTTATATTCTAGCACATAATAAGTGTTTAAAAATATCTGTGGAACTAAAATAATACAATTATAATAAAATTATATATATATCACTTATATGCATATATACACGTGTATATCACTTTATACTTAACACAGATCTTTTATATACTGCATTTTATTGAACTCTCAATAGTCTACAAAGACCATTTACTGAAAATTATTTGTAGTAGTAAAAGATTAAGAAAACTTCAAATGCCCCCAAAAACAGGATTGGCTGAATAAACTAGCTACTGCTATGAACTTGTCTCTAGAGTGTATTATTCAATGAACTGACATGGTGCAGAAAAGAGTATGTCGCAGAATAATTTCTGTAAGAAGGAAGGGATGGAAGGAAGGGGACAATCTGTGATTCATAGTTTTGACATTGAACAATGCAATTATTTTACTAAATTATAAAATAAAATGAAGTTAAAACTTTTAAAAATCCTTCAAAATCAGAAATACCTGTATATCAAGTTGGGCATATCTACATGAATTATTTGAAGTGGTTTTAAAACACACACCAGGGACTATTTATCCCAGGTGTGTGATGTCCTAAGAACAAAAAGAATAGCAAAACAACCTTAAACTACACTTACTAGTAATATAGTTAGTGGACACACGGGCCTTGTTATTTTGAAGCTGCTCTGTGCCCGCGCTCACCCACGTGAGTGCGTAATAGAGCTGAGGGGTCATCGCCGTAACATCAGTAAGAAAGAAGACTTTTAGAGTAAGAGGGAAAAAGGCACAAATTAGAATCAGAAAAGTCACATAAAAGCCTTAGAACCTGAGCTGACATGATGAGTATAAAACAATGATTTCTCTTCCTTTAAAAATGTATTTTCTAGATCTAACCACTGAAAAATAGCAACTACGACTCCTAGAGCCCAGACCGTGGCGTCAGTATACCATTTTCTACTAAAAAGCAACCAGGCCGTCTTGAGCGATCCAGATCTGGGGCAAGAAATGGAAAAGGTGAGCCCGAGCTAGCTGGTCGTGCCAGGGAGCCAAAAAAGTAATCAAATGCTACTTCAAGAAAACACCAAAAATACCAGCCTAAAAAAGAAGGACTGCGAGGAGCTGAAACATAGCCAACGCTTTTATAAATTCCTGAAATGATGGTGACAGGAGAGAAGCCCACACCAGCAGCACCATCACCGCCAGTCCTCATGGGCCAACTCAGTGGGGATAGGCCGCCATTCCATTAACAATTAGCCCCCAAAAGGCGTGGGGGTGTTACCAACAAACATTTATCTTGCCCTTACTGTGTGAACTATAATTCCTGCTAACGCATAGGCGGGATTGATAGAATTCGAAAATCTATATTTTGCAACCCCCTGTGAAATAATGGGTCTAAGCAACAGTTATCAGCTGGCACAAAAAGCACCAGGTGAGAGGTGGGTGAAGAATGCGTTAACCCGAGGGACCCCACTAATCAAGCTCGAAGTCAGTAAAAAAGACACGGTCAGACATTTGTCCTCCAGATGTGGTACATTCACCAATAGAAAGCATCACCTAGGAAATACAGTTTGTTTGTTTGTTTGTTTGTTTTAAAGTGAGCCTGAATTAATCAAGCCTCTGTATCTAACAGCAGTAAATATCTGAACAAGAGGAAAATGTTTCATGACTCTGCCAGGCTAAAGGTTGCAATCAGCCAAATCCAGATTATATAAAATATTATGGGACAAATAACTAGTTCCTTCCACAAATTAATTATATGAAGAAAGATGAGGTGAAGAGAAATTGCTTTAAATCAAGAGTCCTAAGAGATGCATGACCAAATGTATTATATAAATCTTCTTTGGTTCCTGATTCAAATAAACCAGCTATATAAAGACATTTTTGAGAAAACTGAGGACTTTTTAACATTGGCTGGATAATAGAAGATATTAAAGAATCACTGTAATTTTACTAGGTGTGATAATGAGCTTAAGACATTCTTTAAATAAAGATCTTTTTCTGTTGGGCATACATTCATACATTCTAAAGTATTTGCAGGTGAACTAATATTACGTTTGAAATTGCTATAAAATACTCTAACACAAAGGAAAAATGGGTGGAGTAAAGATGAAAGAAATTTGGGCAAAATGCAAGGAACTGTTAAAGCGGGGGAACTGGGTTCATTATATTCCTCTACCTATTTTGTTTCTGTGGGGAATTTCCATGAAAAACAGTAAAGAACTAAAAAATAAAATAACATAAAAAGCTCTGTGAGGTAGGATTGTGAGCCTCATTTTACTGATAGGGAAACCAAGACTCCCACAGGTGATGTTAACTTACCAAAGATCACAGTAAAACGAACAGAGCCGAAACGCAAACCTTTAGCTTTTAGACACCAAGTTCAAGGGTGTTTCCATCACAATAAAGCTGGCTTCCCTAGTGAGAAGAAAAAAACAAACAAAAATATTTAAAATTTAGCAATAGCCTATGTTGTTAAAACACACAAAGAATTTTCATATTTACCAGCATTTTACAACTAGACAGTTTCTGGGGATAACTCAGAGTTTTGCATTGAGCCTTTAATCTTCAATAAAATTGACAGACTATGCCAAGATTTTCCCATTTTATTCTAAATCCCCTTCCTAGACAGTCACGATGGCTCCTATCTGTTTGGGCTGCAGTTGACTTGGCAGCCGCAGCTCCGCTGGGCAGAGTGTGAGTGGAAGCACTTCTGTCACTGGGTCCTCCTAAGTCTCTTCTGGGATGAAGTTCTTTGTCCAAAACAACATTTAAAGGCTCGAAGTACAAAATAAGCTAACAAACAAGATTGAAACAGACTCGTAGATACAGAGACCAGACTGACAGCTGTCAAGAGAGGAGAGGGCTTAGGGGTTGGGTGAAAAGAGTGAAGGGACTAAGCAAAGAAAAAAAAGGCCTCCTAGACAGACTGCAGTATGGTGATTACCAGAGGGAAGGGGAGATGGGGGAGGTAGAGGAGGGTAAGGAAGAATAAATGGTGATGGAAGAAGGCTTGACTTTGAGGGTGCATGCACAATACAATATCCAGGTGAGGTATTATAGAATTGTACACCTGAAACCTATCGAATTTTATGAACCCATGTGCCCCCAATAAAGGCAATAAAATTTTTTAAAAAGAAACCAGAAATACCCACGGAGACGATTGGCAAGGTGTTCGGGAACCAGCGGTGGAGTTGTCAGCACATAGGGCCCCCAAACCTGAGCTGGCTTCCTGTCTTTTTCGACAGCCTATGACTAAGAGTAGTTCTTAAATTTCAACCATTCCAAAAAAAAAATTAAAAGAACAATAACACTTCATGACACATGAAAATTATATGAAGTGCCAATTTAGTGTCCATAGACAAAGTTTTACACTAACGATGGCCATTCATTTACACGGCGTCTGTGCCGCTTCAGCGGTACCAACAGCAGAGGTGGGTAGCTGTGTCACAGAAAATCTGTGATAAGTGATGTTTCACATATTTACCATCATCTCTAGTCCTTTATAGGAAACTCCTAGGGTGCAGCAGGGGCAGGAGCACGGCCAGTGGGGAAACGGAGGCAAGCAAAACATCAGCTTGGTCTGAGTCGCTTTTTGTTCTCCTGTTCAATCCCCTTGATCTACAGTCCCGTTCGATGGATCTGCCTCCCGTGTTTCTTTTTACTCTGCTATACATTGTGTATGTAACAAATAAGAGGCATTTCGTCAAAGCAAGTAATTGCTCTTAAGAACAGGTCCCACTGATTTCTCTCAGTCTTTCATTATTTAAAAGTCACAACAGGCCTCATGTTATATATCCAAAACTATTTTTTCTTTTGTGTGCTTTATTCTTAGTATCAAGGAATGCAGCTCCTTATTTACTGCTATTGGGTCATTTTGAACAAGTTCCATAAAACCCTAGCCTCAGCTTACATATCTGTAAAACAGGGGTGAGAAGACCTACAGTTGTAAACATGATCCCTGTTTGTAGAAGGCACTCAATGGACAGCAACTGTGGATATTGCTGCTCCCACTATTTTATATTATTGATGACCGCAGAAGATGAGCAGCCCATAACAGTGGGTGGCGCGTGCCTAGCCAGTTGCAAAGTTTATAAGCCACTCTATTCATATAAAATCAAATTCCATTTCTCTCTTTCGTTCAGAAAACTTGTGCCACCATGGTCCTTGATTTATACAAAGAAACCCAAGGGGAACTTAAGCCCACGAAGTCCAAATAGCCATATGGCATTACCGTCCTGGGGAAAATCCATCTTAGCATTTTATTTCTGCCAGAAGTAGATTAGGCAGATAAAACTTTCAAAATAAAACTCAATCAGTTAATTAAACTGAGAAACGAATTTTATTTGTTTTATGCTAGAGTGGATTGAAGACAGCTTACAAGTGGCCTCACTCCAAGAGGTGTTATTTCCTGGATCAGGGCTTTTCAAACGGGGCTCCCGGAGGGGCGAGGGAGGGGTGAGCTGACAGGGCTTTGCCAGTTACACTTGAACCAAAGCAGCTCGGCTTTGTTCAGTCACACACTGAATTTTTCCATGAGGCTCTCTGTGAAGAAAAAGCTTTCTACAAACAACAGGTTTGGAGCTAGACTATCTAGTTTCATGGCCTGACCATGCCACTCAGTAGATGGGTGAACTTGAGCAAGACCCTTAACCTCTCTGGGTCTCTGTTTCCTTATCATTAAAATTTGGGTAATATTAATAACATTAATAATGAATCATGTAAATAATAAACTGCATGGAGTTGTTTGAGTTAGCATTGGTCAAGCACTTACCAGAGAGCCTCGCACATAGTAAATGATTTGTACATGTTTGTCAACTGAGTAAATAAAATATGAAACCAGAGAAGAACCAGGTAGCATTCTGAACAGTGTGCAGATTGATTTGGGCTATAAAGAAAATCCGTTTGGGAGAATTTAAAGACTAGCAAATCCATGGCATTGGTTCTTTCTTGAGAAACCATCAATAATCCATCAACATCCGCCACAGATTATGCTAACATCTAATAAATAGTTTACAATTTACAAAGCAATCCGTACACATTATCGTGAATTGTGATCAAGCAATACATTACTAGTCACCCAGAATAATGCCTTTTTAATTATCCATTATACAATAAACACATGTAAGGCACTGTTATGGGTTGAATTGTGTCCCCTCTCCCATTCATACGTTGAAGTCCTAACCCTTAGTCCCTCAGGATGTGACCTTATTTGAAAGTAGGGTCACCGCAGAGCTAATTAGTTAAGATGAGGTCATCCTGGGGTACGGTGGACGTCCTCATCCCATGGGACTGGTGTCTCCGTAACAAGGGGAAGTGTGGACACAGACGCGCACTTGGGGAGGACACCTGGTGAAGCGTAAGGCAGGAAACGAGGCGCTGCTGCTCCAAGCCCCAGAACAACAAAGGATGCCAGAGAGCCGTCGGAGGAGGCTGGACCAG
The DNA here is from genome assembly GCA_004026545.1 of Mormoops blainvillei. NCBI lineage: Eukaryota > Metazoa > Chordata > Mammalia > Chiroptera > Mormoopidae > Mormoops > Mormoops blainvillei. The sequence goes on from PVJD01000167.1 coordinate 118,989, forward strand.
GAGAAGCCTGGAACAGATTTTCCCTCACAGCCCTTAGAAGGAACCGACCACGCCAATACCTGCCTTGGACTTCCAGCCTCCAGAACTGGGAGACAAGAAATGACTCGGTTAAGGCCACTCTGTTTGTGGTCTTTGTCATAGCAGCCCTAGGACACTAATTGTATTAAATGTTTACTGAATACAGCCGTGTCCAGAGCTGTGGCCAGGGAGGTGAGCCAGAGATCCTACCTTCATGGGACTGTGAGTACAGGGTCGGAGACAGACAGTAAACAAAGCAAAAATACGATATACGGGGAGCATAATGACAGGGACTAACAAGTGTCACGAGGAAAAGCAGAGCAGGGGGACAGACTCAAAGGAGGTGCTATGTGGTAAGGGAAGGCCAGGCTGAAGAGGTGGCATTGAAACAAAAGGCTTGAAGGAAGAGAGGTGAAGTGTGTGGCCGAGTGGGAGAAGAGGGTTCCAGGCGAGGGGGGGAGGAGCAAGAACAGAGGCTGGAATTTGCTCGCTGTTGTAAGAACAAGGAACACAGTGCAGCCTAGCATTCTTTTTCTTTTTCTTTTAATGCAGCACAGATTTTTTTTGTTTTGAATAGCCTGAAATTTAAGACTTTCAATTTGCCTAAGGAGCTGTCTCCACAGCCACTTAAAACAGGTCTCACCCTGGCAGGTCTCAGGGTTGAAGGAAAGGCAGGGCTCAGCAACCAAGGCAGGTGCAGCTGACTCCAGACCAGCCCAGGGAGGGGGCCATGAAGTCCTGTTGGTCCACAGTAGCCTTCTCAGCTCATCACCCTGGGTGCTAATTGAAAAGCACCATGGTGGATGCCTGCCATGTTTTGTCTGTTCAGCACCTGAATCTCCTTCCTAGATCTACAGAGTCACCATCTGTAGGAGTCTTTGCCGGAAAGGCACCTTACTTGTTCTTCCTCCCTCCCCGGAAGCACAGGTATAGCACCTAGACTCAGGCAACTGAGTACTCTCACCTGGAAATGCCAGTAGAGGATCAGCCATTCGGCATGAGGAAGTTGGGGGCCGTGAAAACCCCGTGATTATTCTGGGAAGGGAAGGAGGCTGGCCCAGGGTGGTGCCTTGTGTCCGGCGGCAGGACACCTGCTCTTGCTACAGCCTGATCTTTGGTGAGGGACCAGCACACTGGTCACCCCCATTTCCAAACCGAGTTTTGCCATCAGTTCTGGATCCTGCTCCTTATCCTCCAGTAAATTCCTTTTCTGCCTAAGTTAGCCAGAGTCAGGTTTGCAACCAAGAGCCCTGATTTGTTTGGAAACCATCTCTGAGTTTTTGGTTTCTCAGTTCTGAGCTAACAGTATTGAACACTGTTTCATCTTCCTCGGTCACTGTTCCACAGGGCTCAGATATCGGAAACTGAAAACGCTGACCATAAAAGCGCTATAGGGGTAATTGGGTTATGAAGGGGAACAAAGCTAACATGTTTCCAAGCCCATGAAGGGCCTGTCTCCCGAACAGTAAAGAGCATACCTGTTCGGCATCCACATTACACAGCACAATGGTGACATCCAGTGTCAGCTAGCTAAATCTCAGGTGACTATGCAGTTTACCTGAAAAGTGATGCACAGTGTATCAGAAGACGTGCCCGTTAACACCAAGCCCAAGTAATAACAGTTTTCAAGTAATAATCTAAGATCTTTAAAGTGGAATTCATTTCATTCATTTGCAAATGCTACTCATTGGTATACACACACATATTTATATCATAGCTGGTGCTATCTATAGAAAGCTCTTAGATATGAAATAAAAGTGATTTAGTTTGGGGGAAAAAAGAATTGAAATATTGCTACAGATGCAATATACAAATATAGGCTTTTGACAAAGTACTGTGTCATTTACCAAGAAATCATTTTCCATATACTTTCAAAATTAATCATTACAATACTCTGTCTATAGTTATTATCTATATATCTCTATCCCTAACCCTATGCATGTGTATGTAATGCAACCAAGTCACAGACCAGTGATATAAGTTTTTTAAGATCATAAATTGACCTCATCGCCTGAAACCAGATAGATCGATCCCAAATCCAGGTGTCTTTGTAATAAAATGATCTACCTTCATAGTTCATTGGTATAATTTGAAATTTGGAAAAACAGCTGAAGGTTTCACCCAGTGCCCCTAAAGCAACTAAACTACAAGGGGGGAAGGGTGTTGCCAGGGGTGGGGGTGCAAATCACGTGGATCCCTTCCCGTCGGGGAAGGTGGGGCAAAGGGCCCAGGGCCTGTTGCGTGCCCACCACATGCAGGCCGGGGCACTCTGCCTTCAGTAATCCTTACAAACGCCCTGAGAGGTTGGTGTTATTAGTCCCATGCTACAGAGGAGGAAACGAGGCTCGACGCAATTACACAAAGGCAGCTGGCTCACAATGGCCATGGATCCCAACCTGTGAATCCGCCGGTTCTTCCCAACTCACCACCTTGCCTCCTGCTGCACTCTGAATGGATTTCTAGGCCTAGCTGCTTGGGCCCAAGCTAGTTTAGTAATCACAATTTTCCAAAGTAAGTCACCACGGAACAGCCAAGCATCCCCTAAGGTGAGCTCCTGGGCCTGTCCTTCAGGAGCTGACATTGCTGTCCTGATAGATGTGCTGCACGAACAGAAGCAGTATGAATTCATGGCTTAAAAACAGGAGTTTGGGCTAGGTCGGCGCTGCCCACGAGACTTGTCATCCTTCCCCACTAGGCGGGTGGCTTCGGGGAAGCTTTTAAACTCCCTAGGCTTCAGCCACCTCAACTGAAAAATTCAGATGACAATGGTAACTTCCCTATAGAGTTACATGAGGATTAAATGGGATAACACAAAAAGTGCTCCCTGGAGACCCACAATACACATTGGAAGATTATTAAATACTTAAATGCACAACTTATTGTGGACATGTGCTTGTAGGACATCATTTGAAAGTGTCAATGATAAGCTCAGCAGTCCCCACACGATTCCTAACCCCCCACCAATCAGTCAGTTTTTCCTCCTGCTTTGACTTTCTCCGTTAACAATCAACGCAAAAGCCACTTATGACTTGTCCGTGAAAACAATATGAAGAGAAGCAGATGTCAGTACCCTATATATCAGTCATTTGTAACACTTATAAGGAGGGGGCCCTTTTGGAAAATTTCCTTTGTGGCTTTATAAAATATTTTAAAAGAGAAAAGCTCAGGAATTTATACAATAGCTATAACTTCCTAAACTCACCCTGGAATATTTTCGCTTCACCATAATTTACTTAGGTTTAAAAATTATGCAGCAAGGTGGGGAAACAGACAAAACCAAGTGCGGACGAGGGTGAGGAGCTGGACCTCCCGTCTGTCACTGGTGGGACGGAAAAACGCGCCACCCTGTCGGGTGCCACTTGGGTAGTTTCCTATAAAGTGAAGCGCACACTGCACAACCCAGCAATCCCACTCCTAGGTGTTGACCCAAGTGAAATGAAATTTTGTTCCATAAAACACAAATGTTTGTGATTGCCAAACACTAGAAAAAATTAAAATATTCGTTAACTGCTGATTCCTCCTCATCAATATGAAAGAATGGACTACTGATACCCACAGCAATACAGATGAATCTCATATCATACGCATCGTGCTGACTGAAGACAGCCAAATCCAAAAGGTTACATACTCTATAGTTCCACTTATATGACATTCTAGAAAATTCTGTGGGGACAGTGGTTGCCTGGGGACTGGAAGTGGGAGAGGAGCTGACTACAAAGGGGATCCAGGGGAATTTTTGTTTTTGGGGGGATGGGTGATATAACCGTTCAATATTTTGATGGTGATGGTGGTTCCATGACTATAACCATTTATCAAAGCCTACAGAACTCTACACTAAAGAGGGTGAATTTACATACTTCTTTTAAAAAACAACAATTCAAGAGTAACATAGAAAAAGTAAAATATAATTGAATTTCAGAATCAAAGAACCTTCCCTGACTTCATCAGAACTAACTGGAAGCCACAATTAGCTGGATCTGTTTTTCTCCATTCAAATTATTGACCCCCCCCCCAAGAAAAAGGTAAATATGAGTAAATATGGCAAAAAAAAAAAGCATTGGAATCAGGATTGTTAAGATACAGGTAATTGACCTGCTGATAGGCAGAATTACTGCTGCTACCAGAATAGTCAATGAAGCCTTCACATTCAATATGGGGATAGAAACAAAGGAGATCTAAACATCTTAAGTAAGTTAATTATGATTATTATTTACTAAGCTGGAAAAGTAGGAGAAAATATCTAGAAAGTACGTAAGAATATTTGCAACAAGATTTAAATACAATTCATGAACCTAGAACTTGTCTCATCAACCCATCGCTTTCCTTATCATGATCTAGATGCATATAGTATGTTGTCATTCTTCACCACTGCCCTTTTTTCATATAGACTATCTATCAGGTCAGTGGCTACAGAGTCTGCTCAGGGTGGCCACCGCCTAACAGACTGGACCCTAGACCCTGTGCTTGGCAGCCTCCACCCACCCTCTCACTCCAAGAAGATGACCAGCTTATCCAAGGGCAGTATCCTACCAAAACCTAGGCAAACACCAGAAAAACACAGCGGTGAGAACTAGTTTCTGGTTCTGAGTAAAACCAAATTCCTTGTGCTGGATCGATCATGTCAACAAATTTTATGATGAGTGAGCTCATCACAATAATGAGAAGACGCTTACAGTTCAATGCTGACAGAGCCTTCCTCCAGGTGAGTGTGTCCACACCCACTTCAAAGTCTATGAAAGTGAAAAGGATGAAGATGGATTCCTGTAATTGGTTTATGACTCTTCGGAAAAAGTTGGAGTGAAATGGTCTGTGTATGACTACAAAAATGCATTTGTCCTAGAAATGTTCAAACCTTTACCAAGTTAGAAAAAAGAAGTTACCTGCAGAGACTGATCAATTCATCCAGACGCAGATAATTAAAAGAGTAATGTTCCCACCCAGTAGTTCCAACAAGTTGTTTTGATATTTCAAACAGAAAAACTGAGCTCCAAAGAAGCACAGTCAGTGTTGGAAAACTGTATTATTTAACCTAGACTCACTTGTTTTCAAATTTTAGAAGTTTAAAGATATAATCCTTTGCATCCTAAGTTGTTGATTAAATAGCTCAAGTTATGTTAATGCGCCCCCTCCCCATAGGAACTTACAATTTCAGCCACAACTTACAGGCATTTAGAGACATACTGCCTTTTCTTTAGTTTCACAGAATCTGCCAACTTTTTATAGAAGGGTTTCTACTCAACTCGAGAAATCTCCTTAAGAAGATCTTTAAGCATAAGCTGTCAAGTGTCACCTCCTAAAAATGAATTTGCCACTTAGTAGTTGGCACAAAGCAGGGCGAATGGGGGTGTATAAGAAAACAGCTCTGACTGAACTGCGTTCAAGGATCCCGATAGCTGAGAGAGGCATACCAAAGTCAACGTTTTCGCAGTGTTAGAGAATGCACATTTGCGCTGTTCTATAGATTACACACAGAAAAACAGCAGCACCTCATAGGAACCTGGATAACTTATAATTTTGGCTTAGCTCCTAAAAAAATCGCAGAGAAAAAAAAAAGTGTGGCATTTCTTTGGTTTTGGATTATCTCTGATCTAAAAGCCCAAACGAGTGCCTGATTCTGTAAATAAATGAATGGTTACATCAGTTTCATTCTTTAGCACAGTCACAGAAACAATAGAATAATAAAACTAAAAAGCATATAAATCCAGATACACTCCCTCCTAATTTTCGGCTACAGGGTGCAGATCGATTTATGCTTTATGTTAACTGTGCCACTAAAAGATGTTACTAAGAAGCACTCATATTTTGGAGAGTGATTCAGTTATCATTGTTAGTCTAACACATTAAAATTCCCTTACTCTAAATGCATACATTTGGGATGAAAATGTAGCAAAGGAGATATATCTTCTTGACAAATATTAATATGAAGAGTTAAACACCTTCCAAGTCCAACCTAAAAGACTAAATGACGATGCTTCTTTCTAACAGCACGAGGTTTACTATGTATGGTCTTTGTGGGGTTATCACAGAAAGGTCATAGTTATGATGCATTCAGGAAAGATCAGTAATCTATAGCAAGAATATATTTTTCATAAACATAAATAAGAGGTTGGCTCCCATCAGTTATTTTCTAATTATGTTACCGTGGAAGGTAGACCAATGTACCTGTCTTAGCACCTAAATGTAATCACAGAAATGTCCACCAACTAGTGAACAAAATGTGTTACAATCTTATAGTGGGTTGAATATTAGCTAGCAATAAAAAGGAAGCAACCAACGAAACATGCTGCAACCTGAATGAACCTCAAAACGTTATTTTAGGCAAAAGAAGCCAGATGCTAACAACCATATTTTGCATGATTCCATTTGTATAAAGTGCCCAGAAAACTGAAATCTAAAGAGACAGACAGTAGATTAGTGACTGCCCGGGGTTGAGGGTAAGTGACTGCAAACAGACATGTGGGATGTTTTTGAGCTATCAAAAATGTTGTAAAGTTGGACTGTGGTGATGGTTGTACAATTCTGTAAATTTACTAAAATCATTGAATTATACACTTCAGTGTATTCTACAGTAAGTAAATTATACCTCTAATAAAGCTATTCATTAAAAACAGTAAAAAAAAAAAAGGCAAGAATGCCTTGAATAAAGGCACTCTTTTCTTTGAGGGTAAAATAAATTGCAGTCATATTTTTTTACTGTACAGGAAAAAATAATTTAACAAATAGAATTTTCTCAATTTGAAGTTTTTCATTCATTTATTTTTCCCTCTAAATTGTTAGCATCCACTACTAAAAGTTTAGTTTTTATTTAATTTGTATGAAATTGATATTTAGCTATTTTAGATTTAATAGTTCAATATTCCATAATATTAAACCCAGAACATGATTCCTAACCTAAGCAAATGAGAAAACCACTGACCAGAATAACTTACAATTTCCTTCACAAATTTTGTTGTAGATTTGACTGTTTAAATTACTGTAAGAGAATACATGGTTTGAAACTAATGTAATTTGTCACTGTCAAACTGATGATCATCGTCGTTCTTTCTAATCTGCAGTCTTGTGTGTCCTGGAGGACTCCAGTGTCGTGTAAATTCCATGAGGACAGGAATGTGCATTATATACAAAGGGCTGGATCCCTCCGTGTCTCCAACACAAAACACGGTGCCCCCCTCAAGGGAAGCTTCATAAACATTGGTTCAATGAATGAATAATAGGCTGAAAGCTCAGATATTTCTCAAATGGAATGAAAACATTTCTAAAACTGAATGGAAACACATACAGGCTCTTGTTTTCCAAATGAAGATAGATTTTTGTGCTTAGTAAAATGTACCAGTAAATTCACTTAAACAAGTTATTAAATTGATAATAACACTTTGCCATCATGAACTTAGTCAATGCATGACCATATAATTTTGATATAAATATCTCTGTTCGAAATATTTGAAACTATTTCCAAAGACTTTTAGTCCTTATTCCGGACCAATAAACAGACGCTTAATTTTTCAGTTTCAGCCAAACCTAGCTTACATTTCTCATCTTTGGCCAGAATTTGGATTAGGACTCAAGCCCACTCAACTGTCTAACACATTGTAAATCATTAATCTAATCAATAACATGCTTGTATTAATTCAAGGAATCTGTCAAGGTGAATATTACACCTGAAATAGTGTCTATTGATTTCAAAAGCCGCTTTGTTGTTAGAGCAGGTGTAAGTCATTTAGCAAATCACAGAGATAGGCTCCTTCTTGGAAGGTTTGCCTGGGTCACAGGAAGCGTGAACTGTTTTCTTTCTTTCTGTAAGTTTAGGAGCCACAGGAAGGGAGGGCATTGCCTGCCTTAGGCACAGATTCCTCGGGTCAATGACCTTCACTGTCTGAGAGTTTGGGGAGGGGGAGGGGACAGCCTAGCAACGGGAAACAACAGCACCAATTGTGTCTGTCCTGGCACCTGAGACTTCAACTCATATCAAATTTCTGGAAAACCAGACTTCTGCAGAATTGAATATTTAATAGCATTGGGTAAAATCAAAAGGACACGTTAGCTATTCCCTTCTGCAAATGCAGGATATAGTCATTCCCCTCTGTATTTAGACGCTTCGTCTACTTTATATGTACCAGGGAAGTAGAGGAGGTTTGGATTCTTAAAATAAAACTATAGTGTAATGGTGAACAGACAAAGCTTCAGTTACGTTTGCGGCTAAGTGCTTCTTCTGATCTACATATGTGCACAGCGGTGGGAAAAAGTAGGTTTGCAGTTCGTATGAAAAAGGACATGCAGGTTATGATTATTACAATTAGCTTTGCTCAGAAGACATCGCAGTGGCAAAGTAAATCTACTTTTGCCCACCCCCGTATATATATATATATATATATATATATATATATATATATATATATATATTTTCTTTTTTTCTTATGAAGAAGATTGAAAACCACAGCTACATCATCATCTCATGTAGAAACAACCTTTGCACGGTCCTGTACTGCCCTTTCGGTAAGATAACATTGTACCTTTGCACAGCTTCCAGCTCTAACATCCCACGATGGCAGAACACTGACGGCCAATGGGCTGTTCTTTTGCTGCACCCGCAGCTACAGAAGCCAGCATGAAGGAAGGAAGAAAGGAAGGAAGGGTCGGACACCCACCTTCATTCATTCATTCGCCTGTGCTCTTACAAATTGCAAGCGCGGTGACCTGCCAATGGCGAGGGAATTCACAGGCGACAGCAAGTTTTCTGCCCTGAGTTTAGCAAGTAGAAATCGTGGGATCCTGCGGCAAAGGGACTGCTTGACAGCAACCTAAATAACCAGGTGTGCGTTCGGACTAAGGAGGAGTGATCCTTTCTCGCCGAGTGGGTGGGAGCGGGGTGGGGGACAACTTTCTCTTCCCAGAGGAGCAGAAACTTCTCGCCCAGGAATCCCAGTACAGAAGAGAGATTCACCGGGAGGGATACTTTCCTCACCTGTTTATAGGGAAACGTCCTCGGTGAACTGAGCTGCGCTGAAGGAAGGGGCTCCGAAAGCACCCGGACGCCCACTCAAATGAGGGGCGACCCGGCGAGCGCCGCGGGATCGCAGGTTGCCTACCTTGGAGCGCGCTCAGGGCGCGCGGGGTCCCGGCGCTGCTACTCCCCTGGGCTCCCCCGCTGGGTGGGCCTGCAGGGCGCTGGTGGCTCCGCCGCGGACCGATTGGGCTCCGCCCCACAGGGCGCGCCCCGGGCAAAGTCCGGCGTCCGGGTGACTCCCGGGAGGAGCTTGGGTTCCCGCCTGCCCTGTCTCACACTCCCTGCTCCACGCACCTCGTGGGCCACTACCTGCACCCCAACAGTCAAGTCCCAAACACTACGTGCCTCTCAGCAGAAATACGAGGGAGATCGTTGCTGTTGCTTTTAAAGAAGGTCTGCCCTTTAATTTCATAAACTTTTGTTTTTGTTGTTTATAATTCAACTTTTGTTTTGGAATAATTTTAGATTTAGGAAAAAGATGCAGAGATAGAGAGTACAGAGTTCCTTAAACCCTTCCACAAGTGTCCCTAATATTCCTGTCTTCCATTATCTTGGTATGTTTGTCAAAACTAAGAACTTAACATTGCCCACAGCTATTAACTAAACTCGTCTTTATGCATATTTCACTAGTTTTCCCGTAATATCTTTCTGTTAATTCCATCCAGGATTCCACACTACATTTAGTGTCCTGTCTGGTTTAATCTCTGTTCTGTGGCAGCTTTTTAGCCTTCTCTGGTTTTTGTTTTTTGTTTGTTTGTTTGTTTGTTTGACGGTTTTGAAGAATTCTGATGAGCTATTTTGTGGATTTCTCTATTTGGCCTTGTCTGATGTTTTCCTTATGACTAGGCTGTGGTTATGGGTTTGGTGAAGGAGGACCACAGAGGTAAAGTGCCCTTCTCATCACAGCATCTATCAGGGGACACATGATAAGGTCATGACGTGGTACTGGTGATGTTAACCTTAATCACGTGGTTCAAGTAGTGCTGCTAGGTTTCTCCAAGGCAGAGTTACTGCTTCTCTCTTTCCATACTCTCTTCTTTGTGTGGAAGTCACTAAGTTCAGCCCACATTCAAGAGAGAAGGGTGCGAGAAATAAAACTCCACCTCCCAGAGGAGTAGGGAGTATCTCTATATATCATTTGGAATTAGTCTGCAAGGAAGGTTTGTTCTTTCTCTCCCACTTATTTATCTATTCAAACATTTATTTATATCAGTATGGACACATGTATATTTATTTTATACTCTGAGCTAGAATTCAGTACTACATTATTTATTTTGTTGCTCAAATTTTTCTAGCTTTGACCATTGGGAACTCTTTGGGGTTGGTTCCTGTGTCCCTTTGTCCCTTTGAAAGTTCATAAACTTTTAGTACTGAGGAAAAAAACTTCACTAATGATTTGCTCCGCCCATCTCACATTGAACAGAGTTAGAAAACTGCAGCCCACGCCCCCCATTTTCCAAGCGCTTTTCAGAATCTTCCTGGGAATCCTATGATTACTGAGTCCCACCCCAGGAAGAGGAAAAGGAATGATGTGCATGTACAATGGACTTGAGGATTAGGGCTCAATCGGGGAAGTAAAAGTTGATGTCTCCTAGGTAAGTTTTGGTTAACTTACCCTTGTGGTTCTATTAAGTACTAGATAGATGTGTGTTTATAGACAAACTGTGTTCCAAAGTTAGCCATGAATGTTTACAATGACTTTAAACATTGGAGAAATCCAGCTGTTGACAGTCCTTTGTTAACATTGCTTTGGTTGGCTAATGTTTACATTTTCAAGTTGGTCCCATAAACACAACATTTCCTCCGTCTGAGCTGGGATCTGGCTCAGCCTGCTCTCTGAGACCCTACCGCCTCTCTTCCAGGCCTTAGCTTTTCTTGGAGAGGAATATACACCCCATTAATTCAGGTAAACGTGGCATAGATGATTCAGTGCGTAATCCAGCACCACAGAACTAAGTGATTTTTCTGTATTTCAAGTATTTTTGGACAAAGTTATAAAAGTAATACCAGTTAAGTGAAAAATTTTGTAACCTGACCATATCCCAGAAGAAATTGACAAGAACAGAGGTGAGGGTGCACTTTTTCTGTGCACTTTTATGGGGGGGAGATGGGAAACTATATCTGAAAGTGGTAATTCTAATCAGCATGAAGTACTGTTTCATAGTTCTGCAAATGTACTTTTACCTAGATAATTTTAATAAATCTTGTATGGAGGGGAGCCCAGAACCACTCAGGGTTAACAAGAATGTGGAGTTAACAAAATATTAGCAACCTACACAGTACTCCTCAGGAGAATCCATAAAACATCCTCAAACAGTAAAAATCCAGTGAAGTTCCTTGGAAGTTGGAAATTGGAGCAGAAGGGGTCAGTGTTTATGGATTTCTCATTAGCTAGAGCACCTGATCGCTGTTTTTATGACAGAATGCATACAAGTTATTTTAAATAGCCAAATATTTTGAAGCTGCTTTTCTTCACACTTTACCTAAGGTTATTTACAGTTTAAAATAAAGTGTTAGAATTATGCATTTTTTTTGCAGTGGCTTGGATTGGTCTGATGGAGGTTGTATAGGGACTAAAGCACCCCCAAACCACTAGCAGCACCCTCACTGAATAAGTCCTCCTGCCGTGAGGGGCCATTAGAGAGGAGGGATTTAGGGGCCGAAGTCTCCCATCCTGGAGCGAACTACCCCACTGTTGTCCAGGCTGAAACTAATTCTGACTGTGAATCTAGCGGTCACATAAGAGCCTCTACCTTGTAACATTCAGGATGGGGCTCATATTTGAAATGATTGTCACTTATTTCTGTTTGGGTGTTATTTGCTAAAAGGAAATTTTATGTAATACATCTTTTAAATGCAAATCTCCCTGTGTCATTCCAGCCCCTCAACACATACATACACAAACACACACAGCACACACCACCACCACCACCACCACTCATTACAACACCTCAGTGTCCCCTCATGACCTCACGACCTTGGATCTAAAGCCTTAGCCCCTCCCCAAGGTGGAGAAGCCCTCTCCCCACCCTTCCCACCTCATCACTCGCCACGCTGCTGTGTTGTTGTCTAACAAGGTGGGATGCCTCGTAGTGTCCCAAACCCACTCTTTTTTCTCCACTTATTCCCATGGATGAGAATGCCCTTTCCCCTCCACTTTGCCCTAGAAATCCTTCTCACTGTAGTCAGTGTACATACGGAATCTTATCTTAAACTCCCCAGCTTACGTTGGACACGCACTTAGGTCTTCCCACAGGATGCTTGATATGTTGCATGTCATGGCCTAAGTTTCCTGTGGCAGCTCAGCTGTAACAAATGACCACATTTAATATCTTACAGTTCTGTAGGTTAGAGGTCTGACAGGGGATCCCTGGGCGCGCATCAGTGCATCAGTAGGGCCGCATTCCTTTCTAGAGAGTCTCATGAGAACCTGTGCTCCTACTTTTTCCATCTTTTTCTAGGGGCCGCCTGATTTTTCGGCTGCATTCCTTCACCTTCAAAACCAGCAGCATCTCTCTCTGATCCCGACTCTCCCTTTTTCACTTACGGCAACATGCGCTATAGTGAACATTTTGTGGGAAGCCCTTTTGGGGAATACACTGACCCCCATTGAATAATCCAGGATAATCTCCCCACTCTAAGAGCCTTAGCTTAATCACATCTGCTGAGTCCATTCGCCATGTAAGATTATATATTCACAGCCCCCCCACCCCGGGTTTAGGACAAGGACATCTTTGAGGGGCCGTCACACTGCCTACCACAGCTGTGCTACTAAATTATTTTATAATTCACACATTAATTAGGTTTTATTATTACATATTTCATTTTTTAAGGCATAAAATCAAGAAGGCATGGCAAAATGATGAAGATAGCATGCTCCTTCTTTCCTTTTTTTCTTTTTTTGTGACACTTCTGCCCATCTTTCTCTTCTTTCCTTTTCCCTTCCCATGGTACAGAGCCACCCTAAAGAGTGCCCAGTGTTGGAAGATTGTCCAACTTCTTCCTCCTTCCCCAAATCTACAGCCTTCCTAGGCCTTCTGGGACTTGCAGGACAGAGAAGAGAATGCAGATCTGAAAATTAAGGCATTTGATCTTGACAGAATATAACTCTACGGGCTCCTGAGTCTTGTAGACTGAAATCTGAGCTAGGGAAAAGCAGTGTAGCCAAAGGTCTCTTGTCTTCTTGGGACAGCAATCCGTTTACTCTATGTAAGCTGCTGTGCTGGCGGTTGGGGTCAATTTTTAGAATTTTAAATTTCAGTGAATTTGCATTTTCAATAGGTAAGTCAAACATGCACACAGAAGATAACTAGAGATGCAATGACAAAATAAATTAACACACCCCAGCAACAAATCATCACTGAATAGTAGGAGAGCTGGTAAGTACTAGATGACTAAGAGAGAAGGTTGGTGTTAGCTGACACTCTCAGGAAGCCTTTAGAGGAGGCAGGAGGAGAGCTGGGTTTTGAGGAAAAGCACTGTGTTACCCTGGGAGGGCATGGGAGCCTGTTGAGCTGAGAAACAGGAAAGGTCTCGAAGCGAGTAAATGTTCAGGCAGATCTGAGAGCTACCAGGCAGACAAGCCCAACTGGAGCACAGGAGGCTAATGGGAGATAAGGCAGAGAAGTGGGAGCAAATTGTGTAACGGACAAAGTTTCAGGTAATGAATTTTTCTTGTCCATCTCAGCTAAGGGAGAAAGGAGAAATCATTACAGGAAATGAAAGTCAGGTGGTTGGTATATAAGTTCATTAGTAAAGCACTTAGCAAATATTTGTGAACAAAATATGAGTGCCCTTACGTGTATAGACAAGTCTGTCCAAATTTGCGAATCTTTTCTAAGACTCCTTTCATAGAATAGATACAGAACCCATGACATAAACAGGGGTGATATTCAAAATATGTGCCTACTGGTTTGAACAGTGGCACCAACTGATCAGAAAAGCTGCCTGGTGTCGCCAAGTGCTGTAGATGAACCAACGTAAACCAGCTGAAGCTCCGCCCTGGGCATCATGATTTGAAACCGTTGCCGCCCTCTGGGCAAAACCAAATGTTCTGTCTCCCACCCCCCCTCTCTCTCTCTTAAAAATACCCTTTGAAAGCGGCAGTTTGGTATATTCCTCTGGACTTATATGTTTTGATTTTCATAACCTTTCTTTCTGCCATAAGCTTGGTCCTCTCTGACTTCGCAATAGCTGGAATAATAAATGTCACTTACTTGTGTTGTGACCCCTCCCCCCACAGGAAGGACGCATGGACAGAGGTGGAGGAAGGCATGAGAGTTGAGGTGTATATTCTAAATACTTCATGCAGGTATTTCTAAGTTGGGAGGAGGGATGTGAAACTAGAGCAAGGCCATGGGAAGGCTGTGTTAGGAAAGTTCATGATGATTCCTCTTAGCCCCTTTTGTCCCACTCCTCCCCTTCATCCTTGCTTTGCCCGTGGTTGGAAAGGACAATGTCAGTATTAATGCAGCAGCTCACGTTGAGTTTTGCTCCTTTTTGTTTTCTTTTGCTTCTGCTGGAATAGGAGGAAAACCTCATATACTTCCAAACCAAACAAGCTGAACTTTCTTTATCTGCTTCTTGAAATTGTTCACACCACTACAGTTCCAATCCTAAGTTGGAATTGGAACTAACTTGATGGAATAATAAAAGAAAAAGCGAGTAGTAGAGGAAAATGCAGCATTTCATTTCAAACTTTTATGACTGAAATGCCTCTTAGATGTCCAATAGAGAGGCTTGACACTGAGGTACTTTCATATGTGAGTCCAGAGTTCAAAACTGGATATAAAGGTATATAAATAAATATGTGAATTGTTAAAGACACAAGGAAACTATAGAACTGGATAAAAAATCAAGGGAATGAGGATAAAGATGAAACCTTGTGCTGACAGAGAGAAAAAGAGGATGTAGAAAAGATTGTGAAAAAACAACCAATCAATTGGGATAAAAACTGGATTTACGGGGCCTTTGAAGTCTCAGATTTCTTTGTAAATTTCATAATGCTGTGAAAATAGGGTTCAATCAGAAGTCTAATTAATCAGTTAATTAACATGACTCATATGGAACCATTTAAAACTTATATTACCTATATATGTCTGCATGATGATAAAGGATGCAATAATAATTTATTAAAAATCAAAAAGGAAGATATTTAGGACAGGCCAAACAAGTGAATCAATTTCAGATCTGTAGAGAAATCAATTTGCATCTTGTTCCTGAAAACAGAGAGTGACCGAAGGTCACTGCTTATCTTTCCCGCAAAGAAAAGTCCCCTTTGTGTGCACGTGGCTTATGTGTGTGATATCAAGGGGGAGTCGCATTTCAGCTGGCTTCAGTGGCAGAAGCAGGCAGGGGACCTCGGGCCTCCGCAGCTGACCCTGTAATTCTCTCTTTAGCACCTCATCTCCACTGGTCCCACATCACTGATTCTCCCTGGACTTTTGGGCTCACTCACACCCTCATACTTGAGCTTAAAGAACTACTGCTCTCCTCTCTATGGCCTTAGAGAGGCTCTTAAAGGAGTGATATTTATTTAAAAATTTGGTTTACCAAATAACTACTAAATCACCTTAGACAGAATTGTTCTGCAAGCTAAAGTAAAATACAGTTCTCACGGATGCGGAATCCCAATGTCATGGGTTACAGGTAGAGCGGGAGGCTCTGTTCGTCCTGAACCTTCTTCCTAACCATTGCTTCCCACAGTGCCCCCTGACCCTTTCAGGGCGGAGTCATTTCCTTTCTGCTCTCTTCTCCTCGCCCTGCTAGGGCCCCTCAAGCTCTGTTCTAGCTCTCGGTTAAGCAGAGGAGAAGAGAAGATGCTCCCCAGCCCTCCCTGGGCTTCTGGTCTCACCGGAAGTCCTTTCCTCCCTCTCCAGCTCTGTCCTTATGAGGCCACCTCCCCCTTTTCCCATCTCTCTGGGCTGCACAGCTGGTCAAAGCCGCATTCATCGCTGTCTTCCCCAGGGAAGTGAGCATCTTCATTTGCTGTCCTAACCCCACACTTCAGAGGGTCCAAGAGACCACCATGTAGCTCAGTCTTCTCCTTGAGCTTCTCGGCAGACCTCACATCTCTTCCCCAGGTGGAGAGAGAATCCCAGCCCTTCCAGTTTTCAACCTCTGAGCTTTCTTCAGACCCTCCCAGCAAATTACTTTTGCAGGCTGCAGAAAATCTCCCATTCTTGTCTTATTTACTGAACAGAGGTTACTGCCAAGTCATATGCCAAAGGAAGGGAACTCTTTTCTGTGAGCCCCTAAGGCTCATTCCAGTATTTAAGGAAACAATTCTCTGGGCTTTGACAATGGCAAATGATTTAAATGCTTGCTGAGCATAACATTGAGATAATTTCCACCCAAAGTGGTGCTGGTGGGGGTATTTTTCCATAGTTTCTATACACATCTTCACCTTTACATAATGCAGTTTAGCAACCTGACAAACACAATAATAGAAATATGCTCTTGAAATCAAAGCGAGAATAAAAAGAACATATTTATTTACACTTCACAGTCTTCCAAAAATAACTTCAGGTAGACTATCATAAATATTCCCAATTACCTTAATAGTTGGAAGAAGATAACATTTACTAAGAACTGTGAATTTAAAGTGAGTTAAATACCTGAGTGAAATTAACTCTGAGAACGGGATCCAAGTATTCCAATATTGATTTTCACTGCAAAGGAACGCTGTTCTTTGCCTCACAAAATTAATTAAGCTCTGTGTTAATTAATCAGTACGCCTCTATAATGAGAGGCTGCCAATCACCCTGTCAGATTGTTTACAGTTGAAATCTTAGCCGAAAACTCATCTAGTTAATGATCCAGGTTAAATTTAACCCGAGTCTCAGGCCCTCAAACCTAATTCCAGGTCCCAACAGGGGTCATAGCTCTAGAATGTGCTGTAAGGGCCACTAAAGTAACCGACGTCCAGATCGCGCGCGACTCCAGCTGAAACCTACCTGAACCTTCCTAGGTTCTGACGGTAGGACTAATATACAGAAAATCTGTGTGTATTTCTTCTCTATCTCATAAAGTAATGTGATGGATAAATAATTTCTTTTTGACTTTTAACTGCAAAATCGCTAAAGCCTTGTGTATATATAAAATCGCTGGCCTGTGTAAAAATGTATACACAATGGTTTCGAGTAAAGAACCCGGTTTATTTTTCACTCAGGAATTTAAGACTTTGACCAATTACCTCGTGGTGATTTTTTTTCCCCTTTTACTTGTGCTCCTTATGCGGATCTAATTACCTTGAAAATGGAAGGGATAGGATTCAAGCTATCTTAGAGAAATGTTATTCTCTCTGGCATCTATGATTTTAAAACTAGGCGAAACCAGGCCTCAGCAGGGCTTCCTGGACAGAGACTTTGATTAAGTCTCCTGGGTGGTGGGGAAACTTGCCCAAAGCAAAGATCCGACAGACTCACACAGCGTTTCAGATACTCTCAGTACGTCGGATGGGCAACAAGGTCTCTGTAAGTCTGCTCAGCTGTTTTTGGCGTTGAGATTTCCATTCGTGTGGTCTTCCCCGTGAGCGAGTGCCTTCCTCATTCGAGTGAGGAGGTAGAGGCCAGGGCCAGGAATTTGAGAAAAGGAAAAATCACAGGGCACAGCTGGCCTTAGAACTAGCCCAAGGCTATGGCCAGAGAAGAGTGAGGGACCTGGACCTGGGAATAAGTTCAAGGCTGGGCCATGTCCTCACGTTCGGGGTCAGGCGATACTTTAAAGCAGGGTCTTTCAATAGAAGGCAGCCACCAGCTACACATGACTGCTATGCACGTGGAGTATGGCTAGCCCGGACTGAGAGGTGATGTAAGCATAAAGCAAACACCAGATTTCAAAGATCTAGTATAAAAGAAAAAAGAAAAGAATGTAGCCCTGCTGGTTGGAGCGTCGTCCTGTAACTGAACGGTCCTGTGTTTGATTCAGGGCACATGCCCCTGTCAGGGCACATACAGTCCTCAGTCTGCTCAGGCATGTAAGGCGACCGATCGATGTTTCTCTCTCACCTTCCTTGCTCCCATCCTCTCTCTCTAAAGAAAGCAATGAAAAAATGTCCTCAGGTGAGGATTAAAAAAAAAAAAAAGGAGTGTAAATGTTCCTGTGGATAATTGTAATGATTACAGATTAAAATGATGATATACTGAGTTAAAATCTATTACTAAAATTTATTCACCTATTTCTTTAAATATTGTAACGTGACTTCTAAAATTAAAAGCGTTTGTGGCTTACATCGTGTCTCTATGGGGCAGCTCTGGCTTCGAGCCCTGTTCTTAGGCAGAGGTAAGCCTCGCTTCCCACTGCCCCTGGGGGGAGCCGTACACTTGAAGCTCATTATGTCCAATGAGGAACTTATTTCTCACCCAGGTGCCTGACCCCCATCACAATCCTCATCTCCATTATAAGGTTTTTTTTCATGTTCACTACTACTGATGAAGATAGGCATGGTATCTGCCCAGGAGTTTTCTTCCGGTCACTGACTTGCATGCATTTAAGACATCCATTCAGACAGATCTACTGCTAGGCTAGTGGTTCTCAAAAGTGCTTCTGAGATCAAGTTTCAACCAGCGAACTTTTCAGGGATGAAACTCTCCTTGCCTCAACCCAGCTCCACTGAACCAGAACCCCAAGGATTCTGGGCCTGGGATTCTGCTGCACCGTCATATCTGAAAACCTCTCACTGCCCCGGACTGGGCGTGAGAGGAGGGCTGCCAGATAAAATCCAGGATGCTCAGCTAAATTAGACTTTCAGGTCAACAGCAAAGAACAGTCGACTAAAAGCATGCCCCATGCGATATCTGAGACGTGCTGATACGAAAAAGTTCCATACTATCAAAATGCCAGCTTCACTGGGTGTTCTGTATTTTTATTTGCTAAAATCTGCCAATTCTACTATAGAACAATGGGTCTCAACCCAGACTGGAAATTAATTTGATTCAGCTGGTGCAATATTCAGGCACTGGGAAATTTTTTTGAGTCCCTAAGTTATTTTAATATGCGGCTGCATACCATTGCATCAAAGTGATGCTTTTCAAACTTCAATAGGCATTCACATCACCTGGGGGGGCCTTTGTAAAATGCAGATTCTGATTAAGTATTTCTGAGAGTCAGAGTCTGAGAGTTGGCATTTTTAACAAACTCCCAAGTGATGTCATTGCCGCTGGTCTGGAGACCCCCTTTGAGGAGCAAAGCATGGGGATTGCAGAGTCAGAGTCAAGCGCCCTAATAGCTGGTTAAAATGCCATGCAGGGCCTACCCAGAAGACGCAACACGGCAGGAAAGAATATGATGCGAATTGTTAGCTCCATGAGAGAGGCTCAAGGCACCGTGAGAGTCTCAAATGAGGGAGCAAACCTGTCTCGTACAGGAGGAAAGGCACATGGAAGAGGGGGTGTGTGCAGTCACCTTTTAAAAATGTTGCATTACATTAAAAAATATCATGGCCATATTTTGCAAGAGATAGAAATTGGTTATGCAGGTGCTGCTATAACAAAGAAATAAAACCCCGTGGCCATGACTTTGTGACCAGGTTGTAGGCAGAAACTCGGTGGAATCTGGAAGCGCAGAGAGGACCCTACGGTAGGAAGCTGGGCAGACCCATGTTTTGTCGCTGTGAAACAGGTGAGCAAACTGGTGGCTGGAAGATAAACAACTGATCTCAGGAGCTTGTAGCGCTGATTAAGGAGATGGGAACAATTTCTGTCTTAGTCATTTATTGCTATGGAACAAACTACCCTAACACATAGTAGCTTAAAAGAACAATCATTTATCACTTCTCGCAATTTGATTCTTTGGGGTCCTCTTGAAGCTTCAGCTGCAGGCGTGCTGGGGGCTGGGCCAGTGGAGCCTTTTGCAGGGTGGGTACTCTATTTCACCCTCAAAGAGGCTAGACCGGATTTCGTCACATGGTGGCAGCAATGTTCTGAGAGGGGAAGCCCCAAGGTACAAGCGCTTCTCAAGCCTCTGCTCCTCTCACATTGACTAACGTCTGCCCCCTTGGCCAAAGCAAGTCACATGGCCGAGCCCAGAGTCAATGCAGAAGCGGCTCCACAAAGGCATGGATACCAGGAGGTGTGACTCACTCCGAGCCTTTACTATAACAATTTACCCCAGGTGGTAATTTATGGACTAGACAGCAGGATATAGGTGGGTAAATAGCAGGAAACAAAACTTGAGAGATAGACTGCTATTGTATTTTGGGAGGCCTGAATTTCACGGTGAGGAATGCGCACTTAATTTTTCAGATCACAGAGAATCCGCGAATGTTTGGGCAGAAAAGCCCCCGGCCTTAGGGCAGAATCAGCCTCTAAGCTGGAGAGTCAGAGGCAGTGCTCTCAGGCATCGTGCCACAGAGACGGCCCCAAACAGAATCAACTGGATTGATTAACTGGAAAGAGGTCACAAATCAAAGGAAAGGCTAAGCCAGGTCTCAGGGAGAGCAGAAATCAGGGAGCTTACTAGATGTGGGGTCAAGGAACAGAACCCAGAGGAAGGTTTTCCAAGGCACTGATGCTGGGTGATTCAGCTCCAGCAGTGTCTGGCTCTCTCCACCAAGGTTCAAATTTCAGACAGGGAAAATCCTACTGGTCTACATGTGTCAATTGCTCATCATCTGGCCAATAGGAAGAGTGTCCTGATCAACAGTCCCAACCAGAATACAGGGATGGAATCCCCTGAGACAGGTAGAAGACTAGGAAGGCACCACAGCTCTTAAACTCAGCCCCAGCCCCACACTGCAGAGCAGGTAGCTCGGAGGAAGCCACCCCGGCCCTCCTTTTGCTATTCAGGGTCCTCTTATTACACTGACCACGTTCAATGCTATAGTCCGCCTTCCTGTCCTCCAATCCTATTGCCTTTTACGGTTTTCCCCTTCATTTTCAGCCTTCATTCTTCACACATGGCATGGCTTTCTTGGATTCCCGCTGACCACAGTTTGCAATTTTCTGCTAACTCCTCTGGCTTGGTCTACATGGCCCATTCAACTTGGCTCTGGAGCCCCTCCATGCATCCCCTTCCCCACCATCCTCTCCCTTGCCCACCCCTTCCTGCCAGACCCCATAGACCTTCCAGGTAGGACTTGTGCAACTTGAACCAAACTCTGCTTGAGGAAGATTGCTATGACATCAATGTATAGGGTAGGCTCGGGGCGGTGGGCTGGCTGGGAGGCTTCTGCAAAATGTAAGGTCCTGAGCTTGGACTGAACAGGGAATGGAAAGGAAATGAATGACAGGTGAGAGCAGACCACCAGCTTGGGGGGTTAGGTTGTCAAGGGAATGGTCTGAGATTGCTGACGTCTTGCATCAGAGGGGTTAGAAGGGCAAAGAAATGGAAGCAGGGAATGTGTGACTACTCTTTAAAGAAGCTTTTGGTGAATAAAAGTTGTGGTGGAATCCAAAAAGTTAGTTAAAATTGCTGAATCATAAAAGTGGTATGTAAATACTCTAAACATTTTACTTTAACTTAGAACATTAAGTGTACATTTATTCAACAATGTTTTGAGGCAGTATCCAAGCCTTTGACTGAGTGGCTGACTTTCTAGTGCATCATCTTGATTCTTAATAAACACAGAAAAATAGGCCTAAAACGTCCACATTCAGTTTTTTTAACGAAAAGCAAGAACTCAGGCTTGTGAAACCATCTAAGTGTAGGTCTCTTCTAGATTTTTACTGTTTGTACCAATTCATTTGTTTTCTTGCGCACACCTATGCTGAGAGCAAAAACATTGTAGCTGCTAACCTTTGAGTCTTTTCACAACATTCAACATAGCTTTCATAAAAACAACCACTCATTTTGGTTGTTTTCATCTTAATGTGAATAGTATTTAAATAAATTACAAAACTAAAATGTAGAATAGAACTGGCGCAGACAAATTTGGAAAAACAATGTAACTGGTACTTTATAAGCACACACCTTGCTAGCGTGAGCAGAAGCCTTGGGGCTTTCAGAGAGTTGCCCCCTGCGGCCAGCGGCCAGCGGCGGTGACCATTGCTCATAGGTTTCACCAACGGGGTGGACACTGGAGGTTCAGTTCGGTGAGTCAGTGAGGCGGGGTTCAGATAAAGAGTTTCTCTTGTAGATTGCGTGCTACTTGAAGGATAGCAGGGTGCCAACAAATTGGTCGTGCAACATGTTTGCTGATCATCTAAATAATCATTAATTAAGTACATTAAATAACACAGGGTTTTTGTTTTCTTGTTTTACATGTACAAGTCCTTTACTTAGTAGACTTAAATTTCAATGTGTGCTTTGGGTAAACTTTCCTCTTGTATTTTAAATTTCCACTAGCCCCTTTCCCCGTCATTACTACATGTATCATGGTTGTTTACTTATTGCGTGTTTTCCTATTAAAATATGTGAGCAGTGGAGAGGGCTGAGACTTTGTTTGAGTCAATGGTGAATTCCTGAGTCCTGTATCACAAAGTCAATAAATACTTGTTTAATGAACAATGATATACTTTGTCCTGGCTAAGGCTACACTCCCAGCTCTCAGCAATTATACTTTAAATAGTTTCGAACCAGTCATGTGTTGACAGTGTATTCTTTGCAAAACAAACAGATAAAGCCCTCCCCTGTAACTTTTGCAAATATTTATGTATTGCCACAGGGTGACTTCCGATATATCTGAAGTCTTATGCCAGATGCCACTTTCTCAGTACTATGTACTGTAATCAATATGCCCGCTTTTCCAACATGGATCCCACGCCATCACTAATCAACAACAAAAGTGATTTTAGAAGGTTGCTTTAAAACATGAGTTTGAGAATGCTAATTTTATAATAGGCCTGAGGTCAATTTACAGTCAACAGTTGGATTATTAATGACTGTTTCAATGAGAAAGTAAAGATTTAGCATAGGCATACATTAGGGATATATTGTTTCATTGCTGGCAGTGGGGTTTCAGAAGCAAGGCCCACACTTGTTCTGGAACCTCATTCGTTAACCCCAACTATCCCCCCGCCCATTTAAGTGCTTTATGGTAAATGTAAGTCAGCAGCCAACTGTGTGAGGGCACTCTCAGTCATGTACTAAAAAACATATTAAATAAAATAACCACATTTCATCACACAAATACTTTCCAAACTATCTCCTTATAGTGGTTTTATTATATAATTGGTTTGCATACAAATCTAAGCCCTTCTTCAGGACAGAGATTTTAATGCTAGTTCACATTACTGGGCATGTTTTCTCCCTCAGCCAGAAATTTGTTTTCGTTCTCTCCCCATTTTCTCATTGTTAGCTGCTTCCCAGATTTATCAACTTATTTTTCACTCATTTGTATGCCTCTCCAAATAAACACATTATAAATGAGTAACAACAAAAACAAGTAAAATAGAAGTTTATTTTAGAAAGATATCTGATATTTGTGGAAAAGTCACGCTTTTTTGTACATAGTTAATATGCTATCCCTGACTTTTTTGTCTTCATCAATTCTTTGATCTAAGAATATAAAATCCATGAAAAGAAAAACCTTCTTTATTAGCTGTGTTGGTAAGTCGGTAATATCACAGCAAATGAACAGAGTGAAAACAACAAAATCTTTGAATCCTGTAGATGAACATTTCTTAAATTCTTCATCCTTTTTCAGGCAACCAGGTTAAAACTGAGCATTTAAAAATCAAATACATAAGAGCCTTTGATTAGAAAATAAATTATAGAGTAGAATAGTTAACATTGCATTGCTCTTATGATATAAGGATAAATGATTCAAACACATGAATAAAAATGTTATTTTTTAAACAAGAAGCCACCAGAGCTTTTTCCCTTCAAATGATGACAACAGCCAGTCCATTTTTGTTTGTGATAAAATTCTTAATTACAAGACAAGGCAAATGTGGCCTCTCAGGATTCTCATTACAAATTTAGACAGTGAGAGCAGTAACTATGACAACATGTTGCCACCTAGTGGTCATTTTGTAAAATTTCTAGACATTTCTGTTTCCTCACGTAGTGTATGTACCCAGGATCATAAAATGTAGGGCTTGCGGGTTACTTGGACGCCATCCATGCAGCTCTCGTTTCACACGATCAGCTTAAGCTCTAGACTCACCCAAACCTGAGTTTTAAAAATCAAGGATCAAAATCAGAAGACAGAAGTGTCTAAAATTTAGTGAGCATCTACTTTGTGTCAAACTTTATCTGGCTTGTCTCTTATAATCCTCAGGGCCACCCTCTTACTAATACAAACCCCTTTTTTTTCATTTAAGAGACCAAGGCCTAGGACAGTTAAGTAACTCGCCCCAAGCGCTTGGTCTCGAGATGCGGAACTGAGGTTTGAATGCCGAGCCCAGGTCCTCATCTGAACAGATATCTGCCTCAGTTTACCATGATTAGGACTGGACCTCATTTTATAAAGTAGGGCATTTGGGGGGTGATTGCATGGTTTCTATTGAATGCATACAATGCTTGGAGTAGCTTCAGGCTTCCAAGAGAGAAGGTAAGAGAAGCCCAAACAGCGTTACCCTGTGCCGCGAGATCGGAGAGGCTCACTCCCGGCAAAGCGCCAGCAATGCCAGAACTGAGGCGTGAGTGGTCACTGATTTAGGGTTAAACACTGTTCTCTGGGAGGGCAACCCAGAAGCCGTGAACATTTGATCTAATTAACCCGCTTCTGCCGGTTGTTTTTGAACTCCGCCAGCCCGTGTTGCAGGGGTAGAAGGCAGAACGGTTGAATCTAAGAAATCGTAAATCAAGGAACTGACTGCAAAACTGGAGGTGGACCTTGCATGAGGAGCGACAGCGGGACACAGCACTTCCCTCCAGTGCTCCCCCAAGAATTTATTCCAACCCTATTTATAGCAGCCGGTTATGTTATAATGAATGTTTCAGTCTGGTCACTGACTCCCCACCAGGGCCTCATACAGGCTCCGCAAGGGAAGAAAGAATGATTGGTTTGTTTTCATAAAATCTCTGGGCTGTCTGGTACTAGCACAGTGCCAGACTCATGGTATTTATTCAACAAATGTGTGTTGAATGAATAAAATAAATTTAGGTATAACGAAAATGAAAACAACAAATACACAATTTGATGTTAGGTTGGTTTCCTCCACTCTGTTGTTACTTTGCACTTGAAATGATGTAAGGGGAGCAATGCTTTGAGAGGTTCAGTGATACTGATGGGTAACTTGTCACCAAATAAAATTAGTTTGGATAAAGTAACTGGGTTACATATCCTGATGAGGAAAAATGAAATTGTATATGCAAAGGTTTCGGTCAATAAAATGGAGATTTGATTTAAAAGGCAAACCAAAGTGAACAGATACGAATAATCAGCCGCCTTCTAGAGTATGAGAAAGCTGTGGATTTCTGTGTTTGCCTATGGGCTTTTTTAAAGGAGAGTCTTGTTTTTTCACTGAATCCAGAAAGCTAGATCCTAGTACAGCATTACTTAATAAAGAATATCTCTACTTGGCTGTCTAGCAGACAGCTCAACCTTAACACGTGGAAAACGGAACTTTCAGTCTGTCCTCTAAGCCCTGTTCGTCCCACAGTTTCCCCATCGCAGTTGGGGCAACCCCATTTTTGTAGTTCCTCAGGCCCAGGGCCTTGCAGTCTCCTTGACTCTTTCCTGCAGTCCTCACATCCCTTCCATCACCAAGTTCTTTTGACTGCACCTTTAATATACACCAAGAATCCAGGCCCTTTCCCATCACATTGTCTGCTGGCATTGTGCCCAAGACACCATGGGTCACCTGGATTTCTGCGGTGGCCTCCTAACTAGCTGCAGCTGTCTAGCCGCCCCCAGCAGACAGCTGAATCTGGTGATGACCTCTTAGCGCTCAACACCCTCTGAAGGGCCTCCGTTTTCTCTCCACATTCAAAGCGAAGTTCCCAACATGGCCTTCAAGACCTCAGGCAGTGTTGCCTCGGGGAACTTTTTTCTCTTTCTTCCACCACCCAGCTCATTCTGCAGCCACCCTGGCCTCTTGCTATTCTTTGAACATGAGGCCAGATCCCACGACAGGGCCTGCGCTTGAGCAGCTGCCTCTGCTTGGCCCTCTCCTCAGGCTTCTCTGCACAGCGCCCCTCTCGCTCAGCTCCCAGGCCTTTGCTTAAGCGTTGCCTTTAAATTGTAAGTGACCCCAGCTCTCCTTGGCGCTGCTCTTGGTGCTGTTTCTTCTCTTTCCAATAGCACGTATCACTTTCCAGCATATTCCATGGGTTACTTATTACGTTTATTGGTTATTATACCTCGCCCTGCACTCGAACAGAAGCTCTGCAGTTGAGGAAGTTTTGGGGTTTTGCTCCTGATGTAGTTTCAGTATCCCAAAGAGTGTCCAGCCTGTCGCTGAATAAATATTTGTTGCATGAATGAATAGATCAGTCTGTCTGCTCAAGGTATTTTAATAGACCCAAATGTGACCATATTCAGGATAGGAATTACATTGTAATTGTTGTTTTGGTTTGGTTTTATTCCCACCCCCCAAGTTCTGTGAAAATACAGTGTAACTGGCATAGCCTACTTATAAAATATGCTCATATCTCTTTTATTTTTTCTAATTAATCACTTCAGCCCTAAAAAGACACCCCTTCCTAGCAGGAAGTACGGTACCACCACCTTGAACCACCTTGAGGACTTTTAAGCCTCTCAGTCACCTAAGAATTTCTCAAAGTTTATCAGTCCAAATAGGCCAGCTCTGCTTCCCAATAAGCCAGAGAGGACTGACAAGAGGAGCATGAAGGCTGACAACTGTCCCCTGCCCCCTGACACTGGTGTGTTGAGGTGACTGAGGGCTGCAGCTGGACACTGGCCAACTTTTCCGTGGCTCCAGTGAACCGTCTGCGTCAGTAACCTGTCGTTACAATGATGCTGCAGAACATACATCCTAGAACCTGAGTGGCGTCCAACAATGAGCATTTGGCGGGCTCACATGTTTGCAGGGTTTGGTCAACATGGGCTGGGCTCAGCTGATCTTGGCTGGGTTCATGCACACATGTGGGGCTTATGCCTGCTTTGGCCTTGGCTGGGATGATGGGTTCCCTCAGCTCTGTTTCTGTGTCACAGCTTCTACAGGCTCACCCAGGCACATTCTCCTGGCCATGGTGCAGGGTCAGGAGCAGAGCAAGTGGGAATGTGCCAGGCCTCCCAAGGTCTCAACACGGGCACACAGTTACTTCTGCTATATTCAATTGGCCAAGGCAAGGACAAGTCCAGGCCAAATTCAAGGGGAGGGGAAATAGAGTTCACATTTTACTCAAGCTGCAAAATCACATGGCAAAGGGCAGAAGTTGAGGAAGGGTTGCAGAGTGCTGGGGTCGTTAATGCCACACTATCACTTTCCCACTCTGCACAGAGCCTAATTATAAGCCATAGTCAAGCTCTGAGCTCAAGTCCCCTAAGCTACCATGTCTCCAGTTTTCACATGGGTCAGACAGGTCTATGTTCATTGGGTCCTCTAGCCTCAGCCAGTTGCCACCTCAGAATTAGCCATGCTCTAAAGTTTGATACTACAGTAATTTAATAAGGCAAACAGCATTTCAAGTACCTGAGGAAAACTCTATTTAAGTGATAAAGAAACAGATATTCTATAAAGCATCAATCTATGCCCAGCTCCATACTGGACTCAGTTTTCTAATGACCTCGGCACGGGGAACCCCCCATTACAAAGAGTCACGGAAGGATTTTAAAAGACAGCAAATGAAGTAGAAGTCCATTAGAGTTAAAGACGAACAGATAAAACTACCCAAAACCTTGAGGCTCCCATTCTCGCATCAGCCCACAACCACACAGAGTGGAATGTGGGTAGGTGTCCGTGTGCCCCTGTGGTATGTTTGCACCACCATCACTGTCCTCTCCTCTGCGGTCTCCTGAGCTTTCTCTCTAATCCCTGCTTTTCCTTTGAATGCCGCCCTTACCACGCACTTTAAATTTATTTCAATTCTATGAAAAGAGTTTGGAAAGGGCTGTGTCGTAAAGAGGATGACTGGCTCTGGTGTTGAAACACAGAATTGGTGATTGTGCGTAGAGAACTGCGGAGCTGAGGCCTGGCTCTCAAAGAACTTACTCGTGTTTGGACTAGTGTGTGTGAGTCCACAGTAAAGAGGACAAGATAAACTGGATTTGGAGCTAAATTCCATGGTGTAGACAAGGAGCTCTAGGGAGAAAAAGTACAACAATTATGAAGACACAGCTTCTGCCTGGAAAATTAGCCACTGCCCCAGTGGATTTTGGAATTGTAATGCTAATACATCAAGTCTAAGACCCAGATGAAACCTCCGTTTCTCCGCAAAGCTCTGACTTCTTTCTCTAAGCTCAGAAACTGAACTCTTAGTACACTCAGTATCTGTACTGCATAATTGAACTCTTAATTGTATTTTTTCTAGTAATGCTTGCTGG
Organism: Mormoops blainvillei; assembly: GCA_004026545.1. Taxonomy (NCBI): domain Eukaryota; kingdom Metazoa; phylum Chordata; class Mammalia; order Chiroptera; family Mormoopidae; genus Mormoops; species Mormoops blainvillei. The sequence goes on from PVJD01000167.1 coordinate 147,344, forward strand.
GTTGTTTTTTGTTTTTTTTTTCAGGATGGTTAGTCTCCTACTCCTCCCAGACTGTCAGCCCACTAAGGCCTGGGAACCTTATGCGTCTGCAAAGAATTGAATGAGGCCTTTGAGATCCTTGTGCATAATCTTTTCTTTCTACAGCTGGGAAATCAAGGACTGACAAGGTGTGACAAGCTTAAGCTCATAGAGCCATCTCGTGTTTAGAAGAGTCCTTACAATTGTTGATTTGCTTTTATTTGCCCCTAATCGGTGAGGAAAGGAGAGTGAGCTAAGCTCTTTCCAGGAAGTTTTTCACATTGTATATCGTTTTGTTTAGGATTTCCTCACCTGGAAAAGTGGAAGCAGTGAAAGGCATAAGCCTGTAGATTGGGTGTAGATTTTTTATTTTATTAAGAATATGACCCAGCTGTCGCTCTGTGCTGGTGAACAAGACTTGAGCATAGCAGTGATGGGATCCTACACACGGATTCAAGTCTCTCCCAACCCAGGGTAAGGAACTGAAACCTCCAGCTTTTCCATGAATGGGTCTGCTGAAGTGATAAGCCCTGACCATGCGTAAGAAGGAGCAGACAGGAGTGGCCTGTGTTGTATGGACCACAGAGAGATTGGAGTGGACAACAAGTTCGTTTAAAACAAAAGACACATTTTTCATTTTCATCCATAACTTTATGGAAAAATTTTATATTTTGAGTATGCCAGCTATCTCCCGCATAGTAGAATGTTGATTGCTCTCAATTAATGTCTCGATTTGATAGCTGTCAACTTCAGCTGGTCTACCCAACCGTGAAGCATCATCCAGAGAGAAATCTCCTGCACAAAACTGTGTAGGCCACTTTTGACACATTCGATCAGTCACAGCGCCTTCTCCATACACTGCACAAGTCTGTTTTGTGTTTCAGTTGTGTTTTTACCTATCTTGAAATAATAAAGCATAATATGCTGAAAATGTTGTGTATTGTCTTCCATCTTCAATATTAAAAGGCTACATGAAAATTCACCAACTTTGATAAGTTTTTTTTTTTTAATGCACACTGACATAACAGCTGTCACAATACAATCTAACAAAATTGTTTTGAATGAAGTTAAAGACAACTAAGTGCTACTAGAGCCATCTTATGGAAAAAAACAAATTAACTTTTTGGCCAACCCAATATAAGAGGGTGAGTTTGGGCCTGAAGGTGAGAGATGCCTTTTTCCAGCGGGAATCTTTAAGTGATCCAAGAGGGCTTTCCATCACCAGGTGTACCCATCCCTGAGCTGGGATGCCTGGAATCTCAGAGACTTCCGTCTTGATAGAAGTGAAGAAGCCCAGGTATATAATTCTCCAATTGCTTTTTTCCTCCAGTAGTACCAATAAATAGCCCATTTTAATTTTAAAAAAATGACTAATATAGTTTGATAAAAGTAGCTGAGTTGGACAGAATTAAAATAGTCCTTTAACCTCCTATTTGTTTAGAAACCGTTCTTGAACACGAATACTCCTTCCTGGCATGAAGATGAGCTACCCATCCCATTGGCTTCCTCTCCAAAGGATTGAGTAAGAGCCTGTGATGTTGATTATTTTTTATTTTTTAGTGTTTTAACAGACTTATAGATGTACAACCAATATACAACAAACTGCAAATATTTGAAGTATGCAGTTTGATACATTTTGACATATGAGTACACCAGTGAAACACCAGTTTCCTTTCTGTAATCTCTTCCTATCATTCATACCCCATGGTCCCCAGGCAACCAAGGATCTGCTTTCTGTCACTCTAGATTAGTTTGCATTTAAAAAAATTTGTTATATAACTGGGGTATATAACAGTATATACTCTTTTTGCTTTGTTTCTTTCATTCAGCAAAATCATTTCAAAATTTGTTCATGTTCAGCACGTTATGTATCTTTTTGTTACTAACTAGTATTCCATTGTATGGATACTCCACACTTTGTTTACCCATTAACCTGTTGATGGACATTTGGTTTGCTCCCAGTATTTGACTTTGACAAATAAAGCTGCTATGTACATTTGCATACAAGCCTTTGTATGGATTTTCACTTTCATTTCTCTTAAGTAATATACCTAGGAGTACCTAGGAGTACCTAGGAATGGAGTGGCTGAATCATACAGTGTGTGTATGTTTGACTTTTTAAGGAACTGCCCAGTGATTCTGTAAACTGGTTGTACCATTTTGTAGTCCCACCAGTGTTTACTCCCCGTTTTTCCCCATCCTTGCTAACGTTTGGTATGTTAGACTTTTTCATTTTAGCCACTCTATTTATGTGTAGCGAGATATCATAAGGGTTCCAATTCGCATTTTTCTAATGACCCGTGATGTCAAACATATTTTTGAGTTTATTATATTCCTATATCTTCTTTAGTGAAATGTGTGTTTAAATCTTTTGCCCATTAAAAAAATTTTTTTGCTATAATTAAATTTTAAACTTTCTTTATAGAGGGGTGGGCAAAAGTAGGTTTATTTTGACATTCTTTTGAGTTAATAAAGCTATTGTAATAATCATAACCTGCATGTCTTTACCTATAACCTACTATTGCTCAACCTTGTATATTCTGGATACAAATCTTTTATCATATACATGATATATAAATATTTCATCATGGCCTGTATTCTGATTTTGATTCTCTGAACAATGTCATTCCAAGAGCAGAAGTTTTTAAGTTTGATAAAGTCCAATTTACCAATTTGTTCTCTATGGATCATGTTTTAGGCCTCATAATCTAAACAAAAATTTGCTACCCCAAAGTCACAAAGATTTCCTCCTATGATTTTTTTTCCAGTAGTTTTACAATTCTAGGTTTTATTTGTAGGCCTGTGATCCAGTCACAGTTAATTTTATACATGGTGTGAAGATGGATCAGGGTGGGTTTTGTCTGGTTTCACATATAATCAATTGTCGCAGCATCTTTACTGAAAAGATGATTTTACCAGTGAATTAACTTTGTGCCTCTGTTGAAAATCAGTTGTTCATTTATATGCAGGTCTATTTCTGGACTCTCTAATCTATTCCAGTGATCAATTGATCTGTCTTTATGCCAATACCACCCTTCTTAATTAAGATATTTTATAATGCCTTAAAATTGGGTGGTGTTAGTTCTCGACATTTGCTCTTCTTTTTTCAAAATTGTTTTAAATATTTTAGAACATTTGTTTTTCCATATTCAAAATCAGCTTGTCAATTCCTACTAAAAAGATTGTTGGGATGTTAATTGGGATTGCATTGACTCTATAAATGAAGTTTGGATAGATTGCTATCTTAACATTACTAAGTCTGCCAGCCAATTAATATATTTCTCCAATTACTTAGGTCTTTTAAAATGTCTCATAGGATGTATTTCAGATTTTTCATTGTTAGTATATCAATTAACTTTTATATTCTCCTGCTACTTTACAAAACCCACTTACCGTTTCATTGTCTTTTATAAATTTCACAGGATTTTCTACATAGATATCATGTTGTCTGCAAATAAAGTTGTATTTAAAATATGGATGTCTTCTATTTCTATTTTTTGTTGTACTGTGCTGGCTAGAATCTCCAAAACAAGGTTGAATTAAAGTGGTGAGAGCAATATCCTTGTCTTTTATTTGCTCTTATGGGGAAAGCATCAAGTCTTTCACTGTTAAATATGATGTTACCGATAGCACTTCTGTAGATGCCCTTTATCAGTTTGAGGAGTTTGCAACTACGTGTTTTTCAATCTGGCTGAGAGGACCAGGTCCTTTTCCTGACTGTGAGTGAGTTCTGGGCACTTGCCTCTGAAAAACCTTCCGACTGTTACTGGGTTGGGGAAGTTCTCTTTTATCCCTAGCTCGCTGAGAGTTCTTTCTTAGCATGAAGAAATCTTGTCTAATGTTTTTTTGGCGTCTCTTGTTATCATCATGTGCTTATTCTTGTTTGGTGTGGTAATAGGTAGATTGCCTTGATTGATTTTCGATGTTTTGTTTTTGTTTTTTTTTTTAATGAAAATAATGTGGCGCCATTGTAGGAAAAGATTGTGAAACCTCTTTCAGGCTCAGCAGGCAACAGTGGGGCAATTGAGTGACAACCGAACTGGGTACAGGAAGTAGTTGGCTGCTTATTCACCATGAAGTTGTCATTCATTTCGTCCCTCACTGGTGCTGTATTCACTAAGTAAGTGATGCTTACGTCCGTGATCTGAGAGTAGCTTCTGAGCCCCCAGTGGTATGCTAGTTGAATTTCATTACATCTTCACGTTCTTCCAAAAAAAATTTACCCTTTTTTTCAGTGGGGAAAAAAAAAGAATCTGATAGACAAACACCAAGCCAATGAATATATTAAAGACTAGAGCACCCATTTCTTCTGGATAAATCTATCCTTTTTATTCTCATTTTGGATCCCCTGGGGTGTGATTTATCTGGAGAAATGTGTTTCCTTTCAAAGCTGTAGAGTGTTAACAAGATATTGGCATGGGGATTATTTATGTCTATGTCACCCTTTCTATCCTAACCCCACATGCCATTCCTTATGTCCCCTGCAGAGAAACCACTGAATGGGAAAAGAAGTGTTCCTGGTATCTGTTACTGAAATTCAGAATGAATTTCTTATTATCACTGTGGCAAGTTGCCATTAAAATATTGCTTAAAGTGATTTTTACTGATGCATTATGGTTTACATTATTTTTTGTTTTTCTTGGAATCTTCCCTTTAATGCTACCACTGTTCCTTTGGGGAGATATGTAGCTAACATGCTTCAAATAATTGACAAAATGATTTTGAGAACCCATTTGTATGTTGGAAACAACTTGAATATTGTCCTAACACATTATGCTAATACATATAGGTCCTATGTATATTTAACAATATGTGAAAGCATTTGAGAAGGCAGTGAAGAAAAAGAAACTTAGTTTTCTTGTGCAACAAAACAAAAATTGTAGGAATAAAAAGCTCAGGCTGCTACTGAAGTCTCTAAGACAGCTAAAGTTGAAATTGATTCTGGCAAGGCTATTACGAGGGTAATTGTCCAAGAGAATGTTTTCTTACACAGGAAATTAGAGACAGGGAAAACATTATTAAAAGTAAAAATGTGTAGATATTTGAGTCTGCCAGAATGTATAGCAGCTATTGTATCTCCTTATGGGATTAACAACTAAATTGAATTTTAGTTAGACTCAGATTATGAGCTGAATTCCAAGTTGAAGAAGCTTCGAGAAGGAGGGAAAAAAGGCAGAAGGAGTCAAGATTTTTTTTTTTTGTTTTTTGATACAGTGAAACCAACCCTTATCCACCCTCCAAATCACATGTTTTACAATGCTACAGAAAAGAAGGTAAAGCAAAGGGTTTTATTGCTTACACTAAATGAAAGATCAAAGTGTTTTGACTGGTAATCTAGAAAAATATCTGGTCATAATTCCGCACAAAAATTCACCATGTGTATGTGATTCTGAGTTAGATGTGACAAAATATGAAAAATATCTGTCACTAAATCTTGTAATTAAATTTTATAGCAAAATGGAGAAGTGATTGACTAATCCAGGAATCTGGATGTGTGTTTGTGAGCTTATATGTGTTTATGAGCATGTGTGAGTTTGATGTGTTATATGAATGTATGTATTTTGAAGGGAATGCAAGTAGCAAAAATAAAAATGTTAGTTTGGAAAAAAATTATCTTGAGTATCTGAATTACAGTAATTATTTATATTAATTAATTTTGCCAAGTAATGAACTTACTTTTTGCATGACCTATAGGCTTTTGGGCTCTCATTTTAAAATGCATCTATATTGATACCACGCCTTCTGCTTCTCTACATCAGTTTAAAGAATAGTGATTCTATTCTGTCAGGTGGATAGAGTTTTTGGACCAGACATGAGGTACATTCGTTAACAGCTCATTTACCCACCATTATAGTTTTTGCATAAGTGAACTTCCCATATAACCAAAATTAAACCAATAGAATTTTATTTGAGCCATTTTAATAGGAAAGTCTCAATTTTCTGCATTTCTTAAATAAACCATCCTGATGAGGATTCCAAATGAGTGCCAGATAATTGTGAAAAAGAAATCCTGCTACCTGGTGAGTAGGAATTAGAGTATACTGTACAATTTAAGTGGTGCTTATATGTGACATTTAGTGTTATGGAAAACGCTCAGTCTATAATGTTGAATGGCAGAAGAACATGTAAACCTATGTTCTGTACTATTCCAATAATTATCTACAGATAGAGTATGTACAGGGAAGTACAAATCATTTGATCCACTTCTAAAAATGATACACATGTAGAGCAAGTACAGGAAATATAAAACACCACAAACTGGCAACGTAGTTCTCTTTGATGGGGAATTAAACAAGATTTAAAATTTTTCCTCATTTTTTCTTTTTTTAATTTTTCAGGTTTTCTACAATGAACACTTTTTTAATAATCACGTTTTTAAAGGTCATTGGAGTGTTAAAAATTGTGTGATAAATATTCATTTATACCCCAGTTAATAGGGCTTTTTATATACTAAGTAATAAATACATGGTTCAATATAATGAATGCTCAGAGGGCAGCCTGAGCATAAAATTATACAGGTTTCAAGTGCACAATTCTATGACCCATCATCTGTATATTGCATTGTGTGCCCACCGCCCAAAGTCAAATCTTCCTCTAGCACCATATGTTTGATTCTGTCTCCTCTTTACTAACCCCACACCCCTCTTCCTTCTGATAACCACATACTGTTGTCTGTGTCTATGAGCTTTTGTTTGCTTATTTTTCTTGATTAGATACCTTTTCACAGGTGATCTTGAGCAAGATACTTAACCTCTCTGTGCCTCAATTCACTCATCTATAAAACAAGACATTTTAGAATCAATTTCATAAGGCCATTGAGCAAATTAAATGTGATAATTCATGTACCGTGCTCAGTGTAATATCTAGGACATATTAATTGTTCACAGAATATTATTATTATTACCTTTTTCCTATGTTTAATAATTAACATAACTGTGCATACAAATATTTGTAAATTCTTAATATGTCAAAATTGTTATGGGATAACAATAAACCTGGCCAGGCAGGTGATAGTCCAAAACAGCCCACAGGCTAAATCTGGTAAGTTCCTACTTTTTGTAAATAAAACAGTATTGGTCCATAGCTACACAAAATTGGTTAAATATCATTTATGGTGCTTTTGTGATAGAGTGGCAGAGTTGAGAAGTTACTAAGAGACTGCTTGGCCAGCAAAGCCTGAAATATTTGCTGTCTGGTCCTCTAAAGAACAAGTTTGCCATCACATCATCATCCAGATCACCAACAGAATATAAGGGATCAGGAAAGAACACAGAATATGAGAACTGAAGGAAATGCATCCCTGAGAGAAATACCAAAGGAAGAGGCTGTCTGAGAATTACCCTGGTTCACTGATTAGCAACCAAAACAGTAGTAACCAGCATGGATGCAAGTGACTCGTCAGGGGAATAACATCCAGGAACCAACAGCCATTGGCTTATTTGAAGCAAAGGGGAAAGATCCTATTGCAGGGAAAGAGAAAGGTTTAGAAAGAGCAGGCCAACACAGAGCGTCATATCATCAACCACAGGAAACAAGGACTGACATCTTCAGAATAGCTCTGTATTCCAAGGCAAGAATAAAACGCAGAATTTAATCAGTGATGTTGTGTGTAATTCTTTAAAATAAGAATTTTAGGTGTGCACATACCAAAAATATTGACACTAAGTGTAGGACAACGAAGGCAGTGAAGCAAGAACCCAGAGAAGTCAGCGAAGTCTAGCCCTCTAATGAGCTAAAGGTAGGCGTCGCCTTCTGGGAAAAACATGAAGACGCACAGGAGCACCCAATCTAACCCAGAGATAAAGGCTGGATGGTGTTCTGCACTGGGTTAGGCTTTGGGAAGATCAAGACCATAGCACCTTCCCAAGACAAAAAGTCATACAAAACATCAGGCCAGAACTACTCTCTTGAGGAAGAAATCACTGATTCTGTGCGATAAAGTTGCCAAAGCTGCAAAACCTCTAATCCGTTCCTCTGTGGTAGGGTTGGCCACTCATGGATGAAAGCACCAAATGCTGACATCTGACTAAGCATACCTAATTGGTTTGCGTCTATCCCGTGTAAGTCTGTAAACTGCATCAGTCACAGTTAATATAAAATCTCCATTTTTAAAACTAGAATAACTTTTCTTATGCCTCTGCTGGAGACGATAGACTAACGGCCAGGCTGTTGAGTGATCGACTGGCTGAATTGAACTGCTGAGGTCTCCTGAGGCCTCATCCAAGCAGTCGCACAGCACGACCTTAAAGTCTAGGGGAGGCACAGAGGTGCACCTTCGGGTGCGAAGTCTGCTCCTATAGAACCTGCATTTCCCACGGGGCGATCAACATTTCACTTCATTTGGACTCCGTAGACTGTTCTCTCATCTATCTTTGGTAAAAGACCAAGGAGTGCAGGGAGTAACTTACACTTTAAATTAAACTAATGAAATCAAAACAGACATATTACTGGCTACTGCCTCCAGGGAAGGAAATTCTTCCCATGTATTACGTTCCAATTTTGGAAGCGATGAGACATTACGTTCATTAGATTTATTCTGTGCTGACACTCTGAATTGAGAGATTTCTTCATTGATGCGGCTTTCATGGTTCCATCATCATTACAAGGCACTTGGGAGGGAGACTTGGGAACAGTATACGGAAGCTCGGCTCTGTCGCACATATGGTTGGATACATCAAAAGCAGTGAGGGATGCAGGGTTAAAATTAACTCAGTTTAGACTAAAACATGACTCCTATTGGACTCAGAACAAGATGCATGAACTAAGGGTTCCTGAACCATTTTGTTGCCTCTTTTCAATCTGGGAGAAAATCATAATGGTGTATCTAATAATTATTGAACTCTGGACATTTTAACAGTTTGCAAAAAATGTTGGTTTCAGCCCACAGGAGGCTATAGGAGGAAGGAAAAGACTGGAAGAAAAGTCTCAAAAAGGTTAAGATATTTTTTCTCTGAGTGGTGGAAATATTGGTTTTTCTCCTCTATTTTTCTTTATTTCAAAGTTCTTCTAATAAGTATATGTATTCTAATACAGTGGGGAAAATATATAATATATTACCTTACATTAGTTTATCTAATTTCTTTTAGCATATTTTTAAAAAAGACAGAAAGAGAAAATTAGGTTATTTCATGATATGACAGATGGATGTCTGGGAACTACATTTAAAAAATGATTTTAATAAACGAGAGTAGGCAAAATAACAACAGTTTTCTGGCATTTAAGCCTAATAAAAATGGGTAAAAAAGGCACAATTCTACCTTAATGAAATATTTCTGCCAAAAAAATCATTCATTTTTATTCGTCATGGTGGATAAATAAATGTTATTCCCCGTAACTCCCACCATTAAGCCTACTTCTGTACCCTTCTCGCTGCTCTTCTCTTCTCCTCTCTCCCCGTCGCCACCTTTATTGTTCAGATCAGACAATGAGCACAATTGTTCAATTACATAAAATAAAGGTGTTTGTCTCGGGAGATAACAGACTTACCATTTTCTACGTTTATTTCCCATCCTGCTTGCTACTCATAAATTACGTATGTGTGAATTGCTCTATGTTGGCTATTAAAATGAGGTAGATATTATTCTAATTCAAGAAATAGGTAGTAACTAGGATGTATTTGCAATTAATAAGAATTTTTTGATATGCCTACATTACAAGCCAACATTTAAAAATGCATTTCTCAGCACATATACACGAAAATGTGTATTTTAGGCCATTATAAGTACTATCAGCACAAAAACTGCTCGTGTCTAAAACAATTTGTACTTTTGCATTTGCAATTTTCTTGGTCTATTATAAACAAATGCACATTTTATAGAGCGCATTTAAATGCATTATTTCCGTGCTTAAAAATGTACTCTTTAAAAAAGAGCATTAAGAGAAATGTTAATGTAGCCATTTTACTAATTTCACGCAGGCAAAGGGTGAATCAGTTGAAGGTCAGGAATTCAGATAAAGTATCCTGACTGTGTTGACAAGACATGTGATCCTTTACTTTTGGATCGGCAGTGAATCAATCAGGCTGAACCTGACATTACATGTAACAAATTATATCCAACCAAGAAGATGAGCTACGGTGTATCGTGCAGCACGCTTCCCTATCAGAGAAATCTGTGTGCAAATTCTACCACTTATGTGTGTGGTCTTGGGAACGTTTCTTATTTATACGCAGACTTTCTGCATCTGTAAGCGGGCATGGAAAAAATGGCACCCACTTAATGGGGAGTCTGTATAGGAAACAATGGCCCGTGACCCTTTGACATAATGAGTGGTCTGGAATAAGAGCTCACCTAAGTGCTCACCTAAGGGCATCTGCAACAATTTTGTTTCTGTCTTTGCCCTGTATCAGTCCATGACCCAGTCATTTACCCCGCAGAGCCCAGCTTCCCTGGACCAGAACTGGTTCCAGTGGCTTACCGACAATGCCAACTTCCCTGGTTTTCCTTAGACGTCTCTTGTCCAGCAATATGTAATAATATAGCTCCCACTGTGTGCACAGTGACATGAGAGGCGGGCCCCTTGGAAAACGAAATAGATTGGGGTGCAAAATAAACACACTACACCCTTTAAAATATAAGAATGTTAATGCTAAAATCCTTCCAGTATACACAGGTTCCTGATTCCTGCCCCTCCACTTCTTACCTTGCCTACAAATTTCTAATTTGATCTTTTCCACTGGAAACATTTAATCAACTTACATGAAAGTTCAGTTAAAAAACAAAAACAAAAACATTCCCAATCTACCAGGCATTGAAAATTAGTAAAATACTATTCATTCAGTCTCTTCCATTTTAACTCCCTAGAAATAGCATAACTTGGCCATAATATTATTACATGGATTTGCCCTTAGCCCAACTGGACTCTCACCTGCAGACATAACACCTTGGAGGTGTGACACCAATCCTATAGTTCGAGGGGTAAACAGAAAAGAGCCAGAACCCAAGATGTGCACTGGCAGGGGGAGCTAAGCGGGCCCCTCCGAGGAGCCGCCCCACCAGTGCTGAGCATGGGTGGGGAGAGATGTTGCTCTCTTCGGGCGCCATCTCTGGTGGAACCTTACTTGTGTCCCTATGCCTGGGTCCATGCTTGAATAATGTGCCCAGTGCCCCTTCCATGGAATGGATGGTGGCTCACTCCAGCCAGTGACCCAGGGATGGAGGTCTGCGCCCAGCTCCCTTCCGTGAAGCTACTGACTTTCTATCTCCTCACCCTGACAGGGGCCCACCTGCCAGGACCTCGCAGCGGCACCCCCTCCCTGACTCCTGGCACACTGGCACACACCAGGTGACTGTTTTAGTAGCCACCCACTTGTTGCCACTCTGCTCTCTGGACACTGAATGGCTCTAATTGGCTACATCTCTTTTGTTCCCTACATCTTATGGGGGGGAGGGGGCAAAAAGCAGAAATTATTTATAAAAAATTGAGTATTCTTACATGTTTAAAATTTGGTCACCTTTGAGGCGCTCTCCATTTGATGCAATACACCTCTTGAGACAGTTTTTCCACTGCTCAAAAAGGTTTTTGAACTTGTTGGAATTTTGATGCTTTTTAGTGCTCTGCTGATTTTTGTTTCACCTCTTCCACATCAGCTAACTGTTTCCCTTTGAGGATGCTTTTCAACCAGGGTAACAAAAAACTGTCACTCAGGGCAAGAACAGGTGAATAGGGAGTGTGGGGCACAGGGGTCATGCTGTTTTTGGTCAAAAACTGCTGAACACTCAGTGCAATGTGGGCAGGTGTGCTCATAAATCACCCATCATGAAATGGGCAAACGTGTTGAGTCTTCAAAAAAAATTCACTGAAGCCGAATGCAGCCTCTCACAACAATGCCAGCTGGTACACTGACACAGATGGGCTTCTAGAACACTCACCTAGTAGGGAAAGCAAGGAACCCACCCTGCAGAAGACAACTCTGTGTTTTGGGGGTGCCCCACCATAGTCTCACCCAATCACCTCCCCCCACCCATTTGCCCACTGCATGCCACCTTCCCCCATCTCACTGTCGCTTATCTGGCCCCTCCCCACTGCCACCTGGCTTCTGGCTCCTTCTGACATGGAGGACCCAAAACTATGCTTGCAGGTGTTGTTTCTGAGCCCAGGAGAGCTGCCGTGGAAGAACAAGTCTTATGGCTTTCATTGTAAAGGCTTCGAATTATATGGATTTTTTCCCCCTCCATTAATTTTGTTCTGATTTTGTCAATGCCATCTGGGATTCTCTAAAAGTTTTCGCAATCAGTGTTTGTTGTTTGAAAAATCCTCAACTTGCCTTATTGCTGGCTGTGGAGAGAGCCGATGCTCTGTTCTTTGTCCCACTGCACCCCACTTCAGAGGCCTGGCTGACAACGCACGGAGAGTGGTATTTTTAACAGATGAGAGGATCAGGAGGGTAGCTTTGAAACAGACCCAAATCAAACAGAAAACAGAGAATATTTAGGCTGCTAGAGATGGAGGATCCTGGGAAATATTCATGTTCCTTCAATACAAATCATATATATATGGGTATGGGAATATATACATGCACCTCGGGTGGGATTTGTAAGTGAGCCTTCTCTTCTACACCTTCCCATAAGAAAGGGAGCTGGGGCCTCAGCAGGGGTAAATGAGCTCCCTGCGGCTTTACGAAGCTGTTCCCTGATCCAAACCGGGGTGCTTGAACAGTTCTGATAATGAAATGAAATGAATTTTCGACTGCCGTAGAAGTGCCGCGCAGCAGACCCAGACAGGCTTCTCCATTGGTGCTCACACCAAGAATGAGCCCCTCACAGATGTTCCAGCTCTTAAAAGTCTTCCCCTCATTTTACTTCAAGCAGCTCGCTCTCTGCCTGGGTCCTTCACCAGGTTATCCCTACCTCTGAGGGGCAGAAAGGGTGCCTGCCCTACCTCGTAGCTTTCTGTAAGGAGATTGTAGGATGTGCATTTTAAACCGAGCCATATCCTGCTCTCACAGACCGCATGGGTGAGGCTGGGTGGCCACTTGTGTGCACACACATGCCACTCCCAGGTCCAAATATTTCAGGAATGCCCTGAGTAGAATGATTTATTTACTTATGCGTTCACATCTGTGGTTCTTTCCAAGTCCCTGAGATGTGAACACGTAAGAACACTAAATTTCTACCACTAACGATGACCAGAAGAAAGCCAAACATCAAACTGAGGAATATATTCACAATAAATGATAGACAACGGTATATTATTCTGTTACAGAAATAGGTCTTGCCAACGAATAAGAACACATAAAATTTCCCACTTTCTTCCCCTACCAAACTCCATGAAGGGCAGGACAGGTCATTTGCAAAAGATAATGTGTAACTGGCCAATAAGCACATAAAAATGTTTAAATCTCTGGTATTCATAGAGATATTGTCTAAAAATTAAAGAGGCACCAATTTTTACTCATTTAAAATGAAATATTTAAGTGCTTGTAGGCTTAAAAATGATGAATATTCTTTATCACTTCAAGTGGGAGTATTAATTGGTTTTCTTATGTTAGAAGTCAATTTAGGCCCTGGCTGGTGTGGCTCAGTGGATTGAGCGCCAACCTGCAAACCAAAGGGTTGCTGGTTTGATTCCCAGTCAGGGCACATGCCTGGGTTGTGGGCCAGGTCCCCAGTAGCGGGTACGTGAGAGGGAACATTGATGTTCCTCTCCCTCTCTCTCCCTCCCTTCCCCTCTCTCTAAAAATAAATAAATAAAATCTTTTTTTAAAAATCAATTTATTTAGACTATATATCGATTGCTCCAGTTGATGAAAAATATTTAATAATAGGATAAAATGTTTACTTTTTTATGTTAAACATCTCAGGCTCTTAAAAACATATAACATATTTGCTCATAAAATATATATTATTAATTAATAAATTTATAAGGAAAAGACTGAAAAATAAGAGATCGAAAGAGCAGTATTTATTTTAAAATTATCGACTTTTTTCTTTTTGCTTCCCTGTATTTTCCACATTTTCTGAAATAATCATATTTTGTTTTTATCAGGGAAAAAATTATAAATCATTGTGTACACATCTTAAAAAATATACCAACCTACCTAACATAGTGCTCTTGCTAAGAAGTTCTACTATCTAGTTCTTCGAACAGCTTTGCAGCTTTCTTATATTTAAATACACAGCACAAAGGCAAGAAAGGCTTTCCTAGTAGCAGAAATTTAAGTCTATATGTATGAGTTATGGAGAGCGAGAGCCACATGTGGCCTATCAGACTCATTACCCTATAATTATGTGTAATGTCGTAAATCCTAGTTTCCAGTTTTCCCCTGGTGTATGTTTTTGTTTAAAAAGAAATCACTAGCACGTCTCATTATACAGGACACGGTTAATCCACTTTTTTAGAAAATGAATTGAATTTTGAAATGTGGTTTTTTAGTGTTGGCCCTGAGTGTAATGATGGTCTTGGGTATGGGTTGTAGTTCATGGTAGAGTTCAAGTGCAGTCTGAGTGGCGACTTTGCTTAGGTCTGAATTGTATAGAACACAGTGATCTATAGTGCATTGTATAATTTTAAGATGGAAGAGTTGTACCTGGCCCAGGTGAGATGGCCCTGCAGGTTGCATATTAACTAATGCGGAAAGCTCCCATGTGTGTCAGGGTGGACTCAGAGAGAGCCTGCTGTTTCCAGAAGGTCTGTATGACCTTCACTCATCCAAACCTTGTAAAGCACACTCGTGACCACTGCTGCAGCTTAGGAGACCTGCAAACAATACACCGTCAGTCTCAGAGAAAGTAGCTATCTTTTTTCTATGCATCTCCCCTGTGATGAAACTCTGTATCACTTTATCATTATCATTAAACAACTGAACAGGTTCTGGTACCCATGCAAACCTCCGATTTTCGTATGTCAATGTGATGGCCATGCGATGCTGTGTGCATTTTCTGTGTGTGTGCATACGTATGTGGTGAAATATTTTATAAATATTATTTTTGTTAATTCTCGAAATAATCTGAAATTATAACTATCCAATTATAGGAGAGGAAACTAAGTCTTACAAAGAATTAAATAATTGTGCACTGCCACAGAGTTACAAAAGGCGAGCTTAAGAACAGAATCCTCAGAGACAGAGAGAACTGGGTTCCTATCCCAATGCTGCCACTGACTAGTCATCTGATATTAAGATCTTTACCTAATACCTCTTTCCCCTCACCCTACCCCACATGGCCTCTCCCCAGAAAGCTACTTGAATTCTTTACATGGTGACGGCTTATGAGAGACAAAGGTAGAGGCTGCCAGGTCTTAAGGACTCGGCTCACAGCTGGAGAACTGTTACTTCTGCCACAACCCGCTGGTCAACAGAAGCTCCAGTGCCAGCCCAGAATCCAGAAAAGAGAAAGCCGTCCATCTCTGGGTTAGAGAGAGGGCGTGCACATGGAGGAATGGGCAGGCCCATGGGCCACCTTCACAGGCCCGCCACAGACCGCTTGCTAATTGTCCCCCGATCGAGTGGAGGATGAACATCTCAGTGAGTCCACCTGTTGGACAGAAACTATCAATAGGTACCCTCCAGGGACCCTCAAAGACATACTTGTACTGTATTTAGAAATAGTTTTGACGTTTTTTCTTAGACATTTCTTAAATTTAAGTACAAATTTAATCTCTCAGGGGGTTGTTTCTAGGCCCACGTGGAGTAAAGTGATAGAGCGGAGCCAGCCTTCAAATCCCTGGAGCCCGAGCGCAAGCAGGGCCTCATGGGAAGTTGGAGACGGGGTGGAAAGCCAGCAAGTGGCTAAGATTCATATTTACTGCATTCGCATGCTCCCTCTCACTTCTATTCATCAATCTAGTTGTTCAAGAAATACCTATTAATCATCTGAATCATCCGTTGCATGGCAGGAACTCTTCTAGGTGCTGGGGATAGAGTGCGGAACAAGAGTCCCCGAACTCCTGGGGGTGACATTGCACCTTCTGGAAACTCAGGCTCTGCTATAGGCTCTTCCGGATGAGTCTACTCTTCATTCAAGATGCATGTCTTTGTGAAACCCACTGATTCCCAACAGAAAGGGGAACCTAACCAGGCTGGTTGTCTTGTTTTATCAACTAAATTCCAAGCTTCTCAAGGTAAAATACTATGATTTATACTTCTGTGATGCCTCAGTTTTGGTGTTTTTTTCCCCCCACTTGGTAGTTTTATAATAAAGTGCTGTTGGTTGACTAATTTCTTGGCCAAAGGGGAGAAATCATTAAATTTCACCGGAACTCCCTCCGAGCAGCCTCTACCTCACTTCCATCCGCCATGTGCCTTTACGGGGGGGTCAGAAACCTGGATCAGGTCACTTATGTTTCACGAGTTAGATTTATTTACATTATTCTTGGTTGAAATTTCGTTCAGGCGATCTCTCGTTTCGGTGGATTCCTGCAAATTCCCTCACACTGACTGCCGTCGCTGTAAGTTACACTTCAGTGCGGAGCTTGCTTTGTTCTCAAGCGTCCCGTAAGCATCTCTCTGCGGCTGCACGCTACTCTGCAGGCATGTGTCCGTCACTTTTTCAGGAAGGATGACACACGCGTGATTTCCAAAGCACTGCGGCACAATTTACGTGCAAAAAAGCTTATGACAAGGAGGTTTTAGCTGTAAGCTTGAACAAGAAAAAAGGTTGCGTATGAGAAGGCAGCACTTGCTTTGAGCACGGCAACTCGATGCAGAAAAGTATACCGTTCGGCATTGATTGATTATTAGCATTTTATAATTTAACCTCCTATTGCAAAGATTCTTCATCTAAATGGTTTAGAAAAATCTGTGGGCAATTATTGTTAATATCAAGCAATTTACAACATGCGGGGATCCCAAAGCCTGTGACAGACTAGCAAACAGCAGCATCCCAAACTCAGCTGCGGGAGCAGAAGCACAGAGAGGTTAAGTGGCTTGGCAAAGGCCCCAGCACCAGTCACAGGGGACAGAGAAGCTATAAGAGGCTGGGGGTCCATGAAACTTGTACTGGAAGCACCACGGTACCCGAGCCCCTTGCACCCCAGCCATCCCACCAACACTGCTGTCCTCTGCTCTCTTGCATTCCCCTGCCTCCCATTCATCAGATTCTCCTCCATGGTCCATTAACCTTCAAAGTGTTGAACATCACAATGAATATATGGATACAATGGGATTGGAACACCTGCATGGGAATAATGGGCGAAAGAAAACCGACAGAAACCAATGATTCCCTAAATAACAGATTAGTTTCATCAGCATATAGGTGAGGATGTTGTTCCCTTGGGCCCAAACGGCTCTTCATTCTTCTCTATTACCGTCCCTGTCAGTAGATCTCTTTTGTAATTAGTCCCACGTTAGAGAAATAAACATAATGGAGGTAAAAATGAAAAATAACTTTAAATGCGCAGAAACAAAGGAAAGATATTTCTGTTACCTTTCAGATCAAATGAAAAAACCCTGCAAGATGGTCACCCATGGAGGTATATGAGGCCTGTAGGACCTACAGTATTTATGGTGGGACACAGGGTGAAGTTTAAAATGAACAAGATTGATCATTCTAGAAGTGGATTCTCTGTAAAACATTTAGCGGAGGGAAAGAGCCAAAATAGCTGTATGTCCGTTTGCCCACCATTCGGAACTGAGAGGAATTATTGATTGGCGGCTAGCTCGGGCTGCCGTGAGGAGCCATCCTTGCGCGGCAGGAGGCATGGCGCCTTTCTGTGACGAGCGCTCCCGTGTCTTTCGCAGGCCAGGCTTGTTTGTCGAATGCCGCAGCCTCCCCAGGATGAGCTTGGAGATCCTCTCCCATGATTTCCTCTGACTTCCCCGCTTGCCCTGTGCCAGTGCCTTTTGCCACAAAACTGCTCGTATAACCTAAATGAGGAAGAGTCTTTGTGCCCACATACCTGGCAGATGAAATCGCTCTCGATCCCACCGTCTTCCGTGAAGCTTTCTTTGACTACTCAGGCCAGCCGATATAAACCAGTGCAGCTCAGTACAAGTAGATTGTAGGTTTCAAGGGTGAGCAAAGAAGTGAGAAGTAAACTGTCTCGCTCTCCAGGAGCACGCAAGATCCTTCTTCTCTAAATAACCACTGTCCAAGATAACATGCATGTGATCTTTATTTTTACTAAACTTTTCAAGGGAGAGTGTCTTATCTCTCCAATTATGTTGTCAACTCTTAAAGGCTAGAATATTTTCCCTTTGTATTTTCCACAGCACTCTGTATAATTCGATGCCTATAGTAATTGCTACCCTGTAGATATTTTAGTCAATCAATCAATAAAAGAATATTAATTGCATCTTTATAGAAAGTATCATGTTAGGCTCTTGACCCTTCATTCTAGAACTTCGTCTTAGGAGTTGCTACCCAAAGGAGCCAATGTGATATCCCCAAGAGATCAAACTTTTATAACCATAGACTGGAGACTGGAAATCACCAATGTGTTATGTAGATCTGGAATTAGCTTGGAATTTCATAATATTTCCTACCGGTCATTCCACCTCACTAAAATTATATAGAATCTTTATACAATTAACATAACATGGCTACAGCCAAACAATAAACAGAAGTCGCAGAGATTTGATAATATAAAAATCACCACTGATACATCAAATCTGGATTCGGGCCTCCATTTTCAAAGGTGTTGTGTAGGGTGTTAATAATGTATCAGTGTGACATAAAAGGTTAGACAGGAATCCTTACATGACAGGACATCTTAGAGACTTTACTTGATCAGAGTACCTTGTGAATCTTGATGGGGAACATAATGTCTGCAACATTTCCCAAATATAATTGAAAATGGGACTCAATTTTTCAAAATGCCTGGCAGGACTGGGGTTCCAACAACACCCAAGTTGCTGAATCTATGAAGTTTATAAGACACTGGATCCATCCTTCTAAGAATATGCAGAATGCGACCCAAGTTCTGTGTCAACCTGAAGGCTCTAGAAATCTACGTGTAAGAAGCAGAAATTTGCAATGACCTTCAGCTCTACATTGACTTAAACAACCTTTATTACCAACTGAACTTCTCTAAACTCCCTCTTAAACCATCACTCTCTCTGATTCTTTCTGGGGAAGTATGAACAGCGTGCTTTCTTGCATCTGTGTTACCAGAGAGTCCAGCCATGCTTGCCTGTATCTACCATTTTTAAAATGATGATCAAGGATTAGATTAATTCCCCTGATACCAGAAAACCCATTTGTACACGGATGTCTGGGCTCTATGTATCATGCTCAAACATAGTATGTTGCAGAATAAGTGGAAACAGCAAATGTAGAGAAAATCCTGAGAACCTCACCAGGGAGAGTGACTTGTTATGTTTACATTGCTTTTGTAATCGCCTTGATCATCATGCCTAAGTCCCTATTTTTGTGGAAGAACTAACATCAAAGCAACATATCTGACAGGATTCTTGCTTTTAATAAATTTCTTAATTAAACCCAAAGTTCCTTTTCTTTATCAAATAGAAGATTTATGTGTCCACCCACAAGTACCATATGCCCCTGAGTTTTGGGATCCTGAAAACCACTGCCCTGATCCTTGTTGTTTTAAAAACAGAATACACCCACCCCCGAAATCACTACAAAGGCTCACTCCCCAGGCCGCTCACCCATCAGGCAACACCTGGTCCAATCCACACTAATTGATCACACGCGCTATACACATGGAGAGGTGCACACTGCTGTTTAGTTTCCTAATGGCTTCCAGAACTCGACTCTTAGAACATCATGAATCATGGCGAGAATGTGTCTAAGTTGTAATTGGGAGGCTGTGCGTCTTGTTGTTTATTTTTAATAAGGACTCTTCAGAGAGAATCATTTTGAGATCTTTGCCACTAGAAGCACAACCATGACACCAGCAGCACCAACATCTTGTGGTATCTTGGTAGAAATTAGAAGCTAAATCTCTAGCCAAACCAATTAAACCCAAGTCTCCAGTTCAACACAATCCTCAGATGATTTCTAAACATTAAAGTTCCAGAGGCACTGAAATCTTGGAGACCTTTGGTCAAATATTGTTTCCTAGACTTGAAGCCCGCTTACACTCCTTGTGCAACGAATGATTTTTCCTTTCTTACAGAAATAGAATGAGCATAATTAACAAAATGTGGTATTGTATTAAGTGATAGCAAAAAACTGAGAGTTTTCCCAAAGATAAATATCATCTGTTGCAAGGAATGATTGTAAAATTCCTTCAAGATATTGTTTCGACCCAAAATGATGTTTATTTAACTTTGATATTGCCGCTAACTTACAGAGGGACCTGTGGACCTCAAAACATAAAAGAACGACAGTGCTCAGACTAGTTGACATGCCAGATCATGTAAGATAATGACTTTATGATTGGCTTTCACGAAAATCAATCATTTCTGCTTTGGGGATGCTAATAATGAGCGTCATAAAACACCCCCATTTAAAGCAGCTTGTCTTATATCTGCTTCCCCATCAAACAGCTTGGATTTTTGGAAAGAGATAAATTTGAGCCAGCAACTTGTACCTAAGTGATGTTTAACACTCTAGTCATAAAGAATAATGACAGGATAGAAAAGCATTCTGGTCTTCATGTCGTGGTGTGCTATTTGCTTTGCTATTTATTTTGAAAGGTCCCAAAATGAAGTCTAGCCCAGAGAAGAGAGTCATTCACTGATTTGAGATAGCAAAGAGCTACAGAGAACAAAGCATAACTTTAAGGCAAAGCTTTCAGTTTTTAACAAATCTCAGATTTTGTCTACTCAGTTTTGATTGGTTCCCTTCAAATTAGGCACTATTTGAAGGTCCACGCACTCTTACTCCCAGGGATTGCCATCGTCAGAAACATAGCTTTCTAACTCAACTTTGAAAACTGTCCTCAAAGTAATCTCGTGAGCATCACCAGAAAACATGCCCTCACTGGTCATTCTGAATTTTAAATGTTCCTTTTGTGCCCGATTTCATTCCTCATCTCCAAAAGTTAGCTCCCAGTGCTCTTGAAAATTTTCTCTAAAAGTGAGAAACCAACTCTAAGATACGTCTTGAACCATTTGACTATTTAAAAGCTTGCATCCCAGCTTTGTTATTCCAATATGGAATTCCAAAGCAGTTCTGGCCAACAGCAAAATGACCACACCAACTCCCTCAGTTTTTCTTTGCGGAGATAGAAAATACTCAGATGAAGATAAAATACTCAAGTGTCTGTAGAAATTCAGGTAAGTTTTTGCAAAGATTATTCAATTCAGTCTTCAGGCATGTCTTACCACATACCCCAGTAGCCATTGGATCTTGTATGTGTGCATTATGCAACTAGTGAGCCCTCCGGAGATTTATCCATCTCTCAGAAACCCTCAGCCTCAACTCCTCTGCCCGGGTGTGTGGAAAACACAGCTCTGCACCAGGGATGCCCAACACCACCCCGCCGTCCCAGGAGCCAGGTTTTGGGTCAAGTGTGAGGGACGGCCTAGTGTTTGGACCCTGTCAGAGCATGGAGATGTTCAGGAGAGATCATAGATGACTCATCAATCCCGATGGAGTCTCACAAGCATCTGCAGAGGCAAAACTCTTGAAAGTTCTTGGACGTATCTGAGCGCCACTTTATAAAGACTGCGAGGCCTGGAGGAGGGTGGTGACTATTTGCAGGAAATCTGGAGTCAGACGACCCAAACTGAAATTCCAGCCCTGCCATTTTCAAACAGTATGATTTTATGATGCACAAGGAATGCCAAATATTTTTATTAACCACTTATCCAACAAATATTTAGGTCTCAGAGGACACAGCAATGAAGGAAAACCCTACCTGATACTTTTACTAAAATGATGATAACATTCATTTATTAGGCTCTTACTTGTATAGGTGGGTCCATTAAGATGTTTTATATACATTATCTTAATTAATTCTTATCACAGTCCTATGAAACAGGTATTAACTATATTCACTTTGCAGTTGAAGACATTGGAGCTTAAGAGGTTAAATTATGAAAGTTTACAAAATTAGCAAGTGTCAGAGACAGAGATTGAAGCTGGTTGTGTTTTGTTCACAAGGCCTGAGCACTTAACTACTCACACCGTCCAGGACATAGTAGGGAAAGGCATGGCTCTGAGGACCACGGACCAAGACAGGCCCCTAGCGGCCACACTCAAGGCACACACACACCCCGGAAGGGCTGGGAATCACGCAGGTGTCGGAGAAGGAAGAAGCAGGTCTACATTTAACCAGAGGGATGTCGGTGAGATTATCCTGAAGAATGAGATGGCAGAGATAGATGGGAAGGCCTTTCTCGGTAGGCAAAAATATACAGGTTAACAATAATAATCTTCCCTGTAGGACTTTGTAAGAAATTGCTCATACATTTCTCCACAGAGCTCAAATGATTGCCCCAGCTTTATGCTAATCAACTTTCTCCCTTGTGAGGAAAGCAATAGGGTACTAATTTTGGTTTGTCATTTGCAGAAGGAAAAAAGTAACTCTTTGAGGGCCTAAATAAACCTTTCAGGATCATGTCAAACAAAAACAAAAGCCCAGGTTTGGATGAGAGACTGCATTTTGGTCCACTGTCTGCTCACATCATCAGTCGACAGCCGTAAGCATGGCCTGTGACGTGCCCTTTGCAAGAGCCTTGCAAATGCATGCACGTCTTTCCTTTTCCTTTCACAAATAAAGAGCTTTCTCAGGAGGACCTTGGGGATGCGTTTACTTTTTGAGAATAAGGTAGAGACTCATGGTTCCACTGTCAATAAAATTGGGATCCCAGGATATTGTTTGCAAAAGTTTATTTGGGTTACTTCGTTGCTCTCACCGGGACCCCTTCTGCAGGTGGCTCCTGCCTCAAGTGTGGAGGGAGGTAAAGGCATGGATATGGTAACAGAGCTTCACCGAGCCCTGTCGTCACGCAGCCAGGCCAAGAAAAGGTTACAGCAAAGGCGCCAAAAGAACCATAGTCTTCATTTATTTTCTTACCTCTGAATCTTTTCAGGGTGTGGACAGTCCCAAAATGCGTCGGCAGGTGTCTCTAACTGTTATTTAGGAGCTTGTATGGCATAAACGTATCAGTTGTTTCCCCCACCTTCCTTCGTAACAGAAATACTTTTATTTGATCATGTAGCCACCTCCCCCCCCCCAAAAAATGACTGTATTTCCAGCCTTCCTTGCAATCATTTGAGTCAGGTGGCTAACTTCTGGTCAATAGGAGAGACAGGAGTTCATTGTTCAGCTTCTAGGAAGTATTCCTAAAGATAGAAGGCACATCCTTCTCCTTCTCCCTCCTTTATCCTTTATAATGGTTGGAAAATGAACCTAATGGCTGGAGTTCCAGCAGCTACTTTGAGCCATGAGAATCACTATGAATGAAAGCCACAGGTAGAAGAACAAGACAGAAGAAACCTTGATGCCATATCCTGCCACGCCAGCCCTGGGCCTCCTGACTTCTTAAAGTGACCAAGAAATAAACTTCTATCTTGTGAAATCACCATTATCTTGGGTTTTTCTATTACTTGTAACTGAACCTAACAGAGGCTGGAACAACCCCTTGGTTATGGTAGTGTGCTCCTTAATCAGGGGAAAAAGCGTTTTTCTCCTGGATTCTATAAATAGTTGCTAGGGCAGTAATTTTTAGCTAGACCACTTAATTTGCAACTTATCAATGACTATCTTTTAACGCTTCTTACTGTCATTGCTTTAAACTCATATTTAAAACATTAATTATAATTCAACTTGTATACCTCCATGTACTAAACTTGCTTTTTCAACTAAATGAGAAGCTTCATCCATTTGGGAATCCCAGGTATTCAAGTCTCAGTGATAACTTAGAGATGTATTTATCATTTGTGTTAAAATTTGAAATGTACTCCCCGCCCACCCCCCGCCCCGAGATGATCTGCACCTTCACATTCAGAAAGTTACTAAAAAAAAACAAGGCAGCACGGGGCTTAAGAGCTTGGTTGAAATCCCAGGCTTAGTATTGAGTTACTTATCCTCATTGTACCTTAGTTTCCTCATCTAGAAGATGAAAGTAATAATAAACCATAAAAAATATAGATTGGAAATAATAATATAAGATACTATCTTTGGAAGTAGGTACTATAATTAGTCTCCTTTATAGGCTAAAAAGAAACCTGAGACTCAGAGACAGTAAATTGCTCAAGTTTACAGAATTAGTAAGGGGTGCCGGTGAATTCATATCCTGGCATCCTCCATTTCCAACAAAATTGCTTGCCGAAGGCATGACCCTGAAGATGCCACAGTCCTAACTTATTTTTCTGCCTGAAACCAACTCCTCTGGAATCTTCCTTTAAAGCCTACTAACTAGTTCTACCATTCATTTTGCACCGGTTATCAGTTACCTTGTATTTTACTTCAGGGAGTAAGTAACACATAACTATTGATATTTATTACTTACTGTTAAATGGTAATAGTATAGTCTCAGCCTCCAGTAAAATAAATTAAGTAGAAAATTAATATTTAATAATGTGATTATCAAAATCTATCAGAGACTTACTATTAAATGTACAATTTTAGAAGCAAAATAGTCAATATGAAAAAATCTAAAATTTGGGAATAGATAAGTTAGGAAGTCTGTACAACTTATATTTATAAACCAGTCTTCAATATTCAAAGATACATCATAGATTTACTCTAATAAAATATGTACTTTAAGCACCTATTAATGGATGCAAACATTTTACAACATGAAAGTTGAATTGAAGTTAGTTCCATTTTTAACTGAAGACCAGATAGAATAGCTGTAATCATAACAGTATCTAAGAATTTTATAGTGTTTTATTGTTCATAAGTGATTTTGGCATCTACTATCTCATTTAGTTCTCACACGAATTCTGAAGTTACAGGTATTATTAACCATCCCCATTTTACCAACAGGAAACCAAGAAGTAAAGTCTCTTTCTTATCTTATCTTATAGATAGTAAGCAGCTGACATTTCTTCTGGGTTCAAATTCAGTGGTCTTCCTAATAACAGATGCTTCATAACCTTAGCAAAGGTCAATAGCAGATTTCAAGTCCGGCGTCTGATTTTCCTTTCCAGGAAATGTCAGATGAAGAATGATTATAATTGGTATATTGTATGAATATGTTAAGTTAAAACACATTCATCCTCAGTCTGCCCCCCACAAAAAATGCAAGAATGCATAGGAATCTATCAACTACCCTAAATGTATGTGTATTATCTATGGGTAGGTATTAAGTCTAATTTACTACAGAAGAGATAAGGAGAAATCATTTGAATTCATCTGGGAAAAAGAAGAGAGTGAGAGAGAGAGGGTCAAAAACACTTGATTTCCCTCCCACAATCTAAAGAGCAAGTCGGAACTGCCAAAACCCTCCCTCCCTCCCTAATTACTGAGGTGCCCCTTCCTTTGCTCGTCGTGGTCAGCAGTCTCTTCCCTGGATGAAACCCTGAGTGTGCAGCCCGCGGATCTCCAGTGAGCGGGTCCATAGGGGAGCTGTCCGCAATGGTCTGGGCCCAGGTGCAGAATAAACTAATGCTCTTCCTGATGTGTTCCCCTTTTTAACAATAATAAAAAAAGTTATAATCACTTTTTAAACAAGTTTTTGTCCATATGTGGGATCTCGCTGGTCCAAAGCACACCGCCATGCCTGTTAATGATTGACCCCATAGTTTACTAATCACAAGCACATTTCACTTCGGTGAATTAATATTGGCACTCAGCTCACTTATCAAGACTATTTATTATCAATTTTTCCAATTAGCAGCTGATTGGCATTCAGTATAACTCCTTTTCAGGGGCAGTGTCTTTGTATATAACTAATTAAACTAGGAAACTCATCTGTTAAAAAGGTGCAAGAATTAGCATTGTAAAAAAAATAACACTTTTTTTTGCCTCAAAATTGCCATACTCATATGTACAAAGTTTTTATATAATGTGATGAAATAATTATTGTAATTAGCATCTTAATTTGAATTTAGATGCAATTTGCTTTTTTTTTATTCTTTTTAGAAATCTAAATTAATTCCCTGGGAAACTGATGAGAATTTTTCAAAGTAGAAATAAATGCCTGTAATAAATCAAGAGATAAGGGAACAGGCAGAGATTATTCTGCAATTAAAGTTTACTAAATTAATTCCATTTAAACTCCTTGGAGTTTAATGTGAAAAAACTAGGAAGTGTGTATCTTCTTGGGTTAAAAAATTCACACACTGAAAATTTAAAGGCAAAGAAGGGAAAAGAACCACATAATCAATATTTCCCTAAACACTAATCAGAAAATAAATGTTAATATTCCTCTCACAGTTTGATATTAAAAATATAAATAAAAGGCATCAAACTTGAGTAAATTAAATGGAAGCATGGACAGGTGATTGGAAGTTGAATATGAATATTTGTTTTACCCATATGAATGTAAATTTCATTAGTTGATAATTAAAAGGAAATTATACAGACATTACAATTACTGCCAATGGCATAAATTATGAAGCTGTATGGCAAAACAATTTAGGAACCCACATTGCTGATACTATTGTCAAACTGGTTACCAAAGAAACCTAGGATAAATAATATATTCTGTGACTATGGAAATGAGGCCTTGATGTGTTGCTAGGCTGTTAAAGCTAATGTCATTGTATAAAACAATAATGTTAAACATTATTAGTTTTTTAATTATGTCAGTTAATTAGAATTGTTCCCGTTAATTGCCTATGATTCATCTCCAGATGAAAAATGCTCAAGTAAGATCTTTGGCTTTCTCTCCCCTAATACACCGTCTAAAATAAGGCCTGCGTTTTCTATGACCGGGTTTTACAAATATACCATTAGCCTGGGCAATACAAATAATCATGGTCAAATTCATCTGTAATAAGGGTACTTTTATAAAAATCTATTAGTAAGGAAGGTACTCGAGAATAAAGAGCCATCACGCTCCTACTGTGGACTCAAAGATTGGCCCTCATTCCCCAAAAGCTGGTTTTATGTCAAAGATTTTCACCAACAAATTGAAAGCAAATGTAATAAGGATAAATTAAAGGCTATCTGACATTTGCCTAGCCTACAAATATCAAGACATTTAACTTCTGTGAACCCTCAGCTACTTCCCTTATATCTTATGGCCTCAGGAAATATTTATAGTTTCTTAATTTTACTCATATTGTTCAGTAGTTACTGAACTGCTGAGTTAGGGAAGTTACCCTAATATACGATAAAGGCTGCGTTAAACCCTGGATATTCAGTTGTGGGAAAAATTTTACGAGCCTGTCCTTGTGGAGCTTAGAGGTTAAAGCCACAGGGCACCAATATACCATTCCCTGTCATCAAGAGAGTCCACACTTGTAAATGATGCCATAGCTCCGTGGTCAGAACACCAACGAACTCTCACCTCCTCAGGTTCCTCGCATCTAGAATAAGAACAGGCATGTTTGTTCATGAGGTTGTGTTCAATCCTGTAATCCTAGCACTAAACCGTGGTTCGTCATAGGTGCTCACTTATGTTTGTTGAAAGGATGGATTATGCATTACTGAAAATAAAAATAGTATCAAATAGGCCTCCCAAGATCAATTTCATTCCATTGATGTTAAATGTCCTCAATAGTAAGACACCGAGAGAGTTTATGCTGAAGGAAGATCATCTTTTGAAAAATAGGTTAATTTTGCAGTGGCCGTGGGTTAGAGTGAAGTAAAAGGAAAATGTTACCAAATTTGTGTTTATATTTTGATGCGAAGTCCTTGTTTTTAGATGTTTAAATCTTTTAGTGCAAGAGGAGATTTCAGAGAGCAGCTTTTCATACCACAATAAAGTGACATCCATTATATGATTGCTCCAATTTCCTACAATATGTGGTAGCAAGGAAGACTCATTTTATAGCTGAGTAGAAGAATCAGGACAGGACTGGCCTTTCCACCCCACCAGCCACCTGCAAACTGCACTCTTCAAAGAAGCTTCCCAAGTGTTTGTCGTACGCCCGTGGGCCGGCTTGATGAATGGAAGACCCTGCTTCACCAATCTTTGCCTTGGTTCTGAACAGAGCTGGTATCCCAGCTGTTCCATTTCCATCTGGGTTTTAATGAGAAGGAGAATTTTCTGCTCCTAAACCACTTCCTTGAATTGGTTACAGTGATTCAATTCAGTGTCAGGAGGGACTGACGGGGACAATGAAAAGATGCTTTAACACCTGCACGTTTCTGGAAACCTTCACATGTCACGCAATTAATCTGGAATTTGAACTGGTGGGACAGGATGGATGTGCCGCGGAAGCCCGCTCTCCCTGCATCACAAAGGAAACTGGGAGGTTGCTTATTTAAGGACAAAGAAAATATCACACAATATTAACATATGGACTAATGGACCCTGTACACATTTTCACCTTTCTAGACAATTCCTCAGCTTGCCACACAGACTGTTCGGTGGTCAAGTTGCCAAGCAGGCTCTCACTTTCCGAGGATGGACTCATTCCTTGAAGTTTCAGTGTTTGTAATTTGGCTGATTGGAGAACTTGGCTGAGTAAAGCATCATCAGAGATGATTTCTCTTGTTGTGAATTGAAAAGGCTTCAGCACACAGCACAAATGATCCATTAGCGTCCATTGTCTAGAGTTCAGAAAAACACCTTCTGCAGCATTGTGCACTAATGGGTGTGACTTTTTTCTCCCTCTCCCTTCTCTTCCTATGGGGAAAGCACACCTCCCAACATGTAGAATGGCTGGTTTGTCAGGATGTTAGCACGTTATGTATGATTAACTGAAGTTTCGGAAAAGTGTCACACTTCAAAAATTCTCAAAGAATTCTGGCCAATGGCAAGAACAAGTTCCACAGAGAATGGGAAAAGCTGTTGTATTTCTAAGTGTATTGGGAAAATATAAATCAGATAAAATCACAAGAGGAGGCAGAACAACTAAGTATTTAGTGTGCATGGTAAAGTATTTCCACATGGGCGAGACATAGGAAACATTACCAACTCTTTCAGCTTAAAGTTCTGTTATAAAAATAAGAAAATAATACATTTGAAAAACAGTACACCCAAACAACTTTTAAAAAGAACAAAATTGGAGGACTAGTGCTATATGATTTCAAAACTTATTATAAACCCGTAATAATCAAGACAGAGTGGTAATTGTTTTAAAGATAAATAATCAATGGAATATAATAGAGTCTAGAAATAGACTCATACAAATATGCTATATTGACATTGATTTTCAACATAGAAGCAAAAGCTATCAGTGGAGGACGGATAGTTTTTTCAATAAATGGTACCAGAACAATTGGATTTCCAGATGCAAAATAAATAATAATATAATAACTTTGATCTATATCTAGCACCAGTGTAAAAATTAACTCAACAAGTGCCAATAGGCCCAAATATAATACTTTAAAATTCTAAAAGAAGACAGAAAGAAATGTTTGTGACCTTGGGTTAGGCTAAGACGTCTTAGATTTGACACCAAACGCATGATCAATAAATGAACAAATTGATGAATTAGGCTTCATCAAAATGAAAAACTTCTGTTCTCCAAAAATCCCTGTTAAAATGAAAAGACAAATCACAGTGTGG
This sequence comes from Mormoops blainvillei, assembly GCA_004026545.1. Classification (NCBI taxonomy): domain Eukaryota; kingdom Metazoa; phylum Chordata; class Mammalia; order Chiroptera; family Mormoopidae; genus Mormoops; species Mormoops blainvillei. The sequence goes on from PVJD01000167.1 coordinate 176,784, forward strand.
AAGAAAATTTTGCAATCATATGTCCAATTGATTAAAGACTTGTATCCAGAATATATAAGGAAGTCTCAAAACTCAGTAATAATAATAAAAACCCTATTTTTTCGATGGACAAAACATTGGTACCTACTTCACCAAAGACATACGGATGGCAAAGAAGCACATGAAAAGATACTTGACATCGTCACAAGGAAACGAAAATTAAAATTGCAGTGAGATACCATCACACGCCTATTTTATGGCTAAATTTTTAAAAACTGACCTACCCATGTGTTAAGGGAGACGTGGAGGAAGTAGAGCTCACACACTGCTGGTGGGAAGATAAAATCATCTATCCATTTTGGAAAACAGTTTGGGCACTTTTTAAAAAGTTAAACATACACCTGCCATATGAGTCAGCCCTAGAATTACTAGATGGTTAGAATAAGAGATGTGAAAACTTAGGTCCATACAAAGACAGTATGTAACTGCTCATAACAGTTTTATTTGTAATAGTCAAAAATCTGGAAGCTACTCTGTATCTATTAACAGGAGAATGAATCAATAAATTGTGGTATGTTCATACAATGGACTACACTCAGCAATAAAAAGGAAGGAACTACTGATAGCCAACAACAAGGGTGGATCTCAAACAATTATATCTCGTGAAAGAAGGTAGATAAAAAAGGAGTACATACTTATGATTCCATTTATATAAATTTCCAGTAAATACAAACTATACAATCTGTAGTGGCCAACAAGCAGAGCAGTGGTTGTTGGGAGTGAGGGGTGCAAGAGGCGAAAGAGGTACAAGGAGACTTTTGGGAATTATGAATAATATGTTTATTATCTTGATCATGGTGATGGTTTCATGGGTGTACAGATATGTCCAAAGTTATCAAATCGTACACTTTAAATATGGGCAGCTTATTGTACATCAGTTATACCTATTAAAGCAATTAAAACAAGAACAAAAATAAAAAACACAGTATATAATGAAGGTGGTAATTCAGAGACTATACATCGTGGGACTTGAAAAGGATCAGTATAAAGTCAGTAGGAAAGTTTCCCCATAGGAAGTCAGACCTGGCACAGATCTGAACGAATGAAAAGAAGTCTCAGTAAAGATCACTTCATCAAATACTTTTTGAGCACCTACTATGTGCAAGCCTCTGTGCTAGGCATGGTTCTAGGGAGCTTATTGTTTAATGGAATAGACAGAGACATAAATATTGACCTTCAAGGTAATTTGGGCAGAGGTTTGAACAGAATGCTTTGAAAACCCATAGAAAGGTGTTTCAGCCTCACGAGGAGTTTCAAAGAAGACTTCAGAAAAAACATGTTCTGAATTAAGTCTTATAGATGAAAATGATTAGCCAGGAAAAGAAAGGCAGAGCCAGTGTTGCAAAAAAAGAGAAATATATGAGCAAAGATTTGAAAGTGTAGTCAGCATGGTACATTCTAAGAATAAATCAATCACTATTAGTAATTAATAAAATTGAGATGGCAGTGACTCTCATCTGTCCATCTACTCTGTTACTCAGTAAATACTGATTAAGTGGTGTCTATGGACCAGGCTATATCAGATCACAAAACAGGTGCAGTTCTTGACCTTAAAAATCTTCCATTGTAGAGAGGAAACTCATTCTAGAGAGTACCCTTGATAAACCCAGAAAGGCCTATTTTGACCAGGTTATGAAAAGCCTTGAATACCATCCCAAGGCTTTATTCTGGGGGCAAAAGAAAGACATGGAGAATTTTAAATAGAAAAATGTCTTAATCAGTTTCATATTTTGAAGATCGTGCAGACTGGAGAGGGGTGGGTTGATGTGAGGAGGGTTAGACTAGAGGAGGGAAAGCCTGCTGGCTCACTGTTAGAAGAACCAGGATTGGAAAAGAGACAACAAAACATTTGAGGAAAAAACCTGAGATCAGTGGTTCCTTTGAAACAGCCATGAAGGAGATGGTTATAGCATCTGGGGCTCCCCAGAAAGGTGAGACCTAGTGATAAAGATTTGTGCTGAGAATCCAAGTTAAGAGAAAGTCTGAGGACTGAAGAGACGAATTCTCCCCTGGAATATCTGCTAGATATTGGATGCTCACCTAATTTTTGCCTAGGGCACCCTTATCCTGGCTGTTACCCACTCTCGCTTACTATTTTTCCATAGCCACTCCAGAGTCATCTACTGCCCCTTAGGAGGTGCCAACCTCAGGCAGAAGACCTAAGATTATCAAATCAAGCGCCACTGGGTTCAGAATGGGTTTTGAAGATAATTTCACCCATCCTCTTCCACTTACAACATTTTTCTTCAAAAATATTATTTGGGCAGTCTACCATATACTAGCAGATATAGAAAATAGCTGACATCATCTCACATCCAGGAACTAAAGGTGCAAAAATCCCACTGTAGGGTTAATAATCTCTCTAAACAGCCCTTCGTGATTTGAAGGAACTAAAGCAGCAGACATCTAAAAAGAAAAAACTATTATTTGTACATGAATCTCTCTGAGTACGAGGGAGGATATCTTTCATCTTGCTGAAATGTAACCCTCAGCATTTAGATTATTGGTGGTGTCACTTGTCTCAGAGCTGTGGTTAGCTCTGCCTCCCATAAACCTCAGATCTGAACTGTCAATCAAGACCATGTCTTACACATGTCTTCATGCCGAAGCAGTACACGTACTAAAATGGTCTCATGTGAAAAGTGAAACACTGACACAGAACCACAGTCCTTCATACGTAGGTAAGCCAGGCCAAAGATCCTGGCCATTAAAGTGGACAGAGGAACTTCTGGCTGGGCATTTCCGTGATCTTCCTTCCCTTTGGCCACAGGAATCTCATGGCTGCCCTGTACCAACAGTGCCTCTGGTCTCTCCTCTCTGTTGAATGGGGTCTAAAAATGGAATCCACTGATTCAAAGCTAGAATTTCATCAATGAACGGGGTCGTTGTACATTTAGTACTGATGTTGGGATGGGACAGAGTTCCGTACTTGTGGAAAGTCTGTAGAAAACCTTTGGAGCCCAAGAGAAGACAATCAACCCCATATATTCTATTTCCTGTCAAGAAAATTCCAGCATTCTTGACAGGGAAATGACTTTTTCAGTGTCAGGGAAAGAAACAACAAAATTTCAGTCATCACTGTTGTTTTGGTTGCTATTGTTTTGGTGGGGGGGGCGGGCTGCTCCTTTTTCTCCTTCTCTTTTTCCTTCTTCTCTTTTTTCTATACCTCTATATGTCTCTCTCTTGTAAGGGAAATCATGAGGTTATTTATTATTGACTCTACCCAATTCCAGGGACCCTAAATAAACTGTAACTCTCAGTGCCAGGAGGAACTCAAACACAAGGTAAATATCAATTAGTTTCCCTCTCACACAGCCAATTCTACTTTTCAGAACGTGTTGATTTGCTTGGTGACACTTTGGGTTCTCCATACTTTTCTGATGACAAGAAGAGCTGGATGTCTCATGGAGTGCCCAGCACAACAGCTTACTCACAGGGGTCCTAACTGATGGATAACGTGAAGGCTCTAGGTAAGAAGACCACCACCCAAAGTCATTGTTTTTGCTATTAACATGGAGGTCCTTCATCATGTATTCTAATGTGCGAGAACAAGACTCTACAGTTCCTCTTGAGTCCTGTAAGTGGCTTTCGTATTTAGCTATAATATTGTCTAACTTCTTATGCTGAATACTTTATGAACATAGTTTGTGTCAGGTTTAGATGAACTAAAGCATATTCATTTTTTATAGTTGTCAGAAGTCTTGGACAAAATATTCACAATTCATTTCTTAACCTAGTAGAGAATGTTCTGGGATACTAAAATACTGCCTTGGAACTGTCTTTGACTGGGGAGTTGGGAGATTGTTATAGCGTTCAAACTCAGAAATTACATGTAGCAGTTCTGAAAATGCGTATCATTTCTAAAGGAAGTAACCTTAGGAAAGACTGCTATACAGTCTTCAGATTGTACAAAAGTTCGATTGCCATTTTAAAAAGAGGGTCCAGGAAACTTCACTAGTCAGAGTGTTTGACAAAGGTCAAAAGGCATTAGCTCCAGTGAATGTAGATTCTAATTGTATTCACAGGACAAGGAAAACACACATCACCTCTTGTGCTCGTTAACCTACCAAAGTGTAGGATCTGGGACCTATAGCCTTTACAAGTGAAGACATTAGCAATTCCTAACATTTTATTTTTTAACAGTCAGGCATTAAGGGAAATGGCCTCTCATTTTTTCTCACTTCTAGTTCACGAATACAGCCCGGGCAATTTGGGAAGAAAATGAAAGACAATAACTAAACACCACATTTCAATTTCCGTCCTTCAATCTTGATGTTCCACTGCTGCTTTGGGCTCTTTAATATTCTGCTGCACCCGTGACAACTACTTCTCCAAGTGTCGGATATGCAATTTCGATCTCTTTTTCTCTGAGTCTTTGTACCTTTTAGTCTAACAACAAAGAGGAACAAAGATCCTAATTATACCCATAATCATTATTATCCAAGGAAGTTCCCAGTAATTAAATTTTAAAGAAAATTTATTTAATGAGCTTTCTACAGTCACATCCAAGCAATACACATTCAAGTAGATAGTGATTAGTATGAAATAGCACTAATTTGAATGACTTGATAAAAGCTCCTACTTCACTACTATGTTTTTAATAATTGTGTAATTACATAGAGAATTATTCCTGTAAATATCGCTTGTCTTATATAAAATGGAGGCCATGAAGATGTGTTCTATCTGCAGCAAATTTCCAATATTTTGAAGCTGTATCTTCTTGTGTCAGCTAAAGAGTTAATATGCATGTCTTAATTACACAAACACACACACTTTTGCATGGAACGTACACCTTTCATTTGCATGAGTTCGGAATAAGTGCTTAGCTTTGTAGAAGCAGGGGTGGAGGGAAAATAAATCTTCTCTGAAGGAGTGCATGGTCATTACCAGTGAATGGAAATGAAAAGCATATTTCAGTGAACATCTCCTCATTATCCCATAAGAGAGGCGCAATAATTGGCATAGACTATATTGATGTTGTCGCGTCTATATCATTTCCAGTGATTCATGGAGCTTTAGAAATGTTATCATGTAATATTGTTCATTTGTTCTTTTTATTTCAGGGCAAAATAAAGTGCTAATCTTAAATACAACCTTAGAAAGAAGAACTACAGCTCCAAGCAGATCTCATTCACTTGAGTATTTTTTCATATCAGGGACTAGGCTACTGAAGGACCCCAAATAGCTATTAGAAGAGACAATGAGACAAAGAAACATATAGTGGTCAAGGAGTCAGGAGATATAAGTTGAAATTCCTGTGTTACCTCTAATTAGATGGTGACTTTTGGTAAATAACCGGCCCTCCCCAGGCCTCAGTTTCATCATCTATAAAGTGAGAATATTAGAAATCTGATTTCTAAGGATACTTCCAACTTATAACTGCAATTTTTCTCAATACCACTAGCTCTATGATACATTCCACCTAATTATATAAACAAGAATAACTTGCTAGATATAGTTCCTCCTTCCTAATATTGAGAAAAAGAAAAAAAAATATTACTCTCAAAAGGAAATATTTGAATGTAAAGTCTCTAATGCAGCTCTAGGTACTGCAAATATTTATTCAATACACTAATAATACAATGTTATATTAACTTTTTAAATGGGTGATAAAAATAGGCAAGGTTAAAATGAGAAACCAAATTAAGACAGGTTGAACATAAAGTTTTTGATGTCACAGAAATAAAATTAAAATGGTCCTATTTTCCTAACTTCTACCAAAGCCTCCTTTTCAACCTTCTACAATTTTATCCTTGAGGAAAAGTGCCTGGGATGAAAGGGAACATGATTAAAGCTTCCACAGTAATTAGAACTCAGCTCTTTATTAGCTAGTGCTTCATCTATAAGAGGTAATTGGCCGTCCTTGGTGCAATATACAATCCATAACCCGCAGAGAGACATTAGCGGTTTTAGTCCGGCTGGAGTGGGGTTAAAGAGAAGCTGAGTAGCTCTCGTGGCAATGCCCTGGGACTCGCTCCCAGGAGAACAGTTAGTGTGCTTGAGGCTCGCGTGACTGGCTGTGTGTGATTACACATTGTTAGAACTTCTCTTCCGGTCCACGTGAACATTATCATCATTGCTGATACCAGCATGACACAAGGGAAGTATGAGAAGTAAATCCGAGTGCAGAGCAACCTGACGGGGAGGTTGGGCCATTTACATAATTCTCTCAGACTTTCGGGAATCCAGGACTCGGTCATTCACAGAGTAAATACTCCATGTTAAGCTACTAGAAGCACAAAACAAAAGTAATATCAGATATTTAAGTTTAGAAGAACTGAGGAACTCATCTTGGGCACTGTCAGCTTGTCTTCTTTCTTGTGGCTCTTACCAAATAAATACTCTCTAAAAAAAGCAACGTAACTTTTAAAATCAGTTCAATAGCCATCTCAGGACTCGAGATAAGCATTATTCAAACCAGCCCTCCTAATCAAAGTAGGACAAATGACCATTTAATTGTTCACCTACACCTAGGGCCCATGACAAAGAGGGTCCCTCTGGGTAAACACACCAGTTTGGTGTGATTACCTCATGGAAGCCTTTTCAAGATTTAGAGGGAATCAAAAATATCAAATAAAAGGACAAAAATAGAACTTCAAAAAATATAGATATTAAAAACAACCTAAGTAGGTGCCACTTCGTTTTTTTCTGCTGAAGTCTGCTTTTAGATTTATAGTGGAAAAAGATATTAACTACTTTCAATCCAAAACTATATTTACAGTTTCTTTAAGTTCAGTAACTACCACACTTCACATAATTGCATTCTAGTCAGTGCATTTTTATTGTGAAACCTTAAGATGTTAAAAAAAATTAACATATCACGAAAAGGACAATTCATTTGAGGAAGAAATCTGGATAGGAAAATTGTCTTTAGAAAATAGATTATTTGAGTAGGCTAGATGCAGTATGAATCACCTTCAGGTTTTCCTGTTTAATTTCAACAATAAAGCAGACACCTTTAAAAACAAGAAGATCCTGAAAACAAGTTTGATAGTGACTCATTGGCGATGTCGAAGAGCTGCCACTCTCTTGGCTGATTTTCTTTTCTATGCCCATGATAGGCGAGAAAAATGCCGGCACAGAAAAAAATAAAAAGCTGAAAAAATGGATTTTGATTAGTGAGGAAATAGTCCTGATTGTGAATTTCCAGCTTGTCTCATTCCCCCCGCATTCTTTTCAAAAGCCTTTCCTTTCATGTTTCATGCGCCCTGAGCTGTGCAACCTCATTTGTTGGACCCGCTCTCATCTGGGGCCTTCACCCCGTACACCTATGCTTCTCCATCTCTTTTATGGCTCTGTGTCTTTTGATGCTGAGTTATTTAGATACGCTTTTCAGTGAGTCCCCAAGATTCCCTGAAAAGTCATCGTTCTTCCAGCCCCTCAGGACACCCCATAACACATTTAGCTTCATTCAATTCAATTCCTCAAACCTTTGCAGAAAAACCTACTATGTACCCGGTAGCTGGTCAGCAAAGTCAGAGAAGGAGGGATCTCAATCTATGGGCAAGTTCTTCCTTGTGCTGCTTCCTGCAGTATATTCTTACTTCTCATAATCTCTCACAGACCTCCCGTTGTGGATAAATGACAGTTCCGGTCATTTAGCAATAAATGACCTTTCCCAGTTAGGTAGAGGCTGAATGTCCTACTGTGGAGTGAGCGCGATGACCAGAAGAGTACACTGTCACCGTTTCTGTGTCTGGATTCAGTAACTCAGTCAGTTGGCATTTAATTAGTTAATAGACAGACCGTTTCATTGAGAGCATGCATTAGCGTCTGACACCGGCTGGCAGACGAGCCTTCTTGATTGATTAAAATATACATTTAAATATATTCCCTTAATTTATATCAGTTGCAAAGTGAGGCAGTTATCTTTATAACTGAGAGCATTAGCGTAAATTATTTAGTATCTTCATTCTAATTTGCACCATATTATAATATCTATCTTGATCTCGGAACTAAAAAAATCATCTGTCCCAAATTCTAAGCACACTGTGAGGTCTGAGATTTTTATAGCACTTTCCCATCTTTGCCTCGAAACCCTTCCAAAGGAGACTGAAACTTCAGGGAATAGCAGAAGATGATTGGAGTGGAGAAAATAAAACTTGAAAAAAATGTCCTGGTCATTTTTAGAAGAATGAGAAGCTTAGATTCTAGTCTATGTTTATGTTTATCATGATTTGAAAATAGAGAATAGTCTGAGCTTTCTCAACATGATACGGTTATTTTGTTGTTGCTGCTGTTTTTTTGTTTGTTTGTTTCTAATCTGGTTAGAAAATCCTTCCACTATGGATAACTGCTGAGAGTTGATTGTGCAACTGGTTTTGCCCTGGGCTCCAGGAGCAGGATGGTACAGAAGGAAACACAAGACTTAACTACAGACATTTTATAAGAATAAGGCATATAAGGAAAAAATAGGAAAAGGCATATAAGGAAAAAGTAGGATAAGGAAAAAATATATATATATGAGGAAAGAATAAGGCATATAAAGAGATAAGGAAAAAATATATGTATATGAAACACTTTTTCAAGATGACATCTTATTTTATACTTTAGTTATTAAGGAATTAGGGAAAAAGTTTGAGTGAGCTGTAAAATCACATCTGCCCCTGAGGGTGTATAAACAAACTGACATGGGGATTACATTGCAAAGGGGACATGTCTAGACTGGAGCTCCCAGTCCTGGTTGCACACTGGAGTGTCTTGGGGAGCATTGCAAAATACTGGTACATTGCCAGAAATTCTGATGTCATCGGATTGAGTATAACCTGGGATTTTTTAAAGCTTCCCAGGTGATACTTACATGAATCCAGTTGACCAAATAGAAGCTGTTGAAACATTTTAACTGATAAAGGAAAGCCTTGAACTAGGGCGGTAGAGGTGGAATTGGAAAGGTGAGTACTGATAAACAAGGGGGGTGAGGAGATGCCTTTAAGATTGTGAGCCCAAATGCTCAGGAAAAAAAATACTATTGTAACAAAGACAGGAAAGTGAGAAGCAAGAGCTTATTTGCAGAGGAAGATGACAAATTACATTTTGATTAACTTTTTTTAGTGCTAGTAGATGACCCAGTTAGAAATCAAGCTAGATTTTCTGGGCTGCAGATATGAGGAAATCATTTGGAGTCAAGGTTTGGTTGAAGTCAGGGAGTTGAGCAAAAGACAGACATTGAGACAGACAGATGTCTGAGGACAAAAAGAAGATAGAATGAGGTGCCCAAAGGACTGTAGACCAGCCAGCTTAGTGGTGTATAATGAACATCAACAAAGAAAACTTCATGAAAGGAGGTGGCAATGTCAAATGCTACAGAAGATTTGGAGGGGAGATGGGCAAAGAAAATGTTTCCGTTTTCATGATCTGTGTACAGGAGATCACCGGGAATCATTGGAGACCATCCTAGCAAAGTTTTGGGTCACATACCAGAAAGATTAACCACGTGGTAATGGAAACAGATATTTGTCACTACATAGATGAAAACTAAGAAATGAGGTCTCAGGTCCAGCAAGTGGCATAAGAGATAAGCTTCTAATCCATCTAAGAGACAATGCCCAACACATATGAAAAAATACATGATAAAATATTTCAGTAAGTTTCAAGACAAAAATATAGGCATGATGAAATAGTAAATGATTAATTTTTAAAGATTTTTCTAGGCCAGGAAATTTTTAAATGTTTGTTAATGTATCTGTTAATTTTTAAAAAGTTATGTACCCCTTAAATACTTTAAAAGCACATACACAAATTTATTGTATCTATAACTATAGATACAATATTGTAACTATAAAGTTCTATAAATATGTTTTGCAGTATATTACATATTCTCTATGTGTTTTGAATATATTTTTATCAATATATTTTGAGCTCACTCAATTTGTGAAAATTTGCAAACAAATCACCCAGCTGGAGTTACTTTATGTTAAAAAAATTAAATCTGACTTCATTTTTAAAAAATTTAAATAAGCATGCTAATAAATGTCCTCATGGCATTCTTTTCATTCCTGAATTCTATTTTTAATTATACCTAAGGCAGGGGGCGGGGGGAGAGGCAGAGAAAGAGAGAGAGAGAGAAAGATGCTTTGCCCTGCGTGTTTCATCTGGATGAAATAAGATATAGCAGCCTTCAAGATCTTCAAGATTTCTTACAGCAGCTTGCTTGGCTTGGATCTCAGAAAACTGTCAGCGAGGAATGAGGAAAGCTTTTGTTTTACGTTACAAGTGTTTTTAGCCCTTTACACAGCAGGGCAAGAAGATTCAGGACACATAAGAGATATGCATTTCTTGGAGAAAGTGGAGCAGTTTCTACAGAAGAGGTAGGGGAGCAGCAGGGACCCAGCACAGACCTCAGGCAGACTAACTGCAGGAAAGAATGTGACTCAAGTCCATGACCGCGGAGGGATTCCTTGTAAGGCTCTCGACACGTGGGCGCCCCCTGGAAAGCCTTCGTGCATGCCCCAGATTGAAGGCTCTTGTTCAGATAGGGGATCAGCAAACTGCAGCCTCTGGGCCAAATATGACCTGCTGTCTGCTTTTGTAAACAAAATTTTATCGGAATACAGCTGTGTTCGTGTGCTTACATATTGTCTATGGCTGTATTTACACTGTAACAGCAGGGTTGAGTAATTATAACAGAGGCGATACGGTGCTTGGATTCACGATTTGGACCTTCACGGAAAAGTTTGCAGGTCCCTATTCTAGATATTATAAAAGTGCATAAAGATAACAGGTAGAGAAGTGCTTTAAGCTGGGGCGGTGAGCCTCAAATGCGCTGATTAGCTGGGAGATTTGGAAAGGTGCAGAGAGTGAACATTGGCAGAAAGTGTTCTATTACTAGACCTAAGATGAAAATGAAGAGTCCATATCAGGCACACTCAAGCCCATGCTAAACTTTATAATCAAAAGGATTATATAGGAAGGAGAAATGTCCACAAATAACACTTCGGTAAAGCAGAATGTGCCATTACAAATGCAGCCATCATCTCAACCAATGTAAGGGTAAATTGTTCCCTGTCACGTGGGCATGTCCCCTGGAAGTCTTGAAAGTAGCAGTTGGCAGTGAATGAGTTCCTTAAGCAGGTTTTAATAATTGTGGATGTTTTCACTAAATGCAACTAATGGATTTGGATATGAAGCTCAAGTTCTGTAATGTAATCTAAGTGGTATTTAGTTTTCTAATGTGACTGATTTCTCAGAAGGGTCTGTAGTGTGTAGGTAACTCCCACTAATTTTTTCTTCTATCTGTTATTCAGTAGAATTTATAATCGATCGTTCATTGTATTCTTAAAATCACCATATGAGCATTATAAAGGATTAACATTTAAACAACAAATGTGACAAATGCCAATACGCCATTAATTTGAACTAATTAACAAGGATGAACATAATTTTAAGGATATATTAGAAGTATAACTTTTGTGTAGATGCAGTAAATCCAGCCAGGAAGGTTAGGTATATATTAAAAGAGGGTCCTAGAAAAACCCCTCTAATGAACTGAAAGATTTGGTTGAATCCACAACATCGGTTATGGCATTGTCAATGACCATTAGGACCTACCATGTAGAAGATATCAGGTATATTTGAGTGCAGGGTGATAATATTTAAACCTTGTCTTTGCAGATGTAATCATGCTGCTCACTTATAATGAATGGAAGAAGAAATTTTTGGTAAGGACTTTTTTATTCAGCCTCCATCTAAATTATTAAAAATAGAAAATTGAGAGTGTCTAAATTCATATATTTTTTCTCCCTAGTTTTCCAGTTGTAAATGTGAGCAGAGACTACTTCCAAATTTAATATTCAAAATTTAATACATGAACATTAAATATCTAATGTAGAGACAAATAGCTTTGTAAACTTCACTATACTCTGACATTGGTTCCAAAGTCCCAAAACAGAAACATTTCTTCATACAGTTTCTTACTCAGCGCTTAGTGTAATCAATCAAGGTCCAATCAAGAGATGAAAACCACATAGTAATTTGAACAGGGACAAGGTGCTTTAAAAAAAACAATCAACAGAGGGTGTGAGTAACAGGGACTTGGCTGTTAAGAGTTAAATAAAAGAAAGAATACAAAAATAATAGATATGAGAAGCAGCCACTGTACCTAGGACCGAGATAACACCAAAGAAGACCTGTCGCCTGAGATGCAGACCTCACTAGAGAGGGAATGGCTGTAACCTACTGGATAGCAGGGAGTGGCTGAGGTGCCACTCAGAGAGCACTTGCTGGAAATCCAGGGTGCTGGGGACAGGCAGGTGCCGTGCCTCAGAACTCCCTGTGAAGCTGCCACGAGAGTGGTGGAAGAGGCTGCCCTTGGGCCGGGCTTTGCTAGCAGCACCCATTCTGAAGCCATCGGCAGTGGTTCTAGGGGACCTGCTGGATACCACAGGTCCCCTTCAGCTCCAGAAACTGGGGTCTAGCACAGCCTTTCAGGAGAGAAGTCGAGTGCTGGAGAAATTGCCCCCTGCAGAAATCTGGTGAGCAAGGCACACAGGAACGTGGAAGGGAAACCTCTTTGTCCCCCAAGTGTCCCTCCAGCACCCCTTCTGATGACAACACTTACTGCTTTACCAGCTGGCAAAGGAGAAATAGTTACAAATCCCATCTCCATTATTGCAGAACAGTGGGCAAGAAAGGATGTATTTTGAACTAAGAGGTAATAAATCAATAGCAGTCACCCTTGGCTTTCTTAAGTATGTCTTTAATATGCTATAGATCTTCAGCACTTCTGAAAATTTCATAATTATCTACTTCTCCATATAACACTATAAATATATCTGGGAGGCTTTCAATAGTCATTTATTCAACAAGTATCTATTGAGTGCCATCGGTGAGTCTGGTATGTTCTCAAAAGTCAGGAGTAAAAGACATAAAATATATAAGCCGGGCCATGAAAGATTGTACACTTGCGCAGGAGAGGTAAAGGGATCAGTGGTCGCACACAGAGGGCTGGACACTGCCAGAGGCATAGATACCCAACCTGCATGAAGCACAGAGGAGAAGAAGCTAAGCCTACCCTGGAGGAGAGAAGGGCGAGGTTGTACAAGGTCCTGTAGAGAAAGTGACATCTTATTTGCATCTTGAAAGATGGCTGGGAGGACACGGGTAGAAGGTCCGGTCTCTGAGGCCCAAGGTCCTGAAGATAATAAGTTACTGACGGAACGGTCAGCAGCTCCACAAAACTGGAGGCTGCCGAGGGGGCAGGCAGCCAGACGGGAAGACCGCCTTCATCCTGATAGAAAAAGCGAGACTTGACTGTAAAGGTTTTCCTTTCTCCACTTTCTGAAACATTTTTTGTTTTTCAAGAGTGACACTACTTTCATTTGTCTTCCTGGGGAGTTGAAGATGGTAAAATTAAATGCTTATGTCTGTGCTTGCTCAGAGAATCCGACTGAATGCAAAAGAGGACAAACACTATTAAAAAAGAAGTGAATTGCTCTGGGTCTTTTTTTTTTTTTAATTCAAATGTGACTCTGGAGTGCAAGCAGCATAATGTACGGGAGGATCCGAACATCTGAGCCACCTGACTGATTAGCTTGCTTTTCCCCGAAACCAAAGGGAAAAGAAGTATTGATGGATTAAATAAATGGTTCATTGAAAATGACTGAGCATGTAACATTTTGGTAAATGTGGCATGGCAACTATACTGAGCCATATTTTCATTTCGAACCACAGCAGAGGGCAATATAATTAATTCCCTGGTTTTCACTTTAGGATTTCAGAAAAGCCGATAAAGATTTAACATCACATTATGGATACCTGAGGAGTTACTCAGAGCATAAGAAAAGGGAAGATTGTTGGGGAAGATGGTCTGGTCTTTTCTTTTCTTTTCTATATTATTAAACCTATTGGGGTGACATTGGTTAATAAACATAGGTTTCAAGTGCACAATTCTATGACACATCACCTGTTTATTGCATTGTGTGCTGACTACCCAAAATCAAATCTTTTTCTGTTACCATATATTTGACCCTCTTTATTACTCCCACTCCCACCCCCTTCCCTCTGGTAAACACCATACTGCTGTTGGTGTCTATTGAGTTTTTGTTTGTCTTGTCCATCCATTTGCTGCTTTCAGTGTTATATCCCACACATGAGTGAAATCACATGGTCCTTGACTTTTTCTTGTTTTCGTTACTACAGAGAAAATATGTGACCTGAGCGGAAAGAGAGTGGAGAGGACATTCTTGCACCCAGAGCTCCTGCTGAGACTTGGAAGTCAAGTCCTACAGCAAATCCTGTACTAACTCAGGCTAGATGTCGGGTGCTCAGCTCTGACAACCCTACATGGCTCTGGGGAGACCCATTAAACTGGCTATAAAAGCTGGGAGGATTCAAGGTACTTTTGACCCATGAGTAGAGCAAGGAATCATTTATAGAACCCTCTTCTCACAAGCAAACTTCCCAAATAACTAGAATTCCCTTTTCGCCTGGCATTTTATCAAATTGCAGAATTCTGTATGTATGTGACTGAGGGACGCTATTACCTTCTCCAGAAATCCCCTGCCAACAGCACCGACCTCTAGAGTAAATAATAATGGCTAACATTTCTTTGGCACTTACTAACTCATCTCATGTCCAACTTATTCACAATAATGTACTTGTTTAATGGGGTTTTAGTAACCCCATTTTCCAAATGAGAAAACTGGAACACAGAGAGCTGAAGTCATTTGTACAAGGTTGCGCAGAGATTATGCATTGAGGCTGGTACTTGAGGGCAGGCAAGTTTCGCTGTTCTAAGAGCTTGTATTTGATTCATCACTCACCACGAGGAGGGAATTGATCAGGATTATACTGTAGAGTAAGTCCTGATGAGTGCATATATGAACCAAGCACTGTTTTAAACATTTTACATCCATTAACTCATGTTCTCTTTAAATTTAATACTCCTCCAAGATAGGTAAATATCCTCTGTTGTATAAAAGAGGAAACTGGGGTGCAGAAAGATGAAAAAAATGTTCCAAAGATTACACAGTTATATAGGACTACAGGCAGATTTAGGACCAAGGCTGGCCTGACTCCCAAACCTACAACTCAAATAGATTTCTCAATTACTACCCACTCACTCCAAACTATCATGTACATTTTTGCCATATATATTCTTATTTCTGTAAATGTGAGTTGAATTTCCCAAGCGAGAAGTGGCGATATAGTTGGAAGAAAGGTGCTGAGAGTTTTCCTTAAAATTGCATTTGCCCGGCAAGCCCACTGGGCTTGGCGGGGCTGACGGCTCATGCAGAGGAGAAGGTTAAGGGGCCACTGAAGTGTTTCCAGTATCTCTGCTTATCTTTTCTTTCCAGCTGAAGGCATCCCTTCCATGAAGCAATTCCGATCCCTCTATTTCAAGATACGTTCTCTTTTAAACATATAATCTTTATTGGCAATGCCACCAATTTGATAGATATTCTGTATGCAAAAAAGGAAGTGGAAGAACCACTATTTTAAAATCATCTACTAGGTATTGGTACAAGGCTGCACTTTATAGATCTGTATTTCATGGACTCTGAAGCATACAACGTTGTTCACATGTGTTAATGCCTCTGGGGTCAGGGCGCTCCCTCACCATCAACTGGGCCTGACCATCGCTGCTGACTAGGCAACAGCTATGACATAATTTGTCATTATTCAGTTATTATTCTTGGCGGGATGACTGGACACTGCCAAGTCCTTGGTGTTGCAGTCGATAAAACACGTAAGGACCATGTAAAAAGGGAATGGAAGTTCTGATTGGTGTTTGAAAACTTTCTCTTGATACCCCAGCTTTAAAACTTGCGCGGTGAGTAACAACCTCATGGGTGGCATCCCAGACATTGAATAGAACCTTCTTTGGAGAACTGCTGCATCACCATTGGTCTTGCGGGCCCAGAGGGCGATACTGTAGGACAAGCACAGACATGGAGGACTTTGAGCCAGGCAGTGACTATGTGTGGTGCCAGGTGGGTACTGGGGTGCTCGAAATATCATGGGGACACTTGGTAAAGTATACGATTGTCTAACCAGTATGTTGTACGCCTAAAACTAATACACACTGATCTCAAATGTAAACTACGATTGAAAAATAAAATGTAAAAACAGATGAAAAAGTAACTTGGAAGGTCAGGTGTAAAGAAGCCGAGGAATGCTTGGCTCATTCATTTTGATTATATCCTCTTTTCTGTGTTCCTGAGTCATATTTGATTTAAAAAAGAAAGCGTATGTTTAAATAAGTCTAAAAGAGCTCTTCGATTAAATGCAAATCAAAAATTCTAGTAAGTCTGTATTTGTGGCTTGATTGGCATTCTTTTTCTCTCAGTGAAACATGAAATAATGATGTCAGTTCACAGTGATAGCTTAGATGTGGGGAATTACCATGTAGCTCACTGAATTCTCACAACAGCCCTATGAAGTAGGTGTCATGGTTCTCAGCTTCACAAAAGCAGCAGAGACTGCTCAGCTAAAAAGAACTAGAGTTGAGATTAAGGCTAGGTCATGTCAGACCCCACACTCCTGCCTTCTCAGTACGTCAGGTGGCCTTTACAGGTGTGGGGTCTGTCATTTAGCAGTTTGGGGGGACTTAGACAAGTCCTGTAGCTTGCCTGATTTTCAATTGTTACTTCCATAAAATAGAGATGAAAACACCTATGTTACAGATGTGCTGGGAGGATGAACTGTGGCCCAACCCCAGCGCCTTCCAGACCTGGAAGCAGGGGAGGCATTGTCCTTGCCAGGAACTAGCCCCCGCCCCTTGGCAGTTCTTGGACTGCCTGCCTTTTGTTAGAGTGTGATGAGAAACAATTTCCTGAGTCCGTCCAATCACAGCTAGACAGTCAGCATTTTGAGGACAGGGATTTGTTGTTAGAACCAATTTGTATTCTTACAGCCTCTTGTGCACATAACTGGCGCTGGATGGATATTTGTCTAAATGAATAAAATAGCATTTGAAAAGTTGCGACATGTTCAATGCTACTGATGTCATTCCCTGTGAACCTGTTGGAACAGAGGACAGGCTGGGAACAGCATATGTTGGTGATGATTTGGCTGCAAAAAGTGTGAGACATTTTAATAAAACTGCACTAGACCACGTTCTCTCCCATGATGGTATTTATGACATTTTAGGTGGCAGGAGGAGATGACTCTGGAGAGAGGAAATAACAGAATGGGAGACAGAACAAAGAGTTGGAAACACTGATTTTTTTTTTAAAGAATGCATGGCTAGGCGAGAGTCCCACTTGCTGTGTGATGTATGCCTTTTCATTGTGCACTAAGTCATATGAGACCCTGTGGAAGGAGTTTCTGTCCTTAGAAAGCAATTTTCAGTCAAGTTCCAAAATCATGTCAAATAATTATCTTCCTAAATACATGTTTATGTATTGTAATTAACATTAGAATCGGTGTTCCTAATCCCCAGTGCCTGAGAAATTCCTTGGTAGTAAGTTCGTGATTTAGGGAGGGGCGTTCATTCTGGGCCAGTAAATTTTATTTAAAATTGAGCCGTCTTCCTGCTGTTTGTTTAACAGCCCCTGTGTTGTCTGCGGGAGAGTCACGCGTCTCCCTAAATGCACCTAACTCTACCAGGAAGGAGTTGGACGCAAGGACCTGGATGTAATACCGAGAAGAAACGCGCATGCGCGAGCACATGGCGACAATGCAGAAGTTTTATTTTATAGCCAAGATGGATAGACTTTGCCTTCTGGAGCTTCTCAGTCTAGCCTGACGCCCATTTCATGGAGAGGACGCCTCCAAGCTCAGACGTGGGGATGCTGAACCGAGAGACTCTACTACTGTTACCATTCATGGAGCACTTTAAATAAATTCATAAACACAGAGATGGGGCGTAAGGATTTGTTTCATAATTCAGGTGTATGGACAGACTGGGCCTACACAAAAAAGAAGGAAGCTGAGTGTGAAATTGGATTTGTGGGATGCTCCCAGGTCCCAGGGCCCCCAAATCTTCCCCTCTTCTCTTGTCACAGCTTCCCAACTTCTCGCCATGAATGCCATTCCTTTAGCTCATGCCCTCTCTCCAAAGAACAAGTGACACAAAGGATTGTATAGAAAACTTTTATCATATAGTCCTGAGTTATCCGAAATCTGTTTCCTCTATATTAGACACAGGGCTCTTCGAAACTGGCCCATGAATTTAATTCATTGCCACATTCAAGTTTAGAATTTAAGGTGGCATAGGATTAAGGGTCCTGCTGAAGAGGACTGATCCAGGTGGGGACAGCATCCCACCCTGGGAAGCATGAGAGGCCCTTCTCTGTCCAGGTGTGCAGGGGCTACGAGAGGAAAAAGCCAGAACAACCAACACCAATCCTATCTCTTTAACAATTGTGGCTGGCTCGTAACAGGCCTTCCCATCACATTTTTGTAGGACGGTTGGCCAGGACGACAGATAGCGGGCACACAAACCCAACCCACCTTCATGGATGCTAGAACACTCACAAAACCAATTACGGCGGGCTGTGCCGCATCACAGAATTCAAAAGCTATAACCAATTGTTGTAAAAAGAAAATTGAGCCACATGCTACAGTTTTTTTTTTTTCCTTTCCATTAAATCATAACAGAGTATCTTTGGCCTAATGTCCCCTGTGAGACGGGTTGGGGTGATTTGTGTGGAAATTCTCACTTGACAAGCAGCTGTGAAAGCAAGCTTGCGGGGTTGACAGGCAGAGAGCGGGGCCCCATCCACCCAATAACTCCGGAACAAAAAGCAAATCAATAGACATAATATTGCAAAACACTGCAGCAGGATAAACACAGCTCTCACATCTATTTGATTTTTCTCCCTCATCTGTCAACACAATTGAGAAGTCGCGCTTGCTAATTGTCTTGCATTGGCAGACTCCTCCGACTTTGGAGCTGTGACACTTGGATGTCACAGTCGTTGCCACTCGTGGTCGCCAGCCTGGCAGCCTTGGAAGCGGCCTCCATTTTGATCGGCTGCGTTCATCTGCGCGACTTCTCTCTGTCTGGATGAGGCGTGCTCTCCATTATGCACTTCTTCTCATCATTAGCACCGACTGAAGAATCTGTGCCATGGTCTCTGTATCCAAAATATTTGAGGGAGGCACAGAATCCCAGGAAGTCAATGAAAATGCGCTTCTTTTGCCAGCTAGCATTTGCAACTGCCAGACTTCCTTGCATTCAAATGAGATTACCCTGCCTAGGAAGGACAGAGAGGGACCAGTTTCAAACTCAGCTTTCTTTTGTCACTAAGTGACTATGTTTCAAAAGAGGACACTCGATTCGCTTCCTAAGAGGTCATGCATGCACGACTGCTCCCTTGCTCACCCTCTGCAAGACTGAAAAGCCATCAACAAAACTTTAAACTGCAAAGACAGGAACAGTAAGCCCCTAGTTCTTCGTGCATCCAACATGGTGCTCGGTAAATGTTTGGGGGCTACCAAACACTGACCATATCGACCAAGCGATGGGGTGTTGAACAGCAGAGAGCAAAGGAATGTTGGCTCCGGGGCTCGCGGGCCTGCAATTTTCTAGCAGGAGGGTCGGACAACTGCATCCTGCCCTCTCTCTCTCTCTGGATAATTCATCCAGTCCTTTTGGTTGTGGTTGTCTGGGCTGCCTTTGCTAGGTCCTGGGAAGCAGAAGTCTAAAAACTTGACGATCAAGGTATAGTTGGTTCTACAGGTAAACTAGAGTGGTCAGTTGACAATCAAGATATAATGGGGTTTACAGGTGAACTAGTGGGCAGTTCTGAACTCCCTGGTAAGTAGACTGCCTGGGCACTCCCATTTCACCTTCACAGACCTTGCTGCCAACCACGAGTAAAGCTGGGAGCTTCTACTGTTCACATATGTGCTTCCTATACATGCCTGAGGTCACTGAGCAAAAACCGAGTCCTCAATTTTGCAAATTGGCCCCTTAAAACAAGCTGTTCTCTCTGGTGGGTCTACTTTTTCCAGGCACCTTTGCCTTGCCTTTTAATCTCAGTCTCTCTCTCTTTGTATCTCTGTTTCTACCTACACACACACAACATGCACGTCACCTCTTTACCATGGACATTTTCAGATACATGGAGTAGACAAGATGTATAATTAAGCTCCCTGTACTCAAATCCTCCCCATCAACTCACAGCACACCTATCTCATTCTTTTTCCTGCTCTCGCAGCATTATCATTGTGAATCAAATCCCAGGTATCCCATCATGTTCTTTGGCCAATATTTCAGGATATAGCTCTAGAAGGGAATCGAGTAGCATCTTTGAGAGGCCTCTGAGCATTCCACACTTTGGGGCTCCCTCCTTTGTGCTTCTACAATACTTCGCTTGCTCTCAACTAGAACAAAATTGGTGGTTCACCTGTTTCCAGAGTGTCTCTCTCACTCGATGGTAAGATCACAGAAGCCCAAGACCATAGTCCAACAGATAGAAGCACGCCAAATGGCACTGTATTAAAGAGAGGGCCCCTCGGCCCACCCCTGGTTACCCTCCCCAGGCCCTAGGTCACTAGTTGGGAGTAAAATCAGTCAGGTCTTTTGCAATTTCCCTTCCAGGTAAACCATTACAGTGGCGTAAAGAAACAAATTATGATGTAGTGGTTCTTAAGGATTTGGTGTGGATTTTTATTTTTGTTTTTTTGTTTGTTTGTTTGTTTATTTGTTTTTTAATTTCTAAACTAGCTCCTGTTTTAGTGCCTGGCCTCAAAGGTTGTGGGAGCCAGCAGCCTCGTCGCCTAGCATCCTGCAGAGGACCTCATGTTTCCACCCTTCTCATCCAGGCTCTGTCTTCTCCTGCCAGAAAACACAGCTTTAGGTTATAAAATTACAGCCACTGAAACAAACTGCAGCCCATTTCCATCTAGAGTTCTCGGCTGCAAAAACCATTGTCTTTGCAGACAGTGTTTGTACATTTTGTCCTAAGCAGCCGTCCCTCTGCTTTCATTTTTGATGGCAAAATAATAGAGATGAGGAAAAAAAGGCATTTATGAGGGATTCAAAGTTGTACCTCGGAAGTCTGATCCCTAATTGGAATTTCTCTGGTTATAACTCTCCTTAAGTTTTAATACATGGTTAGATTGCTTGGCTATAAAACCACAGAGGGAAGAACAATTTCGATGCTCCATGTTAAAATAACCATTTTACAGAATAATCAGGAGAGCTGAATGTGGCTTTTATCTTAAGGTTTTAATAGTGTCATTTTAGGGACTAGAAAAAGTCTTCATCCACTACCCAGCCGAAAAATGAAAGAAAAAATGCTTTTGTTTTTAAAAATCACCGATTAATGTTTTTCGTCCATAGGACAATTACGTAGAGTGACAGGTCATAGAATGGAAATAATATGATTTTGTGAGACCCAGGTTCTAGCAGTGAGTGAGCTACAAAAGTAGGTCTGTGAACTTGAACCCATCATCTATGTTCCCCGGGTCTACAGTTGCCAGAGAGAATACAGGACACCCAGTTAAATTTGAATTTCAGATAAATAAATACTTTTCCAGGGTAAAAATGTCCTAAATATTGCATTGGACAAATCTATCCTTAAAAATTACTTCTTGTTTATCTGAAATTCAAACTTACTAAAAGTTCTATATTTTGATTTGCTTAGTCTCCTAACGCTACCTGGTCATTTATCTTCACGGGCCCGCAGGCCTTTTCTTAACTGTTTCTTTCTGATTTCTTTATCAACTTACAGTAAGTATTTTTGGGAATCTCAATTTAATTAGTCTTAACTTGTTAATCGTTAAGTTGTTAGAGAAATATTATTTCTATTTTTTCATTAATTTTACAAGGGTGTTTGAATTTATCATATTCCCTATGACCATATAATCATTTCTGAATACAGACACAGAATATTGGAATTTGTATAGTTCAAAACAAATGCCCACGGGTTATTTCAAGTCTTACAGAATTGAAAACAAAGAACGAAATCCTAAGTGTCTTTCCTTTTTTAACCATTTTCACTGACATCAATGCAGCATTACAAGACTTGTGTCCATCCTCCAACTTTCCCACGAACAGAAAAGAGAGTCAAGCCCAATAATTATTGGAAAACATCACGGTTAATAAGAACATGTAAGGTTCACGGCCAGAGTTTTGAAATAAACAGCTTGCTACAACATTAACTGTTCTTTATTTACCATTTAAATCACAAAGGTAATTGGTCCTTGCTGACTAAGCCAATTTACCTGGGAAAAAAAAAAGGTTGGTCAATGTTAAAACATACAAAAACACAGCATTGACTCTGAACAAGGAAGCTTGAATTTCACAGGTCATCCATCTGATTCTGGGCAGCTGGTATTAGCGACGGCTGAGAGCAAAGTATAAACTGTGTCTATGTATAATATCCTCAGAAAGAATAAACAGAAAAAAATATTTTCTTAAGACCTGATTCGTATTTTCCCCATGTTATGCATATTCCTTCAGATGGTCTTTTAGCCAAAGCTTCTATCTGTAGTTTTTGAGCTTCTAATGAATTACACAACAGGTTTTTGTCTTTGAAATCTACATTTCTCACAAAGCTAGTGAAAATCATATGTTATTGCTCTAATTCTAATAAAAATAAAACGTTTTCTGTTTGTTTGATCTTATGGAAGAGAACGTATTTGGGACATCCTTGATCTTGTATTCTAAAGACTCAAAATGGAAATCCAAGCCTCATCGGGACAGGTGGCAACTAACGGAGTCTTTCCTGAATCTTAGTTTTAATGATATTTTAAATTCTGTCAGTACCCCAGGCAGGAAAGGATAAAAAACAAGCACAGTACTGATGGTGTATGAGTTAATGGGAAGATAACTGATAAAATTAAACCTTTGCAACCTGCTGAGCTAACCCAAACTTGCTAAGCTACTAGAACATTAATGAGTTAGAGATCCTAATTAAATTGTTTGTAATTAACTCTCCCAAGAGTAAAAAGTGTAAAAGTACCACAAACTAAATACCTATGCCATGCACTTACAATAGACAAAGTAATTTCCACACAAATGATAGGCACAGATACATAGAAAATATACGTATGCACTTTGTACATCAAACTACAGTGATTTCTCTTGAAATTCCTGAGCTACCGTTTTAGAATTTTGATATTAATATCTACCTGTTATGTAATGAAGATGATACATTCTGTCTTACCCGTGACAATTCTGAGTCCTAAAATGAAGTAGGGATTTTCAATTAAAGATATAACGATTTCTATCTAAATTTAATGAGATTTAAATTATCTGTAGACTATAAGACAAATTTACACGGCACAAAGAGCTGATTGGGAAGGAGCCAATAAGCAGTAAGTTTACAGATGTACCAAAGTCATCTCTGACTGTTCCGGAGGATTAATGCAGCCATTCTAGTGACAGTAGAGCAGTCCCACTCCAGGGCAGCCTGGTGTGACAGTGACTCAGGTAGCCCATAGCCCACAAAGCCAACCAAACTTACAACACACTCTGTGTCCTAATGGCTTTTTAATGAGCTCAGACATTGCTCTAGCGGCTGAGGTGCAAAGGGGCAGAAGACACCGCCCTTGCAATCCAGTGCAGCTATGGCACGAAGAGGTCAAAGTTTCAACCAACCAGGTTCAATTTCTTAAAGCTTTTTTTGTTTTTTTCATGTCTGTGCTTTTCACATGTTCCTGAAGAAATTGCAATGATTATTACATGAAGATGTATGAATTATGATCAAATAAACGATAGTGCACATGAGTATATGTTGTGGGGAATACACCTGATGCACACCTTAAAATTATGTAGATGTCCTCTGGTCCACCCACACTATCTCTGACTTTGGCCCTGGCCATGATGCTGTGCTTGGCCAGTGGCCCTCAAATTTGTGCAAGCCTGACAGTGCATTAGAGATGGAACATGGCAGCTGGAAGACTGGGATGATGGGGCCCTTTCCCAGAGTAAAATTCAAACAGCCACTACGCCAATTCAGTGGGTCCTTTGCTACCTTTGGGCTGCTGAAGTCACTAAACTTGACCCTGCAGATACTTGAGGGCCATGTGTGGCCACATCTGCCCCATTCTTGTCATCATTGCTTTTGAATTCAGAGCTGTCTTTTGCGTTACTTGATGGCTGAAGGGATGTTAAACCCCTGGAACTGTCTTCTGGAGGGCAGGACCCATATAGTACAGGCTTCCCCCACTAGGGCAGTGTTCCAGGAACCCACCTGTATCCGTGTGCCAGCTGGTGTTGTTGTGAGAGGCTGTATTCAGCTTCAGGGAATTTTTTTTTGAAGACTATTTCAACACGTGTGCCCATTTCATGGTGGGTGATTTACAAGCTCACCTGCCCACCCCGCACTGAATGCTCAGCAGTTTTTGACCTAAAACAGCATGATCCCCATACCCCACCCTCCCTATTCACCCGATCTAATCCTAAGTGACTTATTTTTTTGTTTCCCTGGGTGAAAAGAGTCCCCATAGGGAAACCTTTTGCCAATGTGGAAGAGGTGTAACAAAGAATGGCAGAAGCACTAAAAAGCATCAAAATTGATGAGTTCAAAAACTCTTTTGGAAAGGTGTCTTGATAGGTGTATCATATAACATGGAGAGTATTTTGAAGGTGGCTGAAGTTTAAACATGTAAGAATAAATACACAATTTTTAATAAATAAATCCCGGTTTTGCGGGGGCGGGGGGAGCCCTCCTCATATACTGCTGTTAGGAACATTCTTATAGATGTTTCTGTGAACACAAGAGCCCATAAGTTCCTTACAGCACTGTCTCGATCAGGGTGCTGGTTGCACGCAGGTGTATTCCCTTTAAAATTTCTTTGAGGTGAACACTTAGGACTTGTATCCGCATATATGTTATACTTGATAAAATGTACAAAAATGTTTAAAAATGTGAGCCCACAGAGCTCTGGGAGCAGGTCCCTGACACTCTTGCTGTCTGAGAGCCGGCCAGGCTCTCGATGACTGTGATGGTGCCTCGGACCCTGCAGGGGGTCCTGCAGTTTAACAGCCCTTCAGCCACCAAGTAATGCAAAAGACGGCTCTGAATTCAAAAGCAATGATGCCAAGATGGGGGCAGATGTGGCCACACGTGGCCCGCAAACATGTGCAGGGTCAAGTTTAGGAGTGAAATTGCTGGCCTATATTTCTGAGGGGTTTTGTCTCTTCTTTCGCATATTTTCCTTCAGAGATTTCATCAATGATTATATATTAAATGATCTTCTAAACATGAGTAACTTGCAATGTTCAATCCCCTCTCTCTGTTCGCTTAGGTGCCAGCAAAACCATACATTAGTCATTAAAAAAAGGCCTAGGTTCAAGTGCTTGACTACCATCTCCTCCCCTGCTATGGGCTAACCCCTCCTGCTCCATCCCCAGGCAAAAGAACATGATTTTCAATTTGAAGTTTGGACTCAGACATCTACCTACCTCTGGACGACATGTGAAATACAAGGACTAATTTTGTCCATCAAGTTTAAGGCCTGGGAGGAGAAAAATAAGCCAGGGTGAGCCTCCTCCTCTTTCTGGAAGGCCCTTCCCTGGTTCCTCTCTGGGCGTATAAGATGTGCGTGTGCAGGGGCACGGGTTTAAAGATAGAATGGAATGCCTCCATAGCAGGAAAAGCTCTAACGCCTTACCACACCAGCTGCGCAAGAGAGTGGTCTACAGAAATGATTTAAAGGGGGAAATGGGGCCCGCAAGCAGAAGAGAGAACACTAACCACTCGCTCCTCCCTGGATCCCTTACCCCAAATCACAGGGTCTGCTTATAACTTTGACCATCTCAGGGCCCCTCCTGGACCAGGAAGGGGGGGAGGGAAAGTCAGGTTTCAGACGTACCACTAACCCATCGTCCGCAGTGGAACAGTTCTCCGCCACCCCTCCAACTTCGCACGTCTAAAACCAAACCGTAACTTTTCCCCAAAACCAAATCCCCTTTCAGGCTTGTCAGTTTCTGTCAGCTGCTGAAAACCTTCAGAACCATCGCACATTTGGTTTTCTTTATCTAGTCAGTCAACAAATAGTTTTGATTCTTCTTTAAAACTGTCTACTGTCCTTCAAAATGTCTTTTGTGTCCAGTTAGCATCAGCTTTTATTACGTCCCAACGGGATTATTACCAAGGTCTCCTGATTATCTTTCCAATCCTGCCCACTGCCCCATCCAGCTTGGCTACCACCTTGACATTAAGCTTTCTAAAATGGTGACATCCTGATATTACCTGTCTGACTATAAGCCTCCATGGCCTTCGTCAGAGGAACCACCGTGAGGGATGGACTTTTTAGCTGGTAACGAGCAGATGTAACTTATATAATGAATGATTGAGTCTAGAAAAATTAAGACTAGGAAGATTTAGTGAGTTTTAGAGTTCAAGTTCATCAATCCAGTTTAGAGACCATCATCAGGAGAGCATTGGAGCTGAAAGCTCGGTGGCAGGTTGCTGTGAGGTCAGTGAGGAGGAGGTGACCTTGGGAGCAGCTGGAATGCAGGTCTGTGTGGGAAACATAGGTGATGAGTTTTGAATACACTCAGAGACCGGCATTCTCCTTATGGGAAACCCCAAGTGGATAGTCTATCCCTGCCTCACTTCAAATAGCCCATGAACCTAAGCATCCGACAGACTTTCTCCGTGCTTAAAATACGTGATCAGTCTAGTTTGCCTTCTTATCCCTGTCACTTACGTCCCGAGCCAACCCAGCCACTCCAGGTCAGTGTTGTCATAGTTCAAGATCTCCAGCTGGGAATCCGGAAAACAATGAAAAATAGTAGACTGGCCTTGACTCCCCGCTCTTTTCTCCCCTTCATCATCCTGCAAATATTTGGTGGGTATCTACTAAGTGCTAAACTCATTAACAGAATTTTTGCCAAGGCAAATGTCAATATCATATTACATAGTACCTATATACTATGGACTAGTACTCAGCCATAAGAAAAGATGAAATACTACCATTTGCGACAACATGGATGGATCTGGAGAATATTATGCTAAGCAAAATAAGTCAGACAGAAAAAACCAAGGACCATCCGATTTCACTCATATGTGGGATATAAAACTGAAACTCATAGACACAGAAAACAGTATGGTAGTTACCAGAGGGAAGGAGGTAGGAGGTAGTAAAGGGTAAAGGGGGCCAAATGTATCATGGTGGAGGATGATTTTACTTTGGCTTTTACGTTTTTACACAACGCAAGATATAGATCATGTATCACAGAAACCTGCATGATCCTATTAATCACTGTCACCCCCAAAAATTTAATTTTAAAAGTAAATATTATATAGCGCCTGTCTCCAAGGGACTTACTTCCTCGGGGGTAATTTAAGTCGCTGTGTTTCAGGACGGTTTGCTACACGACAATAGTAATCAGAACAGAGAGTAGCTTGAGAATATATGGCAGAGCCCTGATGAGGGTGGTCTGGGGTGGAGAGGGTTGGTTGTTTATAAGTTGACGTTGCTGAGTGGGTCTGAACTGGGGGGGCAGGCGAGATAAAGATGCTTCCTAATTGGCGTTGAAAATATTAATAGTACCATGGGCCTCACGCTCACAGTTCCAATTGGTACAACAAGACTCCAGCCGTATAGACAAGGATCCAGAAAACTATTTGGGGACTGTATTAGTTTGCTAGGGTGGCCATAACAAAGGGTCACAAACTGGGACGCTTAACGGAAATCATCTCATGGTTCCTGAGGCTAGACGTCCCAGATCAAGGTACCAGCAGGGTAGGTTCCTTCTGAGGGCTGCGAGGGAGACTGCCCCACACCTGTCCCTCACTTCTGGGGCTTGGCTGGCCAGCTCTGGTGCTCCTGGGCTTATAGAATCATCCCAGTGACCTCTGCCTTCATCTTCACATGGTGTCCCCCTTACATGCGCATGTCGAAATTCCTCCTTTTTATAAGGACTCCAGGCATATTGCATTGGGGCTCATCCTAATAATGTCATCTTAAGTAATCACATCTGCAATGACCTTATTTCTGAAGAAGGTTACAGTTTGAGGAACTTGGATTAGAACTTCAGCATGTGAACTGGGAGGGGGACACAGTTCAATCCATAGCATGAGCTGTATAATCTTTGCTACTATGGAAAATAATACCTTACCACCACTTCCAAGAGATGCTACAAGAATTAAATAAAGTAGGTAAACTAGAGGGCAGGGCAGTGGGTTGAGTGTCAAAGCTTACACCCCCCTGCTCCCGTGCTGTGCAAGGTACTGGTGAGACGTGTGGTGTGGTGCCCCATGTGCCAGGCACTCAGCTGCAGTGCCTGCGTAAGGGTGTGGGCTGAATGGGAGTCTTGGTGGCATTTTGTGAGGGGTTTTTTTCAGCTGGTGATTCTGCACTGCGTGGGATGGAGTGTGTGTATGTTGCTTTCACTTCCTACATCGGCAGTGGCAGGTGCATAGTTACAGAGAACATCATCCCTCCTTGTCTGCTTCAGGGGTTTGTGTGTGGCTAAGTGGTGGTGATTAAACGCAGCACACTGAACACAAGGGGGCACAGTGCAGCAGAGAATGCAATCCAGGCCACTTCTCTCACCCCTTGCCCTGCTCAGCCGGGGCCTGGCAAGCTATGGTGACAGACTGGCAGTTGTTTCTACATGGAGGTCCTAATGCAGGGGTCTCAGTGTCCAGGGGAAGCCTGCTGAAATTTATCACTGACAGCCTCTTCCGCCCTTTCTTCCTTCCCACCCAGTGGACACTTGTCCCACTGTCCCACGGAGCCCCCAAAGCAGATGCCCACCAAGGCAGTATGTCCGTGCTGTCCAGGGGAAGATGCGCGGGGGAGCTCCCCACTCCCCGCCCCACCAAAGAGGCACCCGAGTTTACAGAAAGAGCTCAGTTTCTCATGAAATAGAAACAGATATCACTGAAGCCAAGTTAATTCCGAACCAGCCCACTGGTAGATGAACAGAGGACTGGTTTGTGTCTAAAATCTAGGCATAATCCCTTTAAGCGTTATACATCTAAAACCCTAATCTCAGTCCAGAGACAAAATCAGCCTTAGTGAGTGCAGTTTGGTGTCCCGAGGTGAGATTCTACGGGGGGGTCCTGGGCCCTGGGACCTCCCTGCTGACTTCACTGGGATACGTTGAAGATTAGGGGGCCAGAACCAAAGCACATGGAAGGGAAATTTCAAGGAATGGGCTGTTGCATCCTCGGCCGCTACTATCCTGAAGCCTAAAGCAGAGAAATGGAGGAAGTCCTGTGATCCTCCTCCCAAGAAAGTCTGCTCACTGGTGAGAAGCAAAATTTCTTTTCAATAACAGAACACGCACTTGACTCAACTGCCCATCCCCATGGTGGGACTGGGTTCTCCTCTATTCGTGTAAAAGAAAGACAATTTCAAGTGCAGGAGTTGGGTTTCTTGAAGTGTGGTCTGAGGTCAGACTACATCAGTATTACCTTTCAAGGTAGGGGAGGACATCAGAACAGAGTTCCGTCTTACATTGTGGAAATGGGGTCTCTGGCGGCGGGGCCTGTTTCGGTCCTTGGTACTCACAGTACGACCAACGGTTTGGTAGAAATGCAGACTCTTAGGCTGTGCCCAGGGCCGACGGAGTCAGAAACCGCACTTTGGCAAGATCCCCAGGTGAATCACAGGCACATTTACATACATTAACATTCAAGGGTCTATTGACTGGTCTGACCTCCGCTACCCCTCCTGCCTGGGTCTCCCAGACCCAGAGCTGGGTTTCCCACCCTGTCTTTTCATTTGGGTAGCAGGACACAAGAGGCACTTTGGTCAGATACCCTTGATTTCCATTGTCATCTTACACTATCTGGAGAAAAATATCAGACGCTACAAGGAAAGTTCCCTAAGTCTCGAAATGTCACCACCCTATCACTTGTCTCCCCATCCTGAGACTACCTCTGGACTTCATGGTTCCTCACTTTCGAGGCACAAAGCACCTTTTGTTTGAGCACAGATAGAATCTGTGCCTGGAACAAGAGATCCAACTTCACTTGCTGACACACTATCTAACACCTCCTTTCAAATGGAGCTAATATTGCTTCTTGGTGCCTAGTGCTAACCTCCTATTGTCACACTTACATATGCATAAAATAGCTGTGAAATGAGAAAGAGAAACTGATGATTACCTCCAAGGAGAGGAAGTGGGTGGCTTTGGAAACAGGGCATTTGTAACCATTAAGTGTTACTTTTACAAAGAGAAAAATAGATTTAAAGTAAAAATGAAATCGAAAAACCAACCTGTCCTTTAATAATCCTACTCAGGGACATCTGCCAGCTTCCATTCCTATGGCACAGTTGTGACCACTTCTGCTGGTAAGCCAAACTTGCTTGTATGTCACTTGGCCAAATGCTACTGTATTAATTATGGAATACACTCTTCGAGGTGGAAAGAAAATAAATTTCGAGATGGTGAAGAAGGAAAGGAGAAAAGAAGAAATAGCATCTATGTCAGCACAAAGATTTAACCTAGAAAGAGAGCTAGAGGTTTTAGGGAGAATGGAGTGTGTGTGATGTGCTTTTGTCCTTTCTTCTAAAATCTCTACATGATGCTAACAGAAGACAGAATGCCCATCCTCCTTGGATGGCTTCCCAAATGTTGAGTGAAAATCACTGTCAGACATTTTGGGACTCCCTGAAAGGACCCCAAGACCTCGACTTAGAGTTTTACAAAGATATTGCATGATATGGGATATAGTACAGGCAGAGGGTGAAAATAAATTACATCCTGGACGTTCTTGGAAGAGGTCCCGAGCTCACGACTTCATTTTGAAATGGCAGGAAAAACAAAACACATTGAAACAGGGCTTCCAGCCCCAACTCAAATGGATGCTCGGAGAACTGCTGAAGTATTCAAAATACTGCCAACTGGCACTTACATATGCAAATGAGTTACAAATGTGAGGGTCCAAATTTGGGGTTATGTGTGCCAGGACAGAGGGGACAGAGGGGCCACGTGTCTATTTCTAGACTGCAGATTTTAGCAACTGATTTCTACATGGTCAGCTTCCCCGAAACTGTTATCTCACATTTTGAATTTGAAACCAAGTTTCAATTCCATAGCCTGATACACATTTTAGAGACTATTATGTGTATCTGGAGGTTGTAACCGATGTCAAGTACCACGATGTTGAACAAGCAACAGTATCGCTTTCTTTTAGGATCATCAAGGTCTGATCTGCTGGCCAAATGCGGATGCTGGAAAAATGTAAATATGAGCAGACCTAGGGTTCAATGAGGGTGCACCAAGACAGATACACGACATTTTTATTCTCCTCTGAGAAAATCTACTTTAGTGTTTCAAAAAGAAGTTGTTATTCTGAAAGTATCACTCCGCTCTTGGCTTCACATTCATGAGTTAAGCCAGGGCTAACTTGCAAAGCACTAACTCTGTCTCCTCACTCTCAGTTTGCTGCCATTTGTAGCTCTGGCTGAGTCACATGTGGGACTGGCTCTGCCTGGGGAAGGAGACAGATTAACCCTCCCACTGGCTGGGGCCTCTCCTCACTCTGGAGTCTGCTTACCTGGCCCCGAACCCATCTTACCCTTTCAGGCCTCCTGGTTTTCAGTTTTTGCACATAGCCTTACAACCTGGCATCTGTGTCCTGGTTCTTATATGTACCCCTGGCCTTGGACCTGCTCTTCACTTTAAATATCAACTTCCCGGGTGTCTCGTCTGGCCTGTAGACCTCTTAGTGACCGACTGCTCTCTCAAACCTCTGCTCTGCCAAGTTCTTGCATCAGCAAAGTTGTTTCTGATTCCTCCTGCTGCAGCCAACTGGTGGGCATCCGTGCCCTTGCGTAAAACCCTAAGTTTAATTCAACCTAGAGTTTTTAAGAAGATTTAACTAAAGCAATGCCTTTCTGCTAGTTACTATCATCCTAAACCCACAAACACTAGAGAGACAATGAAAGAGTAATACCCTCTTCAAATAAGTGGATATTAGATAAGAAATTACAGATAATTATTTTGTGAGGCATGGTGCTTGATCCATAAAGAAAAGCATTTCATTTGGGAAAAAGAGATGAGAAGAGCAACGGTGTCCACTTTCTCCAAGCCTTGACAGCAGACAAGAGCCCAACGGATTCCAGGCTTTTCTCGCCAGAAGCACAATTTGCCTTCCAAACTTGAATTCTCACCTCTCTCTCGTCAAGAACTGTGCAGCATCTGGGATATTACCCTACCATAAACTAATACACTAGCTTGATATCATGTCATGGATATTGGCAGAAGAATCAAGACACCAGGATCAGAAAAAGGTCTGTGTTATTTATGGCAAAAGCAGTAGCCAGGTCCTCATGTTGTCACAGGTGTCCCATGTCCCCCAAGGTCCATGTGGTGATGCAAGGGCCCACATGATGTGTGCACAGGCCATGAGTTGTATTATAGAAGAGGAACTCTGGACTTAGGGATTCACCACCTTCAGCATGCAGAAGCAATCCTGCTCTTTGTCTGGGGAGAGAGCTCACCTCCTCCCTCAAGGCTGCACGTTGCAAACACTAGAAGCAACAGAGCTGCTCAAATGCAGGGGTCAGAAGTGGTCAGGGCCTCCCATTCTTGGCATTCTCGGCAAGAATATGCAGGATTTTGGGGGTCCGTGGTGAATTGCCTCCCTGAAACGCTCTTCCCCAAACTTCCACCCAAGGAGAGCCCTCCTTCCTCAACAATCTCTGCAAAGATCTCTCTCCCCCATGGAGCCTTCCCTGATTCCCATCCCTCCATCCACTGTTTGCTTCTCCTGTGTTTCAGAGTGTGTAGTCCTTCTTTTCTGGGCGTATAAAACCGACTTTCTTCCTGACTGGAAGGACCTGTGTGACTCTTTATGCCTTGAACAAACTCATGCACGTGTCAGGTAAATAAAAACAACTGAGACACATACACAGGAGAGAAAAATATTGAGATCCAAAGAAAAGAAATAATTTCTAAGTATGTATTAAAACTAACCACCTCCCTTTCAGATCTTGGTTTCTAAACCCCATTCCCTAATAAAAGGAACCAAGACCCCTGGAGAAGTGGTTGATTCCAGGGCTGGGAGCCAAGAAAACTTGAGATGCACCTGGAACATCTTGTGGTGTCAGAAAGTAAGGAAATGCTCAGAAAGGAGGGGCCGTGTTGAAAGGACTCAGGAGCCACCATGAAGGAACTCCAGTGGCCAAAGCTGGAACAATTTGAGCAACAAAATGAATAACAATAATATTGTACTGTAACCCAAACACTAAAAGAGTTAGCCAGAAGTCCTTACTAACATAAATAAATGACTGAATAAATAAGTCAAAGCGAAAGAAGGGACAACTCTTTCTTACAATATAATTCTAATTAATAAATGTGTAAGAAATAACAGAAATGGGAAATCACTATTAGAAAAGCATAGTCATAAGTGATCTAGACAAGGTTTACCCATGAACTCTAGTATTAGTGGGCAAAAATTTAAAGAGAAGTAGAATTTGGGATAGTCTTAAATTACCTTTCCCAAAACATTTATAACTTACAAAAAGAAAATGACTGTTTATGGTGAAGAAGCTTAGCAGACACCGCCTTATCCAAGTGGTCAGTGATAATATCACGAGGGATAAGATGTCGTGATACTCTGCCCCTTTGGCAGAGGGCACTGAGAAATGCATGCCACCTCTTTGGTAATCTTCCCCAAAATACATAACTTAAACCTATTCACGAGAAAACATCAGCAAAGTCAAGCGGAAGAACATCCTACAAAATACTTGACCAATTCTCTTGAAAAATGTCAAGGTCATGAAAGGCATCAAAAGTCTGAGCAACTGTTATAGATTGGAGGACACTGAGGAGCCATGACAAGTCAACACGATGAGGTCTTTTAGATTAGATACTGAAACCCGAAAAAAGGACATTGGTGAAAAAGCTGGTGAAATCCCAGTAAAAACTGTTACTAGTTCATAGAGTTCTACCAATGTTCCTGTCAGTCTGGTGAACTGGGCCGTGACTGTATGAGATATCAGTATTAGGAACAGCTGGATGAAGTGTGTATGGAAAGTCTCTAGAGCATATTTGCAACTTTTTTCTTTTTAAGCCTCACATTACTTCAAAATTAAAAAAAAATTTAATAAAAACAACATAGAATTCAAATAACAATAGCTCAATGCTTTCCATCTATTAACGCCCTAATTTGCACAACCACACTACGAGCACTGTGCCACCGCTGGAGACATTTTGCAACGGATAAAACTGAGGCATCTGGAGGTTAAGTAACTGGCCTAAAGAGACCCAGCTAGTAAGGAGTGAGGCCAGGAATGGATCCCAGGCATCCTGACTCCGGAATCGTGTTGCTTTATTGGAACATAATTTTGCCTTTTCCTTAGTGCTCCAAGCTCTAGAGTAGGGGTTAGCAATACCTATGTTCTGCAACGGAGAACCTAGGTTCCGAGCACATATAAAACCACACAACATTTCATGACATCAGTAGTCTCATTCTCATTTTGCAGATGAAGAAAGTAAGGCCCAGGGAGCCATGCAAGACTCTGTTTTGGATAATACAGCCTCCGTGTTTCAAAGTTCCCCCAGTAGCCAGGTTCATGATGTCTGAAAACTCAATTTTCCCGGAGTCCTGGGTCAGCGGGTCCCTGGTTGGATCCCACTGGGAGAGGCCCTGTTGTGGGGCTTGAAGACGGAGGAGAAGCAGAAGCACTGTCCCCAGGCCCCCAGCTGCAGCCAGAGGAGGCCCCAACTGCAGGTTGCAGAAGGGGCTCTGTCTGTGGCTTCCAGGAGGCCCCGGTGGATCACCACCCCCTCCCCAGTCAAGCTGTCAGCTGCAGTCAACTTCCTACAATCCCTGTATTTCCAGACTTCCTGATATTTGCTTTCCCAGCCTCTAATTCCCTGCATGAAACCTTTTCTAAATACCTGGGATGGCTTTTGTTTTCTTGACCAAACACTGACCTAGAATTTGAAGGACTTTCCCAAGATTACACAGCTGGTAAGTGGCAGGGCTGGATTTATTCATCTGCTCTTGCAACAAATATTTACTGAATACCTAAACTTTTTCATTTCTGCACTTGGACTGGAGCCCTTTCTGGCCCCCAGACTTTTGGCTTCAGAGTCTGACAACCTTTCTAGCCATGTGCCCCTCCACCTCAGCCCTCTGTGGGTTCCTGCTTCAAACCAGATGGACATTTCCCAAGGGAGGAAACTAAGTTCCATCTGCCTATCAGCATCACTGTGGAAGACACCCACCTGCAAACTTTGGCACCTTCAGCAACCCCAGCCTGACTGAGCTTAATATTGGTACCCACCCCCTCCTTCGGACATTGTAATTCACCTGCCCCTCATGAGGACAGTATTAGATGCAGATAATTCCATAGTTTCTCCCTGTTTCCCTTTGCTTCTGCTCAGATTCCGACCCACATCATCGCCACAGCCAAGTTGATGATGATAGGCAGCCAACATCAAGAGTGACACTCATACAACTGAACTTTGCAAACTTTGCAAGTTGCGAAGTACTAATAAAAGTTCATTTCTTTTCTTTTACTGCCTCAGCCACTGCCGAATTCTGTCACTAGAGACATGACTCGCGAAATGTAATTTAACAGGAAATATTTACTTATTAATTAGTGTTAGGAAGGCATCAGCCATAAACTCAAGGTATTCATAGGCAAGGGTCTCTACTGATTCTAATGCAGCAATACTAATGTTGCAGATTTCTGTTTATTTTGCCAAGTTTGACATAAGCAGACATTTCGGGCTAATGTTACTAAAAACCAGTTAATGTAAATGTTAGCCAGGTTTGCTCTTCACCAAGGACGCTTTTAGATTGAATTCTATAGCTCCAGAGCCATACACAAAATAATGTGATGACAAGAAAAGGAAGCAGAGTTGGTTGGAAAGAAGAGTAAATTCACAGCAGGGACTCGTCCCTGCTGTCCCCAGAGGCAGCTGTCCCTGGCAGTGACAGACGTTCGTGATGTCTAGAGGAAGACAGGTAGGACGGGACCAAGGCAAGCTGGAGGAACACAGGTCCTGCCCAAAGGGCCAATGCCTGCTGAGCTCCAGCCAGAACTGACCAACACACAGAAATGTGGTTCCAGTGTGGCCAAGCGGTCCAGTTTTCCCAGAGAACTTGGAACTGGAAATCTATCTTTTAAAATTACATATAAAGTCTTGTTCTTTAAAAATGCTGACAACTAGTTAACTTTCATTAAAACAAATAAAAGTGAACCTGCAACCTCTGACTCTAGGAACATCTTGTGGTCTGAGATGCATATTTAAAGAAGATATAATAAAAGGACCATTAAGAGACAGGAAACTGTGGATGAATTATCCTTCCTTAAGCATTGATTTGCTAAGCGTTGTATTAACATCAAGACATGCATTATAGGAAAAGCATTAAGAACTGGGGTGGAAAACAAAAGAGGGAAGAAAGGAAAGGAACAAAGGGCTTTCCCAGAGTCCTGAAAGTCACGTTCATCGCTGCAAAGATCGGCCCAGCGGAGAATCAGAGGAAGCAAGATTTCTAAGGCAGGAACAGCAGCAGCCTCTTAATGAAAACTTGGCGACTTTGTTTAATTTATTTTCTTCACGTGTTTACTTTTATATTTAGAACAACTGGTCTACTTGGAATCCTAATATATCATCCCTTAGGGAATTAACGTCCGCAGCTTCCTGTCTTCAAGTCTGTGATTAAATTTAGAAGGAGTTGGTTGTCATGTCTCATCTGTGCATGTGTGACCTGGGCTCCCAGCTCCCTTGGTCTCCTGACCATCCCTATTGCCCTGCAGGGCTGCTGGAGCATGCAGGGGGAGGGGGGTGCTTGGGCAAGAACGGTCCAGGCCAGTGGGTGGCGTCACGTGCATGCAGTGTAGGGACATGGGCAGCCATCCAGGCTTCTCCGTCACAACCCCACTGTTGAGGGCTCTGCTCCCTAGACCTGCTCCACTGCCCTGCCGGCCCCTTTCTACTTTTAGTTCCCCACGTCTGATTTTGTACTCTTTTAATCGTTGTTCTATTCCAGCTGTCCCAGTTTTCCCCCATTGCTCTCCCCTGCCCAGCCCAGCCCAGCCCAGCCCAGCCCCCACAGTCAATCCCCACCCTGTTGTCCATGTATCTAGGTCATTTATTAGTCAACCTGTTCGTTGACTAAACCCTTCCCCTTCTTTCCCCCTTATCCCCGTCTCTCCTCCGCTCTGGTCACCGTCCGCCTGTTCACTGTTTCCATGTCTCCGGTTCTATTTTGCTCATTCGCTTGTTTTGTTCATTAGGTTCCTCTTATAGGTGAGATCATATGGTATTTCTTTCACCACCTGGCTTATTTCACTTAGCATAATGCTGTCCAGTTCCATCCATGCTCTCACGAAAGGTAGGAGTACCTTCTTTCTTTCTGCAGCATAGTATTCCATTGTGTAAATGTACCACAGGTTTTTGATCCGCTCATTTACTGATGGGCACTTAGGCTCTTTCCAGCACTTGGCTATTCTAAATAATACTGCCACGAACATAGGGGTGCACAGGTTTTTTGAACGGGTGTTTCAGGATTCGTAAAGTATAATCCAAGCAGTGGAATCACTGGGATTTCATACTTAATAAAGGGAGTGCATTCATATCCTAAGGCTGCTGTAGCAACACACCACAGACTGGGTGGCTTAAATGACAGAAAGTTCTTGTCTCACAGTTCTGGAGGACGGAAGTCCAAAACCTAGGTATCAGCGGGATCGGTTCCTGCCGAGGCCTGTGGGAGCAGATGTGCTCCGTGCCTGTCCCACAGCTTCTAGCTTCGCTGAGAATCACAGCTGTTCCTCAGCTTGTAGACCCATCAGCCCAACCTCTGCCTTCACTGTCACATAGCCCTCTGCCTCTGTGCGTGTCTCTGGGTCCAAATGCTCCCTTCGTGTTAGGACACTGTCATATTGAATGGGGTCCACCTTAATGAACCTCATCTTAACTAATTACATCTGCAACAACACTATTTGCAAATAGGGTCACATGCTACGGTAGTGACACTTCGACATATGAATTTGGGGAGGACACATTCAGCCTATAACAGAGAAGGAGTCTGTTCCCTCTGCCAGAGACAAAATAGAAGTTGCGGTCCTGAGCAGAGTGAACAGGGTTCAGGTGCAATCCTGATCCATGCGTTCCAGAAGAATGTTACCAATGCCTGGGGGTTGAAAAGCCCCCAGAAGCCCCCAGAGTCCCCTAAACAGTCAGGAGCACTGGCAGAGGCTTGGGGTGGAGTGTGAGAGTGCAATGCCAGAACCTTCTTGAATTAAATGTCCTGGGGTCCATCCCTGCTATCCGCCACCTCCCACCTGCACTTGGAGCTGCGACAGCTCCTGTGCGCAGAACAAATGCATGAGGGGATGTGAGCTCTTCTTCTGAGCACAGGTGTGGAGGTTATTCCATTCCCAGCGGTGATCAGCCAGGAAGAGGTGCCTCTAACAACCTATGACCTGTTATTTTTGTCAACCCCCGTGGATGCCCAGCTCTGACTTCACACTGCCAGTCTTAAGGGGAATGGCTAGCATCTTCCATGTCGAGTCACATAAGTTTGGCCTCTAGTCTCTACTCATTTATTTCAGTCGTTTTGAAGTGAACTCTGTTCTTCACTAGATACCCCTTACTAGTGGGAAAGTGTCTGAGTCCCAGTGGGAACTGGGGGAGACACCTGGGCAGTAGACAAATGGACCTGGATGGGCTCCAAGCCCTCTGGCAGCATCACCCCTCCCTCACCACCACCCTCTCCTGCTTTCTGAGCATCACAATACGCTTCCAAAATCATTCCGAGCCTGCTGTCACAACACAAACACAGCTCACTACTCACTCAAAAGTACAGCATTTAAAGGCGCCTCACGAAACCCTGAGGGTCTGTGGCAGCGAAGGGAACCAGACGGGATGTTCCTGCATTTTCCTTTTGTCTTTGGGCCAAAAAGTACGCTTATTAATATTTCTACGGCTGTGTGTAGTTTTCTTACTACACATCCATAGCTATGCCCAGTGCAAGGAGGGTCAGACCCCTTGCTCCAGTTCACGGACTCCCACTGACATGGGACACAGGACAGCTCAAAGTTTATCTTTAGATGGTACATACAACGTGAGTCATGCAACCTGATAATGCCGACGAACTATCCAGGGAGAACTCAAGCTGTTTGCATTTCATTTCTCAGGGCTACCACTAACAAATTACCATAAACTGAGCAACTCAAAACAATAAAATCTCATCATCTCAGTTTTAGAGACCAGAAGCCTGAAACCAGGGTGTTGGCTAGGCCATGCTCCCCGTGTAGGGAAGACTCTTCTTTGCTTCTTTGCAGCTGCTGGTGTCTGTCAGTCCCGGTATTCCTTGGGTTGCAGCTGCCCCCTCTAACCTCTGACTCTATCGCAGGGCACCCTCCCCACTCTCTCTGCACCCAAATGTCCCTCTTCTTATAAGGACACCGGTCATACTGGATTAGGAACCCCCTTAACCACCTCATCCCAACTTGATTACATCTGTAAAGACCCCATTTCCAAATAAGGTCACATTCATAGGTCCGGGGGTTTAAGACTTATATATATAATATATCTTTTCTAGGGAATACACTTCAACCCATCACACCGTTTAAATGGATAGATTCTCTTTAAGTACTTCCAAAACACCCATTTAAATACTGACCGCAGCCACTCTAACTAAAAATAACTTGGCTCAGAAAACCTCATGGTGCTCTACTGTTTATTACGTAATGTTGAAATACCAGGGTCTGTGCTATGGATCCAACCCACCTTTCCAACCTCCTTTTGTAGACCTTGTCAGGTGAGATCGTTATCATTTTCATGAGCACGTGTTAGACTTCCCTACCTCTGATACACACCTGTTGGAATACCTTTCCCATATACCATCTTCCAATATCCCCCTTGTGAAATTGTATCTAATTGCTCACCCACTGGCTTATAAGTGTCTATTGAAAACTATGTGCCATGCAGGGTGCAGACAGATGAGAAGTACAAAGCCTTCCTTCAAGGTGTCCCCAGTCCAGGGGAGAACATATCCAACAACGGTTGTGTTACAACCGAACTGCTAGGATCACGGGGGAAGAGGAGGATGACAGTATGAATGGAGTCCCTTCGCTACAACGAATGCTGTGACGGACACATTATTTTCATTACCTCTCCTGACCCTCACACGCACACTGTGGACAGCATTATTCACCCCATTTGGCAGCTGAGAAAACTGAAGCTAAGAGCACGCCGGTAATTTGACCTCAGTCACATGGCCAGCAAGTAAAGACCTAGAGCTTGATCTTAACATGTGCCTCATTCCACAATTCTTGCTGTTCATGTTAAAAATTGTTGATGTTGGATGATAGATAGCCGGTTTTATTTTCATACTGTTGTCTCTAACACTGCTTATGCTTGAAACTTCCCATACGAAAAATGTTTCAGAAATGAAGAACGAAACCCTTGCTCTTAATCACCGCAAGGGAGGCACGGGCCAAACAAGAGGAGCCCGGCTCATCGGCAGACAGGACTGTTTTCTCTGAGCTCCCACGGCTCGCGTGGGCCGCTCGCGTGGGACATCATGCTTATATCTGTTCCATAGTTTTCAAATGTCCACTCCCAACATGCATGCACACATATGTGCACACAGGCAAGTCCAAAACAGAGTAGAGAAATGATATATTTATTGTGCAAACTCCCTAGTAACCAGCGTGGTGATTTGCATGTATTACCGTGGGGTAAATCTGTAATAAATAAATAAATAATCAATAAAGTTCCTCCGACTTAGAGTCCATGTCTTAGTTTTTTCAGCCCTCAAAAATAGCCAAATTGCCTTATTTACACATATATGATTTAGAACTTTCACTATTACCCTATTATATTATTTTATATATCCTTTCATTACTTTGTATTATCTTATACATCTTTATCTTGTTGATATAAATTAATGACAATTGCTCACCTGGCTCCACACATATAAGTACATGTTTATCACCTACATGAATATAAGCTTCATGAGAAGGTGACTTTTGTCTGCTTTTACTCACTGATGATTCTACAGCGTACAGGATAGCACTAGGTACTCAGCAGGTGCTTAACAAGTGAATTAATAAATGAACCACTCATGTGAGTCATAGAGACTCCTCTAAAAGAAAGAGCGATGCAAATTAGTCAGTAATTTGTTTCACCAATATGTAAACCCTGTCCACATAATTCCAGTGATCATATGTTTTGAGGTGTATTGAAACAGTACTTCAGCTTAAGTGATTCTGTTTTCTTTATTTTTGGTGACATGTCAGTACCTCCAGCCCCCTGAAGCACAACCCAAAATAAGAAGTAAGCTGAAAAGGTCACTGAATAACCATTATATGAATTAAAAAGCCTTCCTCTCTATGAGCCATTCTAATAATTTTGGTGCTCTGGTTTTTATATCGTAACAGAATGAAGGGATCAAATTAAGAGGACCGCGGTGATAGAGCGAAAGGGCATCGGTATGCAAAAAAAAAAAAAAAAAAAAGAATCTTAAACTACAACCTCGTATATTAAACAAAAAATCAACTCAAAATAGATTATAGACAAAAATGTAGAATACAAAACTATAAACATTTTAGAAGAAAACATATAAGAAAAAATTAATCATTGGGTAAAAATGTAATCATCAATCATTAGGTAAATGCAAATTAGAGCCACAATGAGACACCACTTCACACACACATCAGAATGGCCGAGGCAAAAAATATCAGCGACACTGACTGGTGCTGAGGACGTGAAGCAACCAGATCTCTTACACATTGCAGGTGAGAGTGTAAAATGGTATGGCCATTCTGGAAAACAGGCAGCTCCTTAAAAAGTTAAAATATACATGCACTTCCCATACGACCCAACAATCCCAGAAGAAAGGCAATTTTACTTTACATAAAAACCTACACGCAAATGTTTATAGCAGCTCAATTCATAATCACCTCAAACTAGAAATAACCCCTATGTCCTTCAGTGGAGGGAGAAATAAACTGTTGCATATTCCCATGATGGAATACTACCTAGCAACAAAAAAGAACGACTTTTGATACAGGCCATGGCTCAGATGAATCTCTAAGGCATCATACGAGATGAAAGGTTACAGATTGCATGACTCCATTTATATGACATTCTCCAAAAGACAAAGTTATGATGACAGCAAAGAGACCTGGAGTGTCAGAGTTTAGGGGAAGAAAGAAGGTGTGACTCCAAAGAGAGAGAGAGCCCAATGGATTTTCTTGGAGTGATGGATACTATTTAGTATCCTGCTTGTGGTGCTGTTAACCAAATCTATGCACATGTCAAAATATGTAGACTTGTATACCAAAAAAAGTCAATGTGTATTGTCTTAACACATACAATTTTAGGAAAAAACGCTGAGCAGCTAAAGATATGATTTTAAGAGTAGTAGTCAACAACTGATAGGCCAAGCCAGGGAGAGGCTGCTGCCTCCATCTGGAGCCACGTTAAGGAATAAAAACCCCAACGCATCTCCACGTTCCTGTGGTCATTGTTGGACTCCAGCACAGCAACGTCATGTTGCTGGTGAACTTGCGAATTCAATGACAATGGCAGTTATATTGTTTTTAGCACAGAGCTTTTATTTTCTGGGGAAAATATATATATACAAACACATATATGAATGTACGTCTATAGTCGAGGATGACAGAGATTCACCCATGAGCCTTTAAAACCAGAATGCCCAGAGGGCAACTCGTAACAAAATGTCCTTAGACCAAGTTGTCAAGGTTTAATGAGCGTGATCTGTGCTAGTCTGGGCGACAGGAAATCATGATCAAGGAAAGCTCTCGTTCGAAGACAAGAGACCCAGGCAACCCAAAGAAGTGAGCTGGACCATCTGGGCAGAGATGAAGCACCAAGGAGACTGCAAGGAGAGAATGTGTCCCAAACAGGAGCACATAGAGGCAGAGGGATACATGGCCATAGGCCACCCAGTCCCCGAGCAACTCTTTTCTCCTTTCCTAAACTAGCTGGTTTTCTCTCACCAGCCTGAGAATGGGATTTTTAAGGGGCCATCTCCTGCCACTGTAGCCTGGAAGTTTACAGTGATTTTTAAAAGTAGATTTCTCTGCCAAATGATTAATGCTAATATTTTTAACTCATAGTAGAATATACTTTGTTTCTTGACAAAATCACTTACAAGGAATACCTCATTTACTGACAAAGCTGGATAATTTGTGTGTTACTATCTCTGCCTCATGATTTCTATAATGGCAGAATAATGAAGTATTATTTAGCTTAATACAATCACCAGAACATCTCTGTGGTCTTGGAAGGAAGAGACACAATCTAGGAACCCTTCTAAGATATAATCGGTTTCTTACAAGACATTCTACAAATAAAAAGTGAAATTAATTTAAATGACAAGTGACCCATTGTATATTTTCATTATGTCTTAGGTCTAGTGGTACCAGGGAAATTAATCAACCAAGAACATTTTGTTTTTACAGAGGCTGTGAGAATCTAGAATAGATCTATATACAATAACCTTTTAAACAAGATTAGGGTTAAAGTGCATTATGAATTTTTATGTCTCATGAAACAGCAAAACTCAGTTAAGTGGAGAAAAATAAAAGTAAATAACATTTAATAGGACAAGAATACTAAGTCAGAGTGGACTTTTCATTGACTCAAATGAGGCCTCTACTCAACTCCACCATCTGGCATTTTGCATTTGTCTGTCTGCAGCATAATTTCTAAACAAGTTGATTGATTTTTAACTAAATTCAATACCCTCCCTAACAAAGAGAAATAAGATACAACTTGAATCCCTTTTGCAGCTCAGTTCCTCTCGTGTAACAGCTGAGAGAATCCTGTAAAACAATCCTACCAAGAAATCGTACCAGCTTGTTTCGCAAATAACTGCTTAATATTAACAAAAATATGTGCGTGAAAAAATACGTGTCTGGCCATGGCTTATTTGCACATCAGATTTACTACTGTATCTCTGAACTAGATATCTCACGTTGGGCAAATACATACCATAGTTCAGTGGCCTTTCCCACATGAAACCTGGTGAAAACAAGAATATAACAACTTAAAAACCTGCCACGGAATCAAAGGGATATAGATTTTAGCTTTGGGGCAGGAATCCCAAAGAGCCAATTTCTCCATACCCCGACTATTCTTTATAACACCGGTTAGGAAAAACAGCGAAAACTAAAGCTGAAACGCTGGGTTGCGCATTTTGGAAAGTTAGAGGTTCCGGAAGATTAGCAAACAAATGAGAGCCTTGATGATTAATCTATATCAACAACAATGCATTGATTGATAATGAACACTTCAGGTTCTCGTTAGTCAAGTTATCAAATACGTTCATTACCCAGGAGGTCACATAATTAGGATGGAGCCCTGGTGTTGTCCAGCAGAACTGTTGGGTAAGAGTGGAGCATTTCAGGCTTTAAAACGCCCAAAAGTAAAGTGCTTTCTTAAACTGTGACTTAAAGAACTGGATTGAACTTGGCCAGATGGAGGCCAACCAGAGAAGCAAAAGCTGGCCAGTAATTCACACACACACTCCCAGGATTGCCAACCCCCCACAATAGTGAG
The DNA here is from genome assembly GCA_004026545.1 of Mormoops blainvillei. Taxonomy (NCBI): domain Eukaryota; kingdom Metazoa; phylum Chordata; class Mammalia; order Chiroptera; family Mormoopidae; genus Mormoops; species Mormoops blainvillei. The sequence continues at coordinate 221,185 of PVJD01000167.1, forward strand.
GAAGTGGGGAGTCGGGAAAGTAAGGTGAAGACCTACTTAAGTGAAATGTTCATGTGTGGTTTCAAAAGGCTTTGAAAGTATATGTGTGTAAGTACAAAATGCAACTACAAAATGGGAACAGAAAACTATTAGTTCCTTAGGGATGGCAGCAGATTCACACATTGGTACGGGATAGCGCTGTCGGGGAGACGCAACCCACAGCCCAGCTGAACCCATCCTGCAGTACATCGCCTGTCTCTGTGTTTTCTGAGCGCCTCTCATCTTCTGTGTTAGTGTCTGTACTTTGAACCACGCCAGTTTACAGTTAATAGTATTACCTCCTGTATATTAAGTGCTTCCATATATGTATATACACATATATATAATTTTAAACTTATTTAATACTTATAATAACTCTGTGAGGTAGAGATAATTATACTATTTTTTTAATCGATGAGGAACAGAGGCTTGAATAAATGAATTGTCTCTAGTCACAGCTACTATTCAGGCCCCGGAAGTCACCTGCCAGGACCCACGACCGTAATCCTAAACTGCCCCTTATTTTACTGGGTGATTTATTTTTTCATATACTTAGTATCTTTTTCAAAATCTAAATAGTGGCAAAAGCTTTATCTACATTGTCCTTGTTTTCTTTCACTTTGGACAAGCCATAGCTATTTCAAAAGAACCCAGAGCTGACAAACAGCCCTCGCGCAGAACGGGAGCTAGATTACGACATCAGAATGTGGGGAAGCTGCCTGCCGTAACCATGGTGCTCAGAGCGGAAAGCGGGCGTGGAACAGTCCCGGATGCCTTCCTCTGCACTATGGGACTCGTTTCTGAAGGGCAAATGCCTTCCAGGGATACTGAAAATCCCGTGGGGCTGACAGGCCGAAAGAGCAAAAGAGGAGGTTAGGGCTTAAAAGAGCCTTTGGAACAAGCCTCCTCTCTTCAATAAAATCAACATGACATAAATTGAGTCTTTGGATCAAACTTCAAAATGGAGCATTCAGCAATGTCTCTGATCTCTGTAACATGTTTTAGTCTTCAGCTGTCACTCTGTGTTCAGCTGCTGAGGTCTCCAAATGTGATTGGTTCTCTGCCAGAAACGAATTGTGCGGGTCCATTCTTAGCTGCTTTCTGAGCGAGCTCTGTGTTCGCGGGAAGGCATGTTGTTGCTAAATAAAGGCTCCGTCATATTAAATTCTTTAGCCTATGGTTTTGTTTTGTTTTGTTTTTTTCCTGAATGAAAAAGATTTTCAAGAGTTTTATTTTTCCTGGGGGGGTGGGGGGGAATTTAACTGTTGTCCTGGCTGTGCATGCCCATGCTTTTGGGGTTTGGAACGTGAAGGGAGTTGAAAGCACCCAGAGCAGGCTGTTCTGCAACAGCACTGAACCCCTTATTGGCTTTGACTTCCTTTTGGGACCCACTCCATTAAACTTTCCAAGGATAGCATTGCCTACATTCCCAGAGTTTTAAAAAAATGATATTTCATCCACTTTAAATAAGAACCCCACAAAAGCCAATAGGGCAATCTGCTCTCCAAACGGTTTCCTGACCCCAGAAGCCGTAGCATTAGCCAGGAGGTGATCATGTACTGAGTAGAGAGTAGTAAAGTGATGTGATTCAAGGGGTCAGGGAAACTTCCTCCACGCCCTGACTTACTTCCTTTGCACGTCAGGCCCAGTTTGTACGAATGGGGACTTACTCCTTTGTGGAAAGCAGTTTCGAAAGTGTAGCGATTGCCAGGATGGATTAAACCACTTTTAGTCCCTAATAACTTAATGTGAAATAATCGAAGGCATCAGAGCAAATCGAGCCTAGCCAAGAAAAAGAGAACTGGTCATTTATAAGGTATCGCCACAGCAGTGGGGAAAGAATGTTGCTGGTCTCTTGGAAGATGTGTTAAAAAAAAAAAAGGAAGATGCATTTAAACAGTGTTCAGGGTGGAAGATAAAGCAAAAGGAGAAGCACAAATAAGGAGAAAGTAGGTAATTTGCCTTGAATCAGATCATTGGTATCGTTCATGTAACTACTAGGAAACCTGCCTAAGACTGATTCCAGTGATGATAACTGCAGGGTTTGAAAGGAACTGAAGAACTCAGGCTATATTTGCTGGCTAAATTGCAATACTTAAGTGATTAGAACACCGCAGGTTCTAAAAGTAAGTCCCACAGGCCCCCACGTCAAATCCCCAAGTAGCCTTCCAATTGTACATGCAGGGCCAGACTGGAGTTTCTCCCCTCAGTGGGGAAGATGAATGAGAACACTTGGTCTACCAGAACTTGACAGGTTAGAAGCGCATATACCGAGGAAGCTGTCCACCTCATGGAAGCCTAACCAAATTAGTGAGGGACAGACAGAATTACTAGTGGTATCTTCCCTTCCTCGCAGATCTGTCATTAGTCTTCAGTTCTATTTGGGATGGACTTCCTGGGTCAAGGTAATGAATGCAATTACAACAGGATTTCAAGTTCTAAAGCATTCATAAAAATTATAAACAGTCATTTGTTGATTGTGTAGTTTCTATTTCAATTTTCCTCACATCTCCTTCTGTCAGCTCACTCCTTGCTTCTTTAGTGTGGTTATCGAAAGCAGAGTTTCTAGGACTCAACCTCGGCCAAAAGCAAATAGGCCAAAAATTGGGGAAATGATTTATAATCATCCAAGGGTGGCAATCTAATTTACTTGACTCAAATGCTTTAAATTTCATTAGCTAAACTAGCAGTGTTAGGGTTTGGCAAGATGATGTCTAGTGAAAGCGGTCCCTACAGTCTTGAGCACTTGTGAGCAGAATGATTTTCATCTTAAAAACACACGTGTTGTCAAAGCTTTTCATGTTTGTGGCTAGTGAGCCCAGCTGGTGATGTGGAGGTGGAAGCCACCAGGGAGGGCTGCCTTCCACTGGGACGTGCTGCGCCCTGAGCCTGACCAGCATTGCATGAATGGGTTTGCTGATGACAAGGGACAGAAGATTGGCAGGTGAATTGGGGCATGTCTGTCTTTGCAAGCGGAAAACTCACCAGGCAGAGTGCAGCCATTTTCATGAGGATAGTGTACCATCTGAATGGAAGAAGAGATTGTGTGATCCATGTCCCTGATGGTAAAAAAGACTGAATCTATCCCACTTTTCACAATAGGAAAGACTGAAGATTCTATCCTAGACCTCATGGGATCATTAATCTCTTTGCATTGATTTAAAAGTACTTTCATGTCCTTAAAAAGTGGGAGCAAAAAATAAGGCAGAATCAAATGGGATAAAAGAGCTCTAATTTATGAATCTATTGACCAGGATTCCAGTAATGCCCTGTCACTAAGTATACATGTTTTTTGTGATTAAGCCCCCTTTCCCCTAAGTCTCCAGTTATGAAATGAAGAGATTCCTAAATATTTATGACAGCTAGGGCTAATTGAAGTAATTTTTTGTGTTCATGGTCATATTGCTAGATTCCTATTGCTATTATGTTTAGGAAGTCATTGCCAGTTTTGTTCAAATTGATTTCTATGGTGCTCAATGGAATTCTACTCGGCCGTAAAAAGGAAGAAAATTTTACTCTTTGCGACAGTATGCATAGACCTGGAGAGCATTATGCTAAGTGAAATAAGCCAGTCAGAGAAAGACAAATACCATATGATTTCACTCATGTGTGGAATCTGATGAACAAACTGAACTAACAAGCAAAACAGAGACAGACTCATGGATGGAGAGCAGATGACAGCCAGAGGGGTGGGGCGGTTAGGAAGTAGAGGGATTGAGTAAAAAGGAAAAAGGACTCATGGACAGGGACAACAGTGTGGTGATTGCTCGGGAGAGGGGGGCATAAGGGGACCAAATGGTAATGGAAAAAAATATATAATAGAGATTAAATTTTTAAAAAATAGAGAAACAAGTGTGCCCTAGCCCAGCAATGGTGGGGACTAGAGTGTAATTTTTCAGAAGATTCATTTAAGTAGTGAGAGATGGTGAGAGGCACCCACAAAAGGAGAAGCACAAATAAGAAGAAAGTAGGCAATTTGCCTACTGCACAGTTTTAGGTCACCCCTGAATAAGGCTGTTGGTATTATTCATTTAACTACCAGGAATCCTGTATGAGGCTCTGATTTCAATGATGATTACAGCACTATAATGACAAGGCCAAGGGTGTCAGAACAGAGGTGAATCAATTTGTCTTGATTATTTCTCCTGCCAGGGGTGTCCAACCTTTCGGCATCTCTGTGCAACACAGGAAGAACAGTTGTCTTGGGCCACACATTAAATACATTGTGGCACGTAATCATGAGAAAATCTCATAATCTTTTAAGTAAATTTACGATTTTGTGTTGGGTCACATTCACAGCCATCCTGGGCTGCATGTGGCCGGCAGGCCGCAGGTTGGACACCCCTGCATCTACACCTTTGGTCTACCAACCAAATCAGTCTACTTCCTGTTTTAGTCCATAAATTTTAATGAGAACACAGCCACACTCTCTCTTTATGGATTGTCTATGGCTGCTTTTCTGCAACTTTAGTAGAGTTGAATGGTTGTGATAGAGACTACATGGCCCACAAAGCCTGAAATATTTACCACCTAGTCCTTTGCAGAAAAAACTTGCCAGGCCTGTTCTAAGTATTTAAATTGATTCTCACTGCCTTCCCATTGTAACAAGTGCTGAAAAGGGGTTTCTCTTATTTTTCTCTGGACTTTGGCTTCTCATCTGACCAACATCTGTGACCTCGTTAATGTCTCCAATTCTTCCTTGTATTTTTATCCCAGTCCTCCATGCCTTTCTGTTCATTCTAAGGTCATGTTGTGTTTGTTCATACAACCTTTTCTTTTGACCTAGGCTCATTTGCCAATTTAATATCAGCCAACGTTCTTCCCTTTAAAACCCTCTTGGAAAGTTGGCACCAGAGAAGGGTTTCAATGACAATGCCTGGTGGAACCTCAGTGTGTGCTGCTCTGTTCTGAGTCCTTAGGGCCTTTGTAGTGATAAATTGGAAATTGTTCAGGGTCAGAGACGAGGTCCTTTGTTTGCTCCGTTAGAAACACAAAACTGCCTAGAGCTGCCAGTGTTTACAATACTATGTAAATGACTTTTATTTTCTGTTGTGAATAATTCTGCTCCATGAATTCTCTTACTGACCCCCAAACATGGCCTATCCAAAAGGATTTCCATTTCTAAATCAACACAGTCCTGACCCAGTTGAATTTGTTGCCCCAAAGATTTGTTATACTTCTTTTATAGAACTTCAGAGAATGAGAGTTGCACATGAGTCCATGAAAGAGCCTTGTTCCTGGTTGACAGATGAAAAAATTTAAGCTTGAGAGCTGGCCTGTGATCTTCGCTAGGAAATCTGAATGCATCTACTATCACACGTAATTGGGTAATAAAGAATAACTAATAGTAGCTTTAAAGTTGATAAAAGAAGGCAACTCAAATTTCTTAAAACATTGCAGAAGAATACAAATATAGTATGAAAAGTAATTAGCCATTGCATTGTTCACATTGTCACTGGCCTCATCTGCCTGTCTTGATGCCAAAGGTAAGTATATAAGAAATGACTTACTTTTCCCCCAAGGGCGTTGAATTTTGTCCTTAAAAGATTAGCTCTGGTGCTGAAGACACATTAAATTTCACAAATATTAGAGAAAATACATAGACACACACGAACATCACTGACTCTCCCCAGAGCATGAGTGGCATTTCCGATAATGGAGATGTTCTTCAAAGACACCTGCTTTTTCTCACCTGGCAAGGGGAAGACATGCTATCTCAGTTTTCAGGAAGTGATCATTTTCTTGGGGAACCTAGTTGATCTATACGAGGGTCACTTCTGCAACTTGGGCCTCTGTGACCAGGAGGAGTTTAAACAAGTGGCCTGACCAGGCTGACACATGAATTTAATGGTCAAAGATTAAAAAAAAAAAATCTGGTACTTTTGCCTCTCTCTCACAAAAGTTCTTAAAGTTAGAAGTATAATAACCACTCAATAATAGACGTAAGATTCAGCAAGTGAGGATGAGAAGAGTACATGAAGTCACATCACAGACTCCATTATATGTGAGATATTTTTGCTGTATCTTATCTACCAAAGGAGTTACTATACAAGGTTATGCGTAAGCAACTGAAGAGAGTATTTAGTCCCCATGCAGATTTCTTCTCTTTGGGGTAACTAATCTCTGTCGGACCACTCCTAGGGTCAGTATGGCAAGTTTGCTTGTTATAAAGTTTTGGCTTTTTATTTCCCCTTGGTCCAAATTCTGTCATAACTAAGCAGAAAAACAAAGTAATCTCTCTTAATGTGATGAGTTAAGAGTTCTAGTAAACTCTTGATTTTATACATAGAGGAGTCATTCATGAAGCATCGTTTTAGTTTCTACTGTGATCTAGGGATGGCTGTGCTAGGTCCTGAGGGTATGAAGAAGAATACAGCATAGTAGCTGACTTCTGTGAATTAACAGCTAATTGTAGAGAAGGCAAATAAATAACTGCAACCTTTAGAAGTGTGTGCAAAGTACTGCGGGGGTACAAAGTGTAAAAAATATTCCCTAGAAGAAGTTTTAGATAAGCCGCATCTTGGAAGACAATCGGGAATTTACTGGGTAGGGAATATAGGGAAAGGCATTTCTGGACATAAACAGCATGGGCAAGGACATTAGTGACATAAGAGAAGATCATAGTGCCAAGAAAAAGGCCGATGGTTTTGAGCTTGACCTAAGGTATGTGACTAGGAAGACTTTGAAGCTAAGACTAATCTCAAATAAATTACAATAAAACATAAAAGCCAAAATCATTGTGCTTTCCAGAGAAATTTCAACTTCATTCACCAGACCATAGGGTTCCCTAAGCAGGGTGTATCTTGAACAAATTTACATTTTAGAAAATATATTTAGGGTATGTGTGGAATACACCTGGAAGGTAGGAAACCTGGAGACTGAGTCCAAAGAGGAGTTAGAATAGTACAGATATAGACTGATAGACTCACCTGGTGATGGGCACAGGACTAGTGATGAAAATTGAAAGTCGGGGATAGAGTCAAGAGATATTCAGATGATAAGCTCAGCAGAAGCTGGAGAAGCATTGGTTGCTGGGTGGTGGTGAGGTAGAGTTAGGTTAAGGGTCACCATCGTTTCTAGCTTGGATTACTAAGTCACAGCACAGTAAAAGTGGACAATACAAGTAAGAAGAATGAGGAAAACATAAGTTAGGTTGCGATGTTTGGAGGATGTATTCCCTTAAGAATTTCCAATCACAGCTACCTAAGTATGTATTGGAAATATAGGTCTAAATCAGCAGGGAGGAGGGTAAACATATTTATTTGAGAGTTGGCATTTTTTGGTGTTGGTTGAAGTCATCGGAGTGAATGAGATCATCGAGGAATATGTGCAGAGAAATGATGAGAACAAGGACTAAACATCACAGATAAAATCACAAGGATTATCAAATGCTGAGGAACAGAGGACGTCGAAAGGAGCAGAAAAGGAGAGGAGAGATGCAGGAATCCGGAATGGCATTCCTGAGGTCAGGTAGGAGAGTTGTAGGATAATGTCATTGGTGTGGTGTCAAGCTGTAAGTGATAAATACAGTTTACAAGGGACAAGTATTGTAAAGATGGAACATAAGAAGCCATCTGTACCCCACTCCCAAACTTTCAGAGCAGGTGCTAGTGGTGGTTGAGTGGGGAGGGGGTCTTAGAGATAAGAGCCAGAGTGAACTGAAGGGTGCAGGACATGTGGTGAAATAGAGACAGAGGGTTTGAATGCTCTTAGGGAATTTTCGGGAAGCATGTGTTCTGAACCATGAATTTGAGCTCCAAGAACACTACCAAGAAAGGGTGAAACAGCAGAGGTTGAGTGGAAGGGAAGGGATCACATAGAAGTTGAGGGCTACAGGGCAAGCTCTGTGGGTCTAGGCACCATGTATCATATGCTGTTTGCAGGGTCAGCCTCATGGGCATGTAACCTGTACTGTCACACAGGACCTCGTGCTTAGAAGGGCCCCACATTCTGTTTAATGTTCTGCTGTCATGATCTTGATATTCTTAATCATTTCTAAGCAAGACGCCCACATGATAATGTTGCACAGGGACCCACAAATTTTGGCCCAAGGAGAACCACATGGTATGCAATTTGGGTGACCTGCTAACCTCCAGATAAATATGGTCAAAACTGAGCTCTCTGTCTTCTTTTTTGTCACTTTAAGAGTATCCAGACCTCATTTTACCATAATTTCAACACGTATTGATCAATAACTACATGCAAGACATTGTTCCATGCACCTCACACCTATTAATTCATTGAGTTGTTACCATTTCATTAGCAGGCACTAATATCCCTGTTTTTAAAATGAGTGAACAGAGGCAGAGCACAGTGAAGCAACTTTCACATGGTCACGCAACTAGTAAAGGGATAAAGCTGGGGCTCAATCCCAGACAGTCTAACCCCAGAGTCTGTGCACTTGACCACACTATTTGGTCTTCCTTATTTCCAGGGTTCATGGTTGTGGAGGTTTTTCTTACATTTGTTTCCATTTCTCTAATAAATAGTCTGCCACCTGAAATCTGCCCTGCGAACAGCTGCCCAGCCCAGCGGAGGGAAAACCCCTCCTCGCCGTGAAACCTGAAAGACATGCTGTGCATGGGTTTCGGGATCCATGACCCACTAAAATGTCGTGAATCGGTGCAGACATCTTTCCCATGTGGGAAATGATAAGAGCTTTGAGACTGGGATATGGAACGGGCTCTGGTCCCCATCCTATGATCTCTGTCCCTTCTTCTCCACCCTCCCCGCTACTCACACATTTGGGTGTTACCAAAGCTCATTCCTTTCCAGAAAGGCTGAGGTTTGGATTTAGCCCATTTCCAACACAGGCATCAGGCTGAACATTTGGTCACTATTCGCAGCTGCTTCTGTCTCCCAACTCTCCCATTTTCTCAGAGGATTAAAGTCAGGGCGAACACACCCATATGTGGAACATAAATTAGTCAAACTCAAAGAAGCCGAGAGTAGAATAATGGATAAGGGCTGGGGACAAGGAAGAGGGAATGGGGAGATATTGGTCAAGGGTTACAAAGCTTCAATTATGCAAGATGAATACAGTCTGGGGATCTAATGTGCAGCGCCATGACTATAGGTAACGATATTGTACTGCACTTTTGAAATTCACTAAGAGAATAGATCCTAAGTGTTCTCACCAAAAAAAAAAAAAAAAAAAAGTAACTGGATATGTTCATTAGTTTGATTGTGGTGATTATTTCACAGTGTATACATACAGCAGATCATCTAGCTATGCAGTTCGATATATTACAATTAAAAAAGAAAGGCAGTTTGGTAAAAACGCATGAAGTATTTAAAAACATGCACAAAAATAAGTAAGGGAGATAGATCACTGACAATAAGATTTGCCGAATAAGGTAGGCTAAGATAGAGGCCTTGAGCATTTCTATTTAAAAAACCAAACACAATCAAACCAAACGAAACGAAACGTGTAGAATAGAGAAATGGAGGTGGCACAGTAAACTTAAAATTTTTTAGCACTGAATACTTTTGAGGAAATGAATCTTGGGGAAAACCCAAATATATATTGACCAATAATGATATGCAAGGGATTATCCTATGTGCTTTACAGCTCTTAATTTGTTACAATTCCATAAGTAGGAATCATTATCCCTGCTTTTTAAAAGAGCAAATAGAGGCACAGCGGTTATGTATATACTATTTTAGTAATATACTAAAATTTATTATTTCAAAGTAGGAACTATACCATTTGCTCCTTAGAAAGTCAGTGTATGGGACCAAAAGAGGATTTCTAGAAACATACGTATTTTTAGCCTTTTAGGGTCATTCATGGGTGGCAATTTAAGACTTATTTCAGCTTCAGCATCCACGGGGTTTTCCGAAAGTGTTTTTTAAAGTTTTGAAGCAGCAAGTCAATTTTCAAAAGATGGATTTAGGCTATCACAAAAGGTCTCCAGTCAGAGCTGATCGGAGGAGAGTGACAACAGCTCCGTGCCTGTGGCTGGAAGGATATAGAGCCAAGAGCGTTGGCTTGCCGAAGTGCCAGGTAAACAAAGCCATGAGTATTAAGTGCGGGCTTCACTTCCAGGAGTAGGAAGTACAGGATTGATAAGCACAGCGGGGTGGCCCTCAAGGTACTTTAGACTCCGACTGAGTTTATTATCCAGTATCAGTATGGAAATATATGCCTGACTACATTTATGGTGCCATTTAGAACTTTAAAATAGGCTCTTACACTCAGAAAGAGGTTACTAAATTACTCACCCTGTAAGGTTTGCCTTGATTAGCATAATTCCCCCCATTCCAGGCCTTATCAAGAATACGTTTCCATTGTGGGTACATGTTCTGAAGAGACATTCCGGGGTACATTTCCATGGTATTATGTCAGGTCTCAGATACCCACCTTCCACCTACTGTAATGGGAAACTCCGGGATAAGAGCCCCTTTAAAAATGCACAAAGTAAACTTTTCAAGGTTCACACATTCACCTGTTGATGAAGATGGCAAATGATGGTCCGTTTACTCCCCACTGGGTTTCCACCAAAAACTTTTTTTTTCATTACCTTTGATTTCATCTCTTCACTCCTCAGAGGGAGAGTACAAGAATATTAAGGGCTAGGCTATAATTATAGCTGGATCCTTTGTGTGGAACTCAGGATTTTGTCATTAATGGTCAAAGGGTAGTGAGAAAACCAAACGTGTCCACAACTAGAAGTGGGGTCATCATGAGGACACAGGAGGACAACACTGTGGCCCCATCCCTCCACATGGCCACCCTCGTGAGCCTTCAGGAACGACCCTGCTTTCATTTCTCTGGGTTGAAGTTCCTGAGTCCACACTAGGTGGCAGCATGGAAAAGGGTCATGTGGGAAGAGGTGAGGCCCCAGCAGCCACAGCCCACCAGGCTCAGTCACGGAACACACGCACACACACACACACACACGACTTCTAAAGGGTCCCGGCTTCTCAAGTGTCATCTGTGACTCCACCTGGCAACCTGGGTGTCAGTGCTGGCAAATTCCTCCTAGGATTGCAGCCACCTGTGCCTCGGTGCTGTGGGTGTCTTCAAACATCATGAAAGGAATTTTACTTTGTGTGGCCTCTTGCCCGGTATCATCCCCTGGATACCTGTGGTTCTTCAAGGTGAACGAGGTCTGCCGCTGCTTTATGTTCACTTTGCGGACGCCGGCAAGGAAGGTTTTTTAGTTCAGTTCCTGCAATTGGCACACGCGGGATGTGTCTGGATCCAAAGGCCCCTTTTGCAGAAATGAATATTTCGTCTAAAAATGCCTTCCAGGCACACCCTGGTTCAACATTCCTGGCTCAAGAGGAAAGTCAACCTTCGACGGGACCTGTGCTCAGATCAGAAGTTTCCGCTACAATTGCAAGGGTACAGGGAGATATAGCTGACCGTAGCCTTGAGAGATGCATAGGAACTTAGATTTCATCAGTCAGTCGATCTCGTTTGACAGATAAGGAAACTGAGGCACAGACGTCTAGATTTGCCCAAGGCCACACAGCTTGTTAGAAGCCACACAACTGGAACTGCCCTCTGGGCACCGGGTCCCAGGCCTCTTTCATTGCTCCCCATGTGATTTACAGAGAGTCGTAAATACACAGCAGATGAGACCTCCGAGTCCTCTGAGCCCGCACCGCTCCCCTCCCCTCCCCTCCCCGCTGCTGCCCACCCCACCCCTGGGCAACTCTGTACACCTTGGTCCAGCCAAGCCTGGGTACTCCCATCTCTCTGCCCACAGGGGCCCCCTTCTCCAAGGGCAGGAAGGAGTAGGGACACAGAGAAACCAGAGAATCGATATTCATTGGGCAACTGGATGACAGATACCGAAAGACTGAAATACTGCAGCCCTTTCCTTGGCATTTCCTCTTGACCAGAAGAAGGAAATACCAGAAATCTCATAAGCGAGCCCATTTGGGCAATTTTTTTTTTATACTCAGTATTCCTATATTTCACATTTTTCTCCAAACCTTTGAGTACTAATTCAAACCGTCCAGTCTCCAGGCCCCCTAGGGGTTCACCTATCACTAAATATTGTTGATTTGCAAACACACAGATTCTTTTCATAGAACAGGCTCTGCTTTCTTCAGACACCGCGCCTTTTCCCAATTAAGCTTCTCTCTGGTTAGGATTACAAACAAACACCCCTCCCCCCGCCCCCCGCCCGTTCCTCCGCTCCAGCCGCCCCTCCCTTCACTTTGACACATGGTTCTTTTGATCTCAACCCCAGACCATAGCAACAGGCTCCTAATTATTCACCAGCCATAAATCACGGCAGTAATGTGTTCCCTGCTAAGGAAAAGGAGCATTGTTGGGCCATGGGAGTCTGGAAAACTGGGTGTGTTTAGTGTTTCCAAAAGCAAAGCATAGGAGGAAAGCAAGCAGGAAGAGAAAAGATGTTTTAAATGTTTGTAGACATAGTTGCTTTGATGTCAAACCCTCTCCCAGAGGAAGTCAAAAGTCTGAAAATGAAGTCTATATTTTTTATATTTTAGGGATAATGAAATCCACAAACCTCCACTAGAGGCAGGTGTAAAGTAAGCAAGCCCTCCTAGAGTGAATGCAACGTACATTCCCAAGTCCTCCGAGCAAGCAGAAGAAACATGACTCTCTCTGTTCACCTCTTAAATTTGTTCCTTTCACGTTAGCTATTCATTTCCATGGGGAATCTTAATTCCTCCATAACCTTATCGAATGGTACTTAATCTGGTTAGATTTGGCATTTTCTTCAGGAAACTCTGGCAACTGGAGATCCAAAAATTGTTTTTTTAATTTGGCCTAGGCCAGACACACTACTGAGTAGGAAGAAATCCCTGCAGCAGCAGCAGAGCTGGTCAGTATTGCCCCAACCAGCAGCTAGACCTTGTGAATCTAACACCATGCTGTGAATGAAGATTGTGGGCTTAACCGAACTGGAAACCACTCCCTTTCATATATATATATAATATATAATCTGAGAACAAGCTGTAGATAGTCCTCCATTAGTAAGTTTTTCCTCAAAAACAAATACAAAATATGGCAGTATCTTTTTGTAATTTGATTTTGTTTTATTAGCCACTCTAACTGGCTGTAACAGGTAGTCAAGTCTGGACTGAAGCAAAATTGTGAGATTTGTCTTTGTTCAACAAATATTTATTGAAGATCTACTCTGGACTAGATCCTGGGGTACTGACAGCTACGGATTCAAGAGCAGACAAGACGAACGCAATTATTGATCACGATGCATTAGGACAGGTCTCCAGACTAATGCGTAATCTACAACAGCGATTTTCAACGTTATTCATCTCATGGCACATGTGAGATAATTACCAAAATCCTGTGGCACACCAGAAAATATATTGTATTTTTTGCCAATCTGAAAATAAAGGGTACAATTTTGATTCATTCACACCTGATGGCTATTGTTGTGTTAGCTGTTGTCATTTTTTTTAATTTGACAGTCTAAGGGAAAAGAGGTCAGTGCCCCGGGCTAAATAATCAGGTGTTGCAGGTTTTAAAAATCCTTGTGGCACACTGTTTGAAAATCACTGGTCTGGAGCAGATGTTGGCAAACCTTTTCTGTACAAGGCCAGGGAGTAAGCATTTTAAGCTTTGCGAGTCATACAATCTCTCTCATGACTTCTTGACTCTGTCTTATAGCATGAAATCATCATAAATAATGCATTTAAAAAACTGAGCGGAGCTCAGTTTTGATTCAATAAAACTTTATTTAAAAACACAGGAGGAGGGTGAGAGTTGGCCCATGGGCCACAGTTTGCTAACCCTGGTCTAGAAGGAGACACCTTTAAGATTCGAGAACATTACAAACCAGAGTGGTGACTACAATGAGGAGGAAGTAGTATGTGAAGTCAGAGGAGGGCAGCTTACCTAATTTAAAAGTTCATGGAAGGCTTTTCTGGGGGGTGGGGGGCAGGGTGTGGGGCGGAGGGCAAGTGATAACTAAGTTAAGAGCTGATGGATCTGGAAGAGTCAAATCAGTAAAGAGAACTGGGGAAGAATGTGTCAAGGAAAGGAAATGGCACTTGTCACAATTCAGAGGGGAAAAGACAATTCCCAGTTCGGAGGCTGGGAACTGAAGAAGGTCTGGATTACTGGATGGGAGAGAGCTCCATGGAAAAGATGAGTGAAGCCGGGGTCAACACAGCATCAAGAGGCTCGGCAGGAGGGAAAGGAAGAGCCAATAAAAGGTGTGAGCAAAAAGGGTCAGAGATCAGATGCATGCTTCAAAGAGATCACCGGGGCAGTTGCGTAGCAAACGCTTTCAGGATCTTTTCAGGAACCTCACTGCCTTCATAGCCAAAGGGAAACAGGTGCTGTACTGCATTTCCTCTAACTCCTCTCCAAAGGTGCTCCCAGGGACAGCCGAACACAGTGCGTGGCATCCCTCCCTCGGCGTCTGCATTTTAATAGGAATCAAAGCCTAGGCTAAATGGATGACGTTCTCATGGTAGAATTTAGGCCAGAGCTAATGCAGGGCCAGGATTTAGATGTGGGAAGGGAGGAGAGTGATTAGAGCAATCTCAGCCCCCTTGAATTCGTTCCACAGAGTGATTTTTTTTTCCCACCAAAGCATAATGCTCTACTCAGGGCTTTTTCATGTGCCAAGTTTTCTAGATTGCTCAATTGGATCATCAGAAATAAAGAGATTTTACTGTAACCAAGTGACCAATGTTAACATTACCGGTAATAAGACATTGACAATAGAACCCTCTGGAAAGCACTGACAAGGCTACAGCTTCATTTCTGTGGTATTCCCACCAAAAATGCACAACCTCAATCTCATCATGAAACCTACCGGATGAACCCAAATTGAGGAACATTCTATTATTAACATTCATATTAAGCAGTACTTCTCAAAGTACCAAGGTCGCGGAAGACAAAGAGAGGCTGAGGAGCTGCCACTGACTGGAGAAGCTGACGCAGGGATAACAATTCAATGCAACGCGGGTCCCAGGTTGGATCCTCAGACAGAAAAAAAAGACATTAGTGGGAAAACTGGTGAAATCCACAGAAAAGCCTATAGTTTAATTAGCAGTATCATACTAATACTCTTGTGCTGGTTTTAGTAATTATGCCGTAGTTATGTTAACCTTAAAGGAAGCTGGGTGAGACGTACTCAGGAACTTTGTATTATTTTTGCAATGTTCCTCCATCTATGATTGGATGAAAATAAATTTTAAAAAAGAAATAGGGTTATTAAAATAACCCTAATATATTCCCCCATTCTAGATTTTAAAGAAGACTGATACTGTTTCCTTGCTAAGTAGTTAACTTCTCTATTAATAATCATGATGATTGTCCATGAGCTTATCAGTCCTTCAGGCCTCAGAGTACTGAAAATCACCTTAGGAATAACACAGACTCTTACCACTTGATCACCCACAGTTGGAACCTCCCCTTCCATTTGGTGCTCACCATATCCTGCAGAAAGGTCTAGAATACCACCTTGACCTTCTCTCCCTTGTGATCCTGGGTCAATGCATACCCACTGCTGTGCCTGTTTCTTCAATAAATAACAAAATAGTTCTTTGTTATCTTGCCAGATTTGTGGAGGTGTGTCGGAGAGAGTTCTACACACGGCACGAGGTAGAGAATCCCGGAAGGGGAGGCATAAGAACACCGGGATGCTCATCTCCGCTTTCCCATTCTTGGGCCCTGGTATGTGTTACATGCCACCGAGTGGGCTCCGTCTCCTGCAGACCCTGTGAGCGTGAGACGTTCACAATGTCTTGTCCTCACCAGCCCTGGTCAGCTCTGGCAGACTCCCGCCTATGGCTTCTGTTATGGAGTCAATTCACCGTATATTTGGTCTTTCTCTTTTCCTGCTGCCTTCTATTTTCCCAGCATTATTCTCTTTTCCAAGAACCTGTCCCTTCTCAGGATGCACCCGCAGCAGCACTGCTTCAGTTTTGTCATTTTTGCCTCCAGTGATGTTTTAGGCTTAATTTGCTTTAGGACCCATGTGTTCATCTTTCTGGTGGTCCAGGGTATCCACAGAGCTCTCCTCCAGCACCATATTTCAAGGGAAGCAATGCTTGTCATATCAGCCTTCCTCACTGTTCCACTTTCGCTCCATCCATAGTAACTGGAAATACGAGGGTCCTGGATTATTGAGTGAATCACTCGGGTAAATCACTGACTTCAGATTCCTTATCTGTAAAATTAAGCTTTGTAGGCAAGATCTGAGACCTAAATCAGTAGTAATTCGTATACCTGCCTAGGCTTGGGAATCATCCAAGAGGCATTTTTTTTTCAGTGCTGGTGCCTGGCCCCAACCTCAGATTTCCTGATTTAACCCCTTTACGATACAACCCGGGGCATCCAGGTGTTTTTAAAGATCTGCAGAGTGATGCGAACAGGCAGCCAGGGTTAAGAACCACTGATCTAGATAATCTCTCAGTTCTAACCTTCTAGGGCTTATCAGTATTATTTAAACAAGCTGAGTCAACAAAACCAGGTCCTGGGAAAACACTGTCTTCCATCTAGAGGCATTCTGGCGGTGGGCAGATAAGGCTACCCTACGCGGTGCTGGCCACCCTACGCGGTGCTGGCCACCCTTTCTCCAAGACTCTGCTGTCTCTGTCTGCCTGATGTGCGATCCTGACTGATGGCTTACATAAAGCGTTGGGGTATTTGGCTTATGGAATATTCCTGAAGAAGATGAAAAACTATATACAGATACTTTACAACAGGGATGTGATTTTTCTACCCTCAGCGCTTCTGTCACTGTGTCCTCTTTCTATCACCTCCCCTTCTGCCTCCAGCTCCATATTTCACTATCTATAGCCACATAGAGATTTACATTTAAAAATAAGGTGAAAATGGCTGACATTGGTTAAGTGTGTCAGTTTGGGTGGGCTGAGAGGAGAGCGAGAAGATTGCAGTGTTTCAAAAATAGCAAGAACTTAAAGCGGGAGTAGCAAATCCAAACGCCTAAGGAAGGCAGACGATGGGAAGAGCAGGCCCTTAGGGACCAGAGGACTCGTGACCCTACAACTGGCCCCTCCCCAGGGATCACTTTCACTGCACTCCAGCCAATTTTGGCCAGGGCGCGTGTCAGCCCGCAATGCCAAAACGTTTGCTCTTGAAGAGAATCAAGAAGCCCATAACTGACAGTGCTGAAAACCAACTTCTAAAAGAAACACAAAGACTATGTGAGCCAAACCAAATGCTTCTAACTGACAGGTTAGGTCCTGCCAGTTAACAGTCTCTTCTTTAAAGCTTAAAAACTGTGATAGGTAGAACTGCAGGAAAAAATTCAGGGTGAAAGAGGTATTTTGTTTGTCTGGGGGGGGCTGATAATATAGGAGCCTTTCGGTTTTACTAAGACATGTTGGGTCTTCCCCACCCCAGGTACGTTCGGAGCAGGGTGGGTATTGATGCTGGTGAGGTGGGGACTGGGTTGACTAGCACAGGAGCAGAAGCAGTCCCTGGGGAGAGCAAATGGGTGGTGTACGGCACAGGGTCCAAGCACAGAGTGACTCAGAAAATTAACATTTGGCAAGGGCAGCCCATTTGGCAAACAGAAGTTTGAGTCAAAGCTCCTGGATGGCAGAGGCTAGACAACCTGGGGCCAGATGATTCTGAGATGTTATCAGTTTTCTTAGAATAGGATGCCTTTCAGCAGATGGTGATGTGGTGGGAAAATTCTAGCAACCGAGGTAAGAAAGGGAAAAGGAAGAGAAAGGAAGAGTGTCCTGGGCCTGGTCAAAAGGACTGCAGTTCAAGGAAGGGCTCAAGTCCCAGAGTGGGCGGGTGGGGTGGGTGCTGAGGCCCAGAGCAAGAACGGACACAGGGGGAGGCAGGTTCAACCTTGAAGTTTAGTCTACGGCAACGAAGGCAACGGGCTACCCTAGCTCACTGGAAATCAAACCTATTGGGAAAGATTTTTTTTTAATTCTAAACCCCACCATCTGGGAGACTGAGACTGTAAGTTGATTTTGCCCTGGTGAGGAATAACTCCAGAACGGGCCTAGGTCTTGGTGTACCGGTGCAGCTCATTCACACAAAGATCAGTGGAGAACTGAGAATGAACAGGGCAGCAAAAAACACGAGCAAGTCCCAAAACCCTGAAATTGCCCCAAATGGACAGCTATCTTCTCTGCTTGTGTTTGAGATTTGAAGAAGACAAGTTAGAACCTCCAAATTATCGACCTATGCCTGCTCTATCTTGGGTCGCTGTGAACCTTCAGCTTTGCTTACTCACATAGAGATCCGACCTCAGAATAACACTGAGATAAATTCAAGAGGGACTGCTCCAAAGTACACCATCAGTCATCTTTGCAGTGGATTTTCATACTTTCCCAAAGTGAAAGAAAGCAAATGTGGACCGCTGTTCTTTGAAACAGTAGCACACTAGCCTTCGAGGGAAGAATTTACCAGATTTCTTAGTGCGGTCGTCTCCCAGCCCCTGTTCACCAAATAAATGCCATCCTCACTTATGTTCTTGCTTTGGTTAATCATGCAGTATGCCACAGTGATAAGAGCCTAATGGAAAGAACTGACCTAGGAGCAAGTCCTAGCTTCACTGATTCTTAACTGGACCTTTTGGGAAAGTAGCTATACTTTCTGAACTTCGCTTTCCTTGTGTGCAAATGAATTTAGCAACATCTGCTCTACTTACCAACCTCACAGTGTTGGTGAGAGAAAGTGATAACTTACAGAAATTCACATGCCAGTAGTTGTCAATGCAGAAGAGCAAGCTCTCCTGGGGAAAAAAAAAAGTCCGAATTCCTGGGCTGTTTGGAAAACGATTTAAGCTACTTTTTTCCTTTGCAAAGCAAAGCTCAAGAAAACCTTCAATGTTGGTTCTCCTCACATGCAGATAGGGCTGTGACAAATATTTAGGTTTTTCCAAATACTAACGCTAGTCTTTATAAATGTTAAGATCTTAGCTCTTCGATTTCCATTGCACTTAGCATTCTTATTTGCCTTGTGTTAACAAAGAGGTTCATGTTATAAACAGTAGGCAAAGACTTCTCATACTGCTTTAATCTGGTGGTGGTGTTTGTCTGGTTGGTTGGCTGGTTGGTTGTTTGAAACAACTTTCACACTTAAAACCTTGAACCCGACTCTCTTTTAGTGCCCTATCCTTGGAGAGACTTCAAAGGAAACATAGAAACATGGCATTTGAGCAGGTAACCCAGTGGAATGGCAATCACATAAGTAGTTAATTTCATGCTATGCTATTTGGGAGAGAGAGCTTTACGAATTTCATCCTCAGTGGTGGAAACAGCTTTGTTGGCTTGACTGCAGCTGTGATAAACAGCGCGCTCCTTGCTGTTTTGCGAGCAGACGTCTGAGCGTGGCCGGGGAGGTGCTGAGGCATCCCTGGTTAACTCACACACCTACAGATTTCAGAAAAGCCGAGCGAAAACAGGGCAAGTTCACATTCTGAATCACACTTCAAAAACCTGAACCCAGGTTCCATACCGTGATAGTGAAAATGCTGACACGGCTTCTCAGAAGAACATTCATGTTTTTACCTGCCTCATCTTTCCCTAAGCATTCATTTCTCCCTGTATTTCAGAATGGATGAAGTATAATGGAAAGCTTTTTTTTTTTTTTGTGGTAGGGGAAACTTAAAACATTTGCATTGCATGTTAAATCCCTTCCTTTTATCTTCTGTAAAATGGAGATAACCTGATAGTGTGTTTTTGAGGAATAAGAAACCCACATGTGGTAAAGCACATGGAATATCATAGTAAATGCCCCATAAATAGCTGTTAATTTCCCTCTGACTTCTGTATCATTTTGATTCTCATTCTGTTTCTCAAATTTTAAGCCAAAGATGGTTGAGGGGAAGAAACAATCTATTACAACATTCAACTTATAGGGGTGACACCTGGGGCCAGAAATCGGAAGTAGTTTCGACAAGACCATACGGAAAGTCTCAGGGCCAGAACTAACCGTGTTTCCTGTTTCCTAGGGGCCATCTCTCCACGAAACAATATTCAATGGTTTCTTCTATTCATCAGCAGAGCTTATCTCAAAACTACTTCCTTAAATTATTTGTAGGATAACTGTATAAACCCTTAATACAAATTTTTGGTTACTGACTCATGGGATCTTTGAGTGCCTGGAGATTTGCCATACTGCCATGTTCAGTGTATATGCCAATGAAAGGACATTTGTCCACGGTTATTTACAAGGTGCTTTCTTAATAACTGTTCTCTCATCCTGCACAACATGGGCCAAGCCTCCCCAAACCTATCACAACCACAAACCTTTCTAAGGTGCATAGCCCCTTCCGAGTAAGGCTGTCCTAAGAGATCCCTGACACGTTCTTTGGACGGAGTTCTCTAGCATATGCTGGCCTCAGCTGATTGGACAAAGCGTTGGCACGTGACCGAAGGCAAATAGTTCATTAGCTTTTAGAATCCTATGAGGTGGCCTGAAAAGTCAGTTTTAACCAGCAAGAATGAAGATTATGAGAACAAATTAGATTTCATTTCGGGGAAAGAGGAGCTAAGTAGTTGTTAACAAGTGCTATAATCTATTCTTTGGATTTGAGTGTGTGTAACAATATACAAATTGTAAGCCTATTCTACCATAAAACTGAAAAATATTGTTCCATTAATTTATTCATCATAACAGTGGTGATGTGAGTAAAAACATAAAAACATGAACAACATTTTCATAAAAAACATGAAGCCATAAAATTGAAATAAATTACCTTTAAGCTTTGGTCTGAGTATCTCAAGAAAGAATAACATCAAAAACTATCTAGAAATATGACCAGAAATATCCTTAGATCTTAAAATTTCTAATTTAGAAAAGTGTGATTTATGTAGTGTTTTATATTATTAAAGCAAGGGTTTTAAACTCTAATCAAAGACATCTTTCTTCCAGGCAAAGCACACACCATAAAAGATATCTCTAAAAGCCTTTAATTTTGCCAGTAATGTTATCAAATAACTAAAGGACCTGTGACAACATTTTGTAATAATGTTCTGATTGTTTTAGTGATGAGACTTGGAGAAACCAGACAGAGAGTGACACTGAGAAAGACAAACAGCACAGGGCCCACGGTCAGCTGTTTTCCGACAGTTGTCCATAGAAAGTCTTTTCTTGACTTCATCAGGATATGTGAATTGGAAAATTTCATGATCATGAATCAAATTGTCTCTGTGCTTTCATGAAGAATGTCATCTAAAACTTGTCAGATGTTTTATAAAAATGATGATTCTTTCAAACTATCATACCAGGCAATGTCATTTGTAAATCAATTTATAATTAAACTAGTAGCATTTTGGAAAGCTGTCCATAGCCAGACTCCAATTTTTTCCACATTTAGTTGACACTGATCTCAAATTCTTGCATTTCCTTTTGCCCTTTTGACTTAAACAGCACCTCCTCAAAGACAAATGCTATTTGTGTCAACCCAGAGAAGATGTGCCGACAGACAAGCACGGCTTTGAAAAAACCTTGATAGATTTCAGAAAAATATTTGAAAATCAATTGGTGAGGAATTCTACTATTTTCACTTCAGTTTTCCATGTATGTGTGTGTGTGTGTGTGTGTGTGTGTGTGTGTGTGTGTGTGTTTTCAGGAACAACCTGAATGTAAAAATGTGAAGAGGCAACAATAAAACCATGCGGCATTATTTGGACCAAGCACCTGGTTTATTTAAATCGGTTCTATCACTTTCCACCTCCACTGCCAAACCCTAGTCCAGGTCACCATCTCTCTCACCTGGTTTAGGCAACAGCTCCCAGCTGGTCTCTGCTTCTCTTCTCCCCTCACTGATCTACTCTCTGAAAAGAAGCACAAAGGAAGAGACGGTAATTGGATTGCATCATTCCCCTTCATTCAAGTAATAAGCCTGAATCACAACTTTTGACTGTTTCCCATTTCATTAGGAATAAAACCCTAATCCCCAACTCTGGCTCTTAAGGCCGTCCCTTGATCTGCCCCTGCTTCTTTTTCTAGTCTTGGGTCCTGCTCTTCTTCCCCTAGAATCCTAACCCTCCACTGGGCTTCTGTCATCCGCTGGTCTTCTGTCATCTGTTTCCTAGAAACAGAGGCTCTTTCGCACCTCAAGACTGTGAATGTGCTCTTTGCTCTCCACCCAGTGTCCTCTCCCGCCTCTTCCCTCCCCTTTTTGCCTGTAAAACTCTTTCTCATCCTTTTCAGGTTAAATGTCACCTCTTCAAACAGGTGTCGACCACCCAGGATTCCCTCCCTCTACCTCAGTCCCTTTTGGTTACCTTCATAGCACTTATCACAACTTATCATTGTTCTGTTGGTGTATTGTTTTATCCATAGAGGCTGGCAGATGGCAGTCTAGTTGACTGTTGTATTCCCAACACCTAACAGAGTGCCTGGCCCAGTTATTGCCCAATAGGTATTTGTTGAATGAGTGAATAAATCATGGTTTCCCTTCTCAAATTTTGCCATGCATCAACCTGATCTTAGAGTTGATGATATAATGGCTGAATTTTCTAAAGACAGTATGTACTTCTTATATTCAGAAAATGGCCAGACTTGACTCCTAGGACTGAGTGGCTAGACCTGCTTTCCTGTGAAAGGAGGTAGAGGTCCCATCCATTGGACTCAGTCCATCGCTTCCCATCCTACGCCATGCCTACACTCAGCTCTTTGTTGTCCCAGTCTTAGTGTAGTCCTGACGAGATGGGAGAAGGTGAACATAGGAAAGTCTCAAAGTGGAGTTTCCTGTGCTCAACCAGGGAGTGGAGGGTGATCCAGAGTAGATCCCCTGGACTACAGTTCAACAATTAAAATGCAAATAGGACGATGGCAGGTGGGCCCCTGACCGCCACGCGAAGTTGTTACAAAGACCTCAGACTAGGATTGGGAGCTGTTGGGAGAACTTGAAATGCTATTCCGCATCAGCCTGGGAGAACACTTTCCGATGCTGATACCTTTCCATAGTCCAAGGGCACGTTTGTGAGCTCTGCTCGCCAATGCTCACACTCTTCCATTTGGGAACATGGGACTCTGGATGGCATTAATTAAGCCATAATCTCCTCCTCCTTAGTGGATATAGACTGGGATCTCTAGTGGAAAATTCATTTTCTAAAAGGGTATGTCATTCTATGGTTTCTTCACAGGTTTGAGGGGTGCCGCCACGGACTGTCTGTTGTTCTAAGCATGGGGAATTACATGGGGGAGGGGAACCTCAGGGAATCCAGGGGATGCTGGGAGTTTCTTCTCCTTCTCTTTGGTCTAATGAAGAGTCCTCCTCTTCATGTACCACCAGGGAGTAGATGGAGTTTATTGGATAAGCTTCTTTTGGTCAGATGACTTGGTAGATTGAGGACCCAGAAAATCTGGACCAAAAGCTAGAAACTGGGGCCCTGAATTACAACACAGACGTTCTGTGAGCAAAGAAGCCGGAGAGAGCCCTACGGAGAAGTCCCTCCATTTTTATGGTTCTCTTGGATCATGTTCTTTAACAAGAACTCCTCAACTTTACCCCAACTCTATCTTTTTTGCTCAACCATTCATTTCATATTAAATTAAAAATAAACTTAAAAAATTTTGACACAATAGAGAATCAGTGGCTAAGTGATCATGCAGCACTTGTCCTAAAGAATGAAACAATTAAAATCCAATCAGTCCTGATAACAGTTTGTACTGTGATGCTAGACTTCCCTTTGCTTTGACCCCTCTCCTTCCGGCATCCTGTTCTGGGACAGAAAGGACACCACAAAGGTTTCCTGTGCCTCTCCCCTCACTTCTGACCCCTCTCTACATCCTCTCCCCATCTATTTGGAGAGCAATGACTTGGTTCCTCTGGTATTTCTCCCATTTCATAGGTTTGATGGCACTTGTTGCTAATTTGGGATGCCAAAAATGTTGGGCAAAGTCTGGACTAAGTGTGTGTCAGCTGTTAGCCTCCTGGTCACTTGCTTACTAGCAAAATGGGAACTGTGATATTTCCAGCTATTACTGGTCATAATTTGTTGTGGGGTCCCTCTGCACTGCAGTCTGTCTGCTACCCTGGATATCTGAAACTAATTAACTCCTTAACCTCTTTCAGGTACTTTCTTTCTTTCTTTTAAAAATATTTTTTTTATTTATTTTTAGAGAGAGGGGAAGAGAAGGAGAAAGAAAGGAAGAGAAACATCAATGTGCAGTTGCCTCTCACTCATACGCCCCTCCCCTGCACTGGGGATCCAGCGGCAACCCAGGCATGTGCCCTGACTGGGAATTGAACCAGGACCCTTTGGTTCACGGGCCGGCACTCAATCCACTGAACCACACCAGACAGGGCTGGTACTTTGTTCACTCATTTTGAAAAGACTTTCCTGGGGTGTCAGAAATCAGTGACTTTTGGGGGCAACCCTCAAGAGGGTCCTCTGGAAGGACCCTGAGGTCCAGGCCACCAAGTCCAGGACTGGGTTGCTACCATCCTGCGGTTTACCCTCAGGCTGTGAGAGTCTTCCCTTTCCTCTCCTAGGATCTTGTGTCTGTAGAATTAAGATGTCAGCCCATTGCATAATAGCCAAGAGCCATGCTTAATTCTGTGGTCTGCAGGGCAGTCAGCACATTGTTGCCAGTCAGAGTATATTAAATAGGACTCATGACTGTAAGACCATAGAATAATAATCCGAAGAAGACGGGTCCTGTGCCCCATCTCCGTGGCACCCTTGCCTCCACCACTGAGCAGCCCATGGGGTTGGAGATTGGGCCGGGTGCAGAAAGGAGGTCCCGGCTGTGCCTGGAGGTGCTACTTGCTGTCTGCACATCTGTCCTGCATCAGAAGGCCTTGGTCCCAAGCCCTGTGCGGACTGCCTTCTGGTCTGTCATCTGTGGACACCACAGTGGCCTCCGTTTACTCCAGATACACAACTGGGATTTACCCCTAGACTGCACACCCAGGTCACATTCTTGTCTTCTTTAGTAAAATCTTTTTTTTTTTTCTCGAACTACTGAGGGTCCCTCCCAACTCGATTTTTCTGAACTCACACTTGAATGTGATCATTTGTCCGTCAGAAACCAGGGATTACTTATTGTCTTTGTTCAATTGTCTTTGTGCATGTCCAGAGCCTGCAAACGCTAGAATCATTTAGCAAAATACCCTACCCAGAGACAGCACTCCCAACTCCAGTGTGCTGAAGGGAGGGAAGAAGAAGGAAGGAGGAGAATGGGAAGGGGGAAGGTGTTCTGACATTCCAAAACCCAGAGGCATTCAAGTATGGAAGCCTCTTTGGGTCATTCCAAGCCTTTCAAAGTGAATTAATTGAAGAGAGAACAATAATTTCACCACCCACTTCTTTGTTCTGTGGCTTTGTGACAATCAAAGATGGAGAGGCGGGGAAGGACAGAATAACAACAGCAAAAATAGCAGTCCCTAATGGTTATTGGGAACTTTTTATAAGTCACTTCGTACAGCTTTGACATGCATGGACTCACTGAATTCTCAAAACAGCCCTATGGTCAAAAGAGGTAATACTGTTGTCCCTATTTTGTAGATGAGAAAACAGAATTTAGAGAGGTTACATAACAGTTAGGAGGTTTGGTGGGGAGTGGATGAGATTCCCCATCTGCGTGGGCATTTCTCTGGATCATTTCTGAATGTCCTGGGACCCTTCTGCCCCGTGCCAAATTGTCCTTGGCTTTGAGCTGGTGGAATGTGAAGTCAGTGGCCCAGTGGCCCTCTTGTGGCTACCCTAACTTTGAGTCCTCTTTCCAACTCTTCCTCAGCTGGGATCCCCTGGGGCTCAGGGACACCTGTCTTCCTGATCCCAGCAGTCTCTTGAAATGACAGCCATGCTTTTTCTCTCTGTCACCTCCTCATCTTTCTGTGGGGGGTGACAACGGCTCCGTCTCTTTCAGCTGGATGCCATCAAAGCTTTTCTGAGTCGCTGCTATGGAGACAAAGCACAGGTACCGCTTCCATTCGCCACCACTTGCTATTAAAAGACAGGCACGGATTGTGAGCCCAAGATGTTCAGAAAATCAACCTGGAACTTACCCCTTTTTAAAAATTCTAATAGAGGGTAATTCATGCACGTTTGCTGGCAAGCCATCTGCCTCGGGGACCGAGCACAGGTTAGATAATTAAACTCAACCTGTTCCTGCATGGCTGTCTGACTTACCATTTACCTCATCTCAGACTCCTCGTCTCCAAAAACCCACTCTCCAAACCGGTTAACTCATTGTTCCCCCAAAACACCTGTCTCGGTTTCTTATTTTTACTCATGCCATTCCATCCACCTGGAATGCCCTCACCTCCCTCTCCCTCTCCAAATCCTTCTCATTTGCTTCACAATATGTTCCCCAAACACCTCGCTCACAATGATCAGTCTCTCTGCCCTGAATTCCAATAGTAATGAATTCTATATAATTTGGCTGGTAATTAATCATACACTCCTTTATGGTATTCTTTCTATTGTTACACTGAACTGTTTTTGAATCTTTAATTTGAACATAACGTTTCCATATGTTTGCCTTTTTTCCATAATTGAAAGATAAGATCTTCAAAAGCAGGAGATATATTATTGTGTCCCCATTAGTACCTAATATGAGGTTGATTTGATCATTTCTTTTTTTTTCTTTTTTCTTTTGTTTTGGCCAGTTGGACAACCCAAATTATAAAACTTCATCCAATTCCTTTGGTAATAACAGACATATATATTAAGTGATAAACGCATGTGGGCGATTGGAGCATGTGGTCCTGGGGGCCTTGAGATAACTTTTAACCTCCCAAAGCTGAGGAAGGAGTTGGAAAAGGGGATCCACACGCAGGGATAGCAGGACAAGAAGGCGTCTGTGGAGGAGTCAAATGACAATGCCTCTTCCAGGCAACTCCATTCTGCTCCTCTGTCAAGGGAGGGCGAATTGTTCTACAAAAATACCTCCATAAGCTCTTGCTGTGTTTTGCTTTTCTCCTTCCACCACCTTGCAACACATGCCCGCACCCCTCTCCCTCTCTCTGAGCCTCACGGAGACATAGCCTAATGCCCACTCTATGCCTGTCGCATCTCCCCCTGCCACTCAAGTCCAGGGACTGTGAATCTCACTGCAGAGAGGAAAATCATAAAGATACCTTTGCTACATGGGGAGTCCTTGCCCTTGAATACAGGCTGGGTTAGTGACATGTTTCTAATGATGCTTTGTCACTTCCAAGGTGAGGTTACAAAACACTACAGGTTTCTGTCCTGTATTTGTTCTCGCTTTCTCTTTCCCCCTCCCGCCCTCGTCCTGCATTCTCCCTGCGCGAATCCAGCTGATAGGCTGCGAACAGCCCTGCGGACAGGCCCACATGGAAACTGATATTTCAAGAGCTAGAGGCCTCGAGGTCTGACTGGTGGACGATTTTGGAAGTAGAGTCTCCCCCAGTTGAACTTTAAGATGTGACCACAGCCCTGACAAACACCTTAATGGCAGCCGTATGAGTGGCCCTGAGCCAGAGATCTGGGCTAAGCTGCTGGGATTCCTAACCCACTCTAACCTCGAAATTACAAATGTTTACTGTTTTAAGCCACCAAGATTTTGAAGTAATTTGTTATGTAGCAATAGATAACTAACATGGTATTTAATTATGGTTTAAGACCATCCAAATCCCTCTGTTTATAACATTTTCCTTCTGTGAGCCTGAAAACCATGGGTGTACCTGATTTCAGGTACAGTAATCGGGTTGACACTAAGGTGCGATGTCCGTTGTTTGCTGCCTGTCTTTCATCCCGGTTAAACTGCATGAGGGTTTGCAACATAGATCATGGGCTGGACAACAATTTCACAGCTAGATCAATATCTGGTAAAATCAGCAGCATGAAATGAGCCTTTTGGCCCATTTCAAATATCAAGGTGATCAGGGAAGCCTGGTATCCTCAGCAGCATATTCTCCAACACTCAGCAAAATGCTAGCGATTAATCAGAAAGAACTAAGCTGTTGTTTCGTTACTTACAATAATACCTTCCGCGGTCTGAGTAAAGCTCCCTTGCCTGATGGAGGACCAGGGGTCAGCAAACCACAGCCCATAGACCTAATCTGTACCACTGCCTATTTTTGTACATAAGGTTTTCTTGCCATACGGCCACCCCATTTGTTTAGATATTTGCTCGGGCAGTTTTTGCGCCGCAATGACAGAGCTGAGTAGTTGCAAAAGAGTCAGTAACATTCACAAAACCTAAAATATTTACCATCTGGCCTCTATAGAAAAAGTGTGTTGATCTTTAAGGCAATGATGTGCAAAATGTATTCAAAAGAACACTATTTCTACGGGATGCTAGGGAGTGTTGTATGGGAAAACAGTGGGTGCTGTGGTCAAATGTTTAGGAAATACTGAGTCAAACAAAGTTAAACACATTGCTTCGCCGTAGAACTTCTCTGAGCCTTTAAGGGGTCTCCAAGAGGAAGACATAAAATACTGCATTTTAAAAAACTTTTTTTACCATGAGGCTCTTTGTTTTCAATTACCTCTCAAGAAACTAGTGTTCAGCTCACTAGGAAATGCTGCTCCTGCACTATGAAAGTAGCAGTACTCCAAGTATTAACTTTGCTCATACACACACGTACACAAAAATGAAGTCGCCATAAGCATAAACAACCTTGACTTTTAAAGCATCCGTAACAATTTGAAAATACACAGGGAGATGACCTTACTGATCATCTTACACTCCTGATATGAAACCAATACTTGAAAAGTCGGATAAACATCAAGTTGTGTGTTGATAGTCGGCTCTATTTTTGCAGAGCTAGCCGTGCTGAAAAGAATTTTCGAGTTGGAAGACTAATACTGTGGTGTAGTATGTCTCAAAGTTTGTAACATGGAGCCCCTGTAATTCGTGTAGATGCCTTAAGGATGATAGCCGGGAATTAAGGAGAATCTAGGTTTCACTGGACAATTTGAAAAATGGGTTCAGTTGCTGAAAGAAGTTAGAAAAATAGGAATCTATTCCTAGCTCTTCTTGAATTTAAGAACAGATTTCTAAAGGACTAGAGAGATCACATTCACAGGTGGTCAGCCACTGACACACGGCCAAGGTTCAGGCCTAGGCTATGACTGTCCATTCCCTTACACCACATCGTCCTGCTCATGGCCCGTGGGACCCGTTTTGTGGACGACTGGCCAGGATTAGAGATCTCGTCTCTAAGCCTGGGAAACTACTGACACGCTACCTCAGTCTGAACCAGCAGGGGATGAGAAGAATAGCAGGAAGAGTTTGATGAGTGAAGACAATAGGTTCCAAAGTATGACACCAATATAAGAGAATGTAGAGTGGGATGTTTCCTGTTGTCCCAGAACCATGGCCAAGGTCCAAAGCTGAGCTTGAAACTAAGGATGGTAAGCGCTTCACCAGAAAGCTTCCTAGGGGACCTATCGCTGAACTGCCCCTGATCAAATAAGAAGAGAACTGGGCTGCAGTCAGAAGGGAACCAGCCTGTGCTGAAGTCCATACAATTGAAGAGAGTCTTTCCTTCAATTTCTCCGTGGTCGTGGAGGGTCTCCTCCTCCTCTCAAAGCTAAGTAAGGCAGTCTCAAGTCTCTGTGGAACTGGGAAACACAGAAGAGAAGCAAGTAGCTCCCATAGCTCCACTGGCCCAAGACGGGCAAGGACAGGGGCCATGGAGCCATTCAGGATAGCCCCTGGGCCCAGTGATGGGAGGCCCAATACAGACGAGGGTTTGGAGATGTTTATCACTGCCCAAGCCCACGATACTGCTGCCTGCTGAGGCAGAGGTGGGAATTCTCAGTGATGAGGGTGGGGCACGTGAAGCTGAGCTGAATGCTACCACTCAACACACACACACACACACATGCACGCACACACACTTACATGTACCACCTACACAGGGGCTGACACATGCGCCGAGAACACCAACAACAGAAGGACCAAAGGAGAGCTAGACCAGGACAACTTCCTGTCACCACACAGGCCAGTCCACCTGCTCCTTCCTTTCTGACCAGCCATGATGAGCCAGCGTGGCCACTGTGAGGATGGTCAAGTGTAAAGGAAGGAGTTCCAAGAGAGAAGGAAGGAGGGAAGTAGATGAAGAACAGACCACCAATCTTGAAGCCACTGGAGCCATGGAGTGAAAGAGAGATAACTCTGTAGGGGAAAGAGAGGACACAGCTTTGAGTCTGACTTAAGATTAAAGTAAATAAATAGGGCTGAGGCTTAAATAACAACAGGGACTGTTCTAATAACCAAAAGTGATAGGAAAATCAGAAGAGTTGGCCAAGTTTCTCTTCAAGGAGTTACTTCCCATCAAGAAAGGTGGATAAACACATCTTAGTGGAAGGAGCTGTTATTGGATGAGTATAAACCTGTTTCATTTTTATATCCATAACATGTTGAGGCTCCCCAATAAATTAGTTACATAAGATATATGCTTTGGACAGAATTGTAATGTTTTCATATTTCTAGTGCTTTTCTTCCAAGGGATTTGAAGGCAGCATGCCAATATTTTCCACGTTCTGCAAATTAGCACACGGGGAAAGTGGTGTTGGTTATCAAAGGACTCCAAATCTGACTAGAGCCTTCTGTCTTCTGCTCAAATCATGAGGCAGCTGACTCCTTCTCAGACCCAAATGTGATCCATTTTTAATTGGGAACAGAACTTTTCAGTTCTTGAGCCCAAAACAAATTAAAGAGTAGAAGGAGGAGGAGGGGGAGGAAGATGTAAAAAGTTTTATCTTTTCCCCTAATTTGAGAATCTGTGACTTCTCACTGGTTTTTAACAGCACCGAGATTTTTGTTTTGTTTTGCATTTTTTTAAAAAAAATGTTTCTTTTCTTTAAAATATAAAACATTTTCACAGTTCTCTATTCAAGACTAAATTTGTCTGTTTTAAAAAATCCATCTGGCTTTTGTGTTATGGAAGCCCACACAACAGAGTTATCAAATGGAATGAGTTTCAAATGAAGGGACAGCAAGCTAATTAAGGGCTGAGTTTCTTAATAAGGAATAAGGCACAGTGGAGAGTCAGATGATGCCAAAACACACAAAAGTTTCTAAGACTAAAACTGTTTGGGAGGAAAAAAACAGAAGAAATGACTTGGCCAATTTTTCAAGCCCTACCCCCAAAATAAACACATCTATTCCCATTTGTATAAACAAATATAAATATCATTCAGTTTCAAACAAACATTAACATCACAATAAAATATAAGTAATTTAGAACATAGAGTCCAGTATAAGACATACCAAAATATAATAAAACTAGAAATAACATTACATTTACTGTTAAGAGACTGTCACTGGTTTTCTTCAGAAACTTTTATTTTTCTACCTCAACCATGTGTAGATGTTGCTCTTATATACTATTTTGGACAGTTTAATTTTCTTTTAACCAATGGACGGTATCCAATAAAATAAAACCTTTCTGTAAGAAAATTATTTTTTCAAGTGATTCTGGTACAAATGAAATGTATTAGCTGGCTTTATTTGTAGTACCTCATATCAATGTTAATAAACAAGGAAAATGTGAAAATTCATTTAGGAAAGATCAGTATTTTTCCTGGTTATTGGAAAGCTTTTCGATTTAAAATGTGTCTAATATATTCCTAACATATTGGCACGATGAGGGGCGGAGTCTCCTGAACTAGGTGTTAGTAGGTTTTAAGGCTCTTTTTCAATTTTACCTTAAACGTGTTTAGGAAGAAGCTTTATCACATTATACCTCAGTTCATCCCTCGGAACGGGAAAGCTGCAGGTAACCACAGCATACCCTGCGCGCCTCCAGGAAATAGATTGAGAATCCATTTGTGAACTGTTTCTTTGAATTTCATTAAGAAATGCATGTTAGCATTGTATGATACAGCAAAGTGAAATCAGGAGGCAGTTTCATTGGAGCATTTCTCTGGCTGAACTAAAAATAAAAAAGCAGCCCTTTCAAGGTCTCTCGCTTTTTCTGAAAGTTGACTTCCTTGGGGGAAAGTGAAATAGTTGCAAATTATGGAAGTGGAGAGAAGACAGAGAGATGGATGGAGAATTTTGAGGAGGGCATAGACCAGACAAGCTCAAAAAACTCAGTTACCATCCTGTTAAAATATACCCCACAAAATGTTACACCATAGCAGTCTTCACAGCCATCTGCTTCTGCCATTATCTTTGGTTCCCACAAACAGATTTAAAAAGTTGAATCTGGCCCTCCGTGAGTTTAGGAACTTTTAGCAGGATTTTCTGGATGGGATCAGAAAAACCACTAATTGACTCACCATCCCTGTCTCCCTGGACAATGTACCTCTCAATTCTTTTAATTAAGGCACAGCACCATCTTCTAATTCCTCATATCTTTTCACATCCTTCACAGGAACTAGAATAGATTTTGAATATAGTTTATAACTCCCATCCCTTTGTCTCCATCTCCTTTTCCACCTCCCTACCCCAGGCCCAGCCACCACCATGTCCTCTCTTCTCCTCTGGATTACCGCAATAGCCTCTTACTGATTTCCTGTCCTCTGATGCCCTCTAGTCTCTCCTCCACAGCCAGAGTGAACTTTGTCCAAAGCCAATCTGATCAGGTGCTCCCCCGCTTAAAACCATCCAATGGCTTCACACTGCATCCTGAAAAATAAAAAAAAATCAGAACTCAGTGTAATAGCTGCTAAGGCTCTGTATGTCAGTTAGCTGTTGCTGCATAACAAACCACCCAGGAACTCCGTGGCATCATAGCATTTATCTCTCTCGTGTCAATTGATTTTGTTGATCTAGGCTAGACTTGGCTGGGCTCAGGCGGGTACCCATGGGTTGCTTGGGGTTTTGCATCACATCTCTCATTTTCCGACGTGCAGACCATGTGCTAATAAGCCAGATGTGAGTTGTTGTTTTTTTTTAGTTTGCAGTCAGACATGGCCTGGGAGTGTGCTTTTTTATTAGGCCCACGCTTTTAAGAGTCCACAAAATTGTTCTAATTTTATTTTAAAATCAGAAGAAAAAAATGAATATAACAAGGAACCCATTAGTATCTTTTCTTTATACAAATGCACGGTAAAATATAATTTTTAATAGTGTTTTATGAATGAAGCAGTCCTTGAAGGTAAAAGTGCTTGAGGCCACAGAAGCCGTAATGCAACATTGCACAGTCCTATTAATAATTTACCAAGTTTGAAACCTAGAAAACTGGTTATTTGTCCTGTGTTGTTTTTTTTTTCTCTTCAGCAAGCCATAGAGCTCTACAGAATTTCAATTTCCTCCCTAAAAGAACAGGGAGCTAACAGGCATGCGTTTCATTCAAGGGTGGCCAACCCGCAGCTCCTGGGACACATGCGGCCCAGGATGGCTATGCATGTGGGTCGACACAAAATCCTAAATTTACTGAAAACATTATGAGATGTTTTTGTTTTCGTTAGTGTTTGTGTATTTAACGTGTGGCCCAAGACAATTCTTCTTCTAGGGTGATCCAGAGATGCCAAAAGGTTGGACACCCCTGACAGTCTCTGAAAGGGAGGGTATTAGTGGCTGGGCCATTCATCCTGCACGTGTTAGCATGCTGGGCCCCCGGAACTCTCGGCTGTCTCTGCTCATCTAGGAGACACACCCCTTTAAAGGAAAACTGTTCCACAATTGGCTGAGGTCGCTGATGTGCTCATCATCCCGTTGTGACCCTGAGTGGTTAATATGCGGAGAGTTGCTTTAGATCTTGGCAAAGAACATTAGAACACTCTTCCCTGCAAGAGTTTATATTTTCCAGTCAGAGTGTTTGCTCATTTCATTTACATAGACATTCCCTTTACATTCGTCTTACATGGACGTCCCGTTCAAATATTAATTCTATTAGGTTTATAGAAATTGAATGCTGGCAAAACATCATGGGACTCAGAGGGGACACAAAAATGAAGGTTACTGGTGGAAGAAGAGAGGCGAATTTATTCTTCACCTATAAATGTAAATAGTTTCAGCTCAAAGGTAAGAACTTTCCTTATCTGGCATAGTCTTGTCATTCCCATAAGATTAAATGTGCTTAGTAACCAACTATAAATATACTCATTCCACCCTTTTTAAAAGAAGTTGTGCAATTTTTTAGATTAGTGCATACAGTATATCCCAAAGTTAACTTTGTCTTATGAAACTCTGAATTAGCTTCACAAATTTTAAGTTGTTTTGACATAATTCTGTATTTTTAATAGGTAGTTCATTTCCTGTTTCCATGTGCCTCTTAATGACTATGCAAGAGCTTAGATTTCTTTTTCTTGCTGGTTCCCAAACCACAAATGGGAAAAAGTACAATCCTCCACTGGCCATGTCAGCTACCTAAATATTTTCACAGATTTTGTGATTCCTTTCCTTGCTGAACTGAGAGAGAAACTCGCATGGTATTTTTGCCCTTCCGGAATGTAGACTGCTTTTACTGTCATCTGTGTTTACACACAGTTCTTGGTATTCAGTATTCCTAATACTTCCTTGGGGCTCTGTCACAACAGAGCTTTCCATGCCATCGCCCTGGGGCTCCGTGTGCCTTGTGGCCCAAGAATCAGAGAAAACCCTCCCTCTTCTTCACCTCCCTGTGGGAATTGTTATGCCTACAATTTCTGAAGTTGGAGACAGTTATCTATTCACCACCCCCATCACATTTCTGAATATGACACTGAGACACATCCCCAAGTAATATGGAGGGACACTTTGGAAAGCCCATCTGTGCCCTCTGTCGCTTCCACTCCATGACGGGGAGGACAGGGGGCTGGCTCGGGCCAGCTCACCCAGGAGTCACCGGGGAACAATGACAGCAAGCAAGGTGACCACTTTCTCTCAGCCACCTCCTTTTCTCACATTGAGGAGGGGATCCCTGATCTACCTGGTGGGACGAAGGCCGCGATTCTCAAACAACAGCATCTGGACCAACAGCGTCAGCATCCCCTGGGGACTTGTTAGAAGCAGAAATCATGGTGCCATGCCCCAGACCTTCTGGACTGGAAACTCTGTAGGCAAGGCCCTGTCACCTGTGTTTTAACAAGGCCTCTGAGTGGTTGTGATGCTAACGTTTGAGAACCACTGGCCTAAGACTTTGTTTTTATTAAAACTAGAAGTTATACCATCAAACTCTTTGCTGAGCCCCACCAAGGTCTTCCTGCAACCTGTGCTTCCAGGTCCCCATCAGATAGCTGTGTCTCAGGGGCTCCCTGCAGCCTCTGCACCCTGGGCCTTGGGAAGAAGCATGCAAAGTCTGTTTCTGACGGCCTCTCCTGTTTCCTTTCAGCACCTCTGCCCTTCGCAGTCCTTTCCCGTGTCACGTTCACACCCAGTGTCACTCTCTGGATCTTTTAATCCTGTCCCATCCTATGACAGCAGGTGGTAGAGGTTGAAATTAATACTCATCCAGGGACGACTAGAACGTATTATCACAAAGACCTAAAAACCACCACACCATCTTCCTCAGGATTACGAGGCTATACTGTGCTAAACAACCCCCACATCTCAGGGGTTAACACCTACAAAGGACTCCCATCACTCACACTGTGCATCCAGTGTGACTCAGTGGGGAAGAGGGAGCTCTGCTCTTCACAGGGACCCTCATCCTGCCTCTCAGGAAGGCCCTGGCCAGCACCTGGCACGCGAATGTGGCAGGAGGAAAGAGAATGTGTAAAGTGGCCCGATGGGCTTTGTCTGGAAGTGACGCATTACCTCCTTCCCTTCTCATTGGCCAAAACAGCTAATATGACCAAGCCTGATCTCCACGGGGTACTGAAGTTTAGTCACCCCGCCCCACCCCCACCAGAGAGAAGAAATGGTTATTGCTACACCATTGTAGTCCCTTACCCACAGGCTAGACCATGAATGTAGGACGGCAAGCTCCATGGGAATAATGAGAACAATGTCCCCCGTGACTGTAGAGCCACCGAGTGGGTCCAGGATGGAAAGGGCTTCCCTGGGGAAGGCTGCTTCCTGGTGGCCCCCAAGCACACTCTGATGGACTATTTCCTAGAGCACAAGGGAACTAAGTGGCTAGGTAAGTGACAGACAAGTGCCGGCCACTGCGCCAGCCCTTTTCCTTTTGTATTCCCACTTAAACTTCACCTTTGGTAGAAGAGAAAGAAACCGACCTTGTACAAATGAAGTCGCCAAGCCTCCAAGCAATTTGTCACTTGCACACAATGACCAGGATGTGCTAGAGCTGATATGCTGACTCCACAGGCACCAACAAAGTAACTCTGCTACCAGGAAACTATGGCCTGGAGTAAAGGCACCTCTTACCTATATGGCAAAGGGAAACATTGATTCTTCCACCAACCCCTACGTTTCTGGTACAAAGTCAGCCTCTACTAGTGGGGCAGCGATCACTTTTAATCCAATGTTATCATCACATTGCTGTAATCATGAAATTGTTTCTCTGCTATGCATACAAGTTGTCAGGATTTTAATTGAAGGAGCAGTTCTTCAAATAAAAATAGGGAAACCAATATTATTCTTATTAACGAATAGTGAGAAATCCATTTAAATCAAGTGGCCCAAGATAAATGAAACCAATAAAGTAGTTTAATGAGAACAAAGAACTCCATCATCTTAGTAAAGAACGGTTTAAATCTCATTTGCAGTGAGCTCTCTGGTTTACACTGTTGATGGTATGTCAAAAGAAAATCTCTTTTGCTATGTTTTAGTGTCTAAATCACTGAACGGTAAGCACCAGTAAGACACACTAGAAGTTATCACGGGTGGAACAACGAAGAAAGAAGGACACCAGGGAGCAGACGTACACCGAGCACCCTGCGAAGTGGGCAACAAGCAGGTAACTTTGTCAACGCGGCCTCCAAAAGTGCTTACCTCGCTCAGAAACGGCACCGAAGCCCTCAGTGCTAACGCATCACGAAATTATGTCGATGCGATGCTGTGCTCAGCAGCTCCATCAGCAGGGCGCCAGCTGACTTCAAAAGCCTCCCAAGAACACTGAGAACTAATAACTACAGTGCTATCCAGGGTCAACCCCCAAACACCCCGGGATACAGACGCCGAAAGCCCAGGAAGAATGTGCTCTTTCGGAGGGCTGCGGGGACGTGGGTCCCTCTAAGTGTGGGTGTGCCATAGGGACAACCAAATATTGGTTGTCTTGTGATTTCCAGTCACCATTATAAAACAGAGAAGTGCTAAGAAATCTGTTGGTGTTCATTATCAACCCCATTAGAGGTGCATTTTGAAAAGAAGAGATCTTACTAGTTGAGGACAAATGGCGCAATAATATAGCACTGTGGTTTCAAAAACAAGCATTTTTTTCCTTACAATCCCCAGAAGTGACTTGGGTTAAAATAATATAAATTTGGGAGCATATGCATGTAAGTTATGGAACTAGCAACGATTAATCTCCAGGCCAACTGCCTATAACACAGTCACTTGCTGTGTACATTCTGGAGGAATGACACGTCCAGCCTGATTTTAATTAGTACGGTATCTTTATGTACTTTCAATAACATACATACAAAAATCCTAAAATTTGACAAATATTAAAGCACATATATCTGAATGCACATACACAATTTTCGGGAGTACTCCAAAATCGCTGATGGTCCTTTCGTCAGCCTATTAACATGTAGCTGCTCACTCTCTAATTTTCCCTTGACTGAGCTTTAAACCCTCTCTTCATTCCAACGACGATGCTGAATATGTTCATACGTGATACACCATCTATCTCTCCATGTTTTCCAGATGGTACTTGATAAAATGGAAACAAAAGAAAGGCAGAACAAAGAGAAATAGATGTTTTTCTACTTTGGCTCTTGAAACCGTTTCTCCCTTGGTAGAGAAAAATGTGAATTCATCCACCCAGGGTAGTGAAGGCGCTCCAGAAACATGGTTCCTCTAGAGGAAACACCCGCTGGACCCAGAGGTTTGGGTCTCTCTTTGGTCCTCAGTCAGCCTCTACAGACCAAGAGGGAAGAGTTCCTTAACTCAGGTATAACTTATTACTAGTGTGCGCTGCAAGTAAAACAGTGGCAGTTTAAGTGAGTGGTTTAGATATAATTAGACTTATTCCAATATTTGTTCCCACACTGATCACCAAGTTCAAGGAGTAAAACACCCACCGGTACATAACAAAAAAAAAGTGTTGATTTTTTAAAGTCAGCCTTCATAGACTCCAAGATCTTAAAGATATACAATTACCCATTTCAAATGCATTAGAAAAATATTTTACTAGGTCATTTGAGAAGTAAAAATATCAAGGGAGAACATGACTTTTCCAAAACTCTCTATAAAGATTTGATTTTTGTACAAGTAGATAGCCCTGAGATGACATTTACTTTTCTTTCTGGAGATTCACATAGAAATTCATTTGGGAAGCAAACACAACAAATATGATCATCTTTAAGAGAAATAAATTACATCCATGGTGGGAAAAATTCACTTTAAGGAAGCAGAAAAGATTATGCATAATCAATTCCTCTCCTTTCCAAAGAGCGGTTGTCATTTTGACTGATCCTCCTCCCTGGAAATAAGTCAGGGCTGTTCCTAAGCCATGGGGACCATTCACTGGGCACTTCTATCAGACTTGCTCTGATGGTCAGCGAGGTGCATCCCATGGAACTTCAGCAAGACCAGCTCTGAGCCCCGTCTCGCTGTGCCCCCCAATGATGATGCCTGGCCTTATTGACTTCAACCTCCTTGCCCAATGATGTCTCCTCATGGAGTTTGTCATCCCAAATGAATGCCCAAGGAGGGATCCAGGGGCCCTTCTTCTAGTGACTCTCTGAAGCCCCTTGCTAATGCACTCAGGTAAAGGGACTCTCACACCTTGCTGAATCCTTTCATCCAGACCTTCATTGTGAACCCCACCTGCAGGTAGCTCGGCCAAGCCTTCATAAGAGACATCATGGACCATGAAACCTGGATCCACGTTTCTATCACTGAATGGGCTGCATACCTTGTGTAAGCCACTAAGACAAGTTTGGCCCTAATTCTGTCATCTGAAAAATAATTGGATAGTAATTACATTCATGATAGGGCTCGGCTGATGATGAAATGGGATATTAGCTGTGAAAGCACACAGTAGGAAACACCTGCAATGGTAGATGTGAAACAAATGCAACTTTCTTTTAGAGAATGGCACATCATTTTCCAACTACACCCCAGTCTCTCTCTTAGCGTCATAAGTTTTTGCAGGCTTTTATAAAAAGCATTCCCAATCCACACTACTAACATCCCATGGTAGCCGAGCTGGAAAACACTCTCAGACGTCATATAATTACAGTGGAATTTCTGCCATGCATTTTCCCCCATTCTCACACCCAGCAAGTGTCAAGGCCACTGACCTGAATGCTGATACAGTGTGTGCCTCTCTGTATTGTTTGATCATCTGAATAACCTCGAACATTAGCTGAAGAAACAGAGCATGGCCCATTGGCACAGCCTTCGCGTATGGTTTCATATGGGAAAGCCAGTGTTTATTGAGTAGCTACTGTGTGCCAGTCACTCAACCCTTGTCATGCTATTAAACATCATGAAACCTTAAGAAAAGTCACATATCCTCTGTTGTTTTACTTTGTATATGTGAGAACACACAAGTCACATGTAAGTGGAGAACCAGACCTGCAGATATATGACTCATTGCCTGTATTCTTCTCTGCTACTTTACAGCAGAATCGCGGCAAAAGCAACAACCACCAGGGGTGGAAAGGTGAGCACGGAAAGAGAGATGGAGGTGGAGGATTCTTACAGGAATAAAGTCAGCCACTGCTGGTCATACGCACATGGAGAGCAGCCTTGGGGGATGTCACTGTAATGACTTCAAGGAAGCATTTGGAGAGCATGAAATTCTTATCAGAAACCAAAACCATCCATTGGGCGGAAAACAAATTCTGAACTTTGCTCACCCTGAACAGAATACAAAGGTACAAAAGAATAAACATAAACACACATGAAATTGAGAGAGAACATTTGCGGAATTAAATCCAGATTGGCTTGGAAGCGTGTATGCTGTACGCTGAGCTACTCTTACTGCAGTCAAGTCATGCTCTTGTTATGACATTGTGGGGAGGAAAAGATGAAATGCTCTTTGAAAGCCCTTTGAAAAAAGAAAAGCTATGTAAAATAGAACAATTCATTAGTTTATTGAAGAGAGCCTTGGACTGGGAATCAGAGAGACCTAGGACTTGGTGCCAGCTTTGCCCTAACTCGCTGTGTGACCTTGGGTCATGCACTTCAATTCTGCGGTCCTCAGTTTCATCAACAGAAAAATTAAGGGTTGGAACAAAGTGAACCCTTACCGCTGTAAAATTGTGTCCCAGTCACTGATGTCATTGTGTTCCCAACAATTCCCTGCTGCCTCAAAGATACACACATCTCAGGAATTCCTGTGCCCCTGGATTCCAGGGTGACTGAAAGCCGGAGCCGAGGTTTGTGTTCTCAGCATTGTTCCAAGTACGTTCTAAATTTGCACATTGTACAGAATCGTGAGCAAACACACACACACACACAGAGAAAGACAGATGGCAATGGACAAACTTGCTAAGCTTTTAAAAGACTCCAGTCTGGCTACCCCAGCAGTCTAGTGGCAGGGATCTGTGCCCAGAGGAGCGGAGACAGGTGAGGAATTCCCAGGCTGTGGAGCTCAGACGCTGACGCTTCAGCGGGCTTCGCCCTAGCCTGGGAAAGGGGAGCCTCCTGACTCCAGCTGCCCCGGCCCACGCGGGTCTCCGAGCACCAAGTCCCCTGAGGAAGTCCTTGCTTTTTCTTATTCCAGAACCATCCAGGGCCAAGGAGCTTTTGTGGAAATTTAGGAGAGAGAGGAATCCCAAATCAGAATTTGGACCAGACTAATTTTCTTTGTTTAGTGAAGTCCGTTGGTGGGTTTGAATGGTGTCTACAGAAGTCTGGCGATGGTAATTGGAAGAGGTCAGAAACCGTGCACCTAAGTGAGCATCCTCTTCTGATGAGTGGGTCTCTCAAGAGTCCGTCCACATCCGCTGAGTAAA
The DNA here is from genome assembly GCA_004026545.1 of Mormoops blainvillei. Classification (NCBI taxonomy): domain Eukaryota; kingdom Metazoa; phylum Chordata; class Mammalia; order Chiroptera; family Mormoopidae; genus Mormoops; species Mormoops blainvillei. Next base: position 261,994 of record PVJD01000167.1, read on the forward strand.
ATCTTTTAGGCATGCACCTCAAGGAGAGAACCCACTTAAAAAGTGGATTATACAACTAGGTGAGCCAGGCTTGTGTTATAGGTTGCATTTTGTCCCCCAACAAATGAGATATGTGACAGTCATAACCCCCAGGACTTGTGAATGGGACATCATCTTATTTGGAAATAGCCTTTGTCAATTTCATCAAGTTAAGATGAGATCATTAGGGTAGGTCTTAACCCGATACAACCGGCATCCTTATGAAAAGAGGGACATTTGGACACGATCACATAGGAAGACAGTCTGTGAAGACAGAGACATGTGGACACAAGCTAAGAGGCCATCTGAAGATGGAGGTGGATGCCGGAGTTGTTCTGCTAAAAGGCAAGGGACCTCTGGGGTTACAGGAAGCTGGAAGAGGCATAGCATATACAGAGCACATCCTATGTTGTAGCCCAATGTTAATGCTTCCCACACTGTCTTGCATAATTCTTTCAACAGACATGAAATATATATTATGATTCCCATTTTATAGGTATAAATAAAATGTAATAAATGCAGAAAAAATTATTAACTTGCATTGACTGAGTAGCAGATTCAGGATTGGCCTGTCTTTTTACTCTTTGAGGCCTGAGGTCTTTCCACAAGTTTATACTGTCCAGTCTTTTTTGGGTGCTGAAGACTTATACTTTAAAAAAGAAAAGACTTAAGGGGATGCTATTTAGGGTCAAATGCCAAACTGAATGTATTAAATGCTATAGAATTTGGAGAAGGGAGTGATTTGGTTGGCTGTCAGAGGGAAGAGAAGCAGGTAACTTTGACAGAACTGTTTTTTCTATCTCATGTCAGGCAACGAACAGATCTATCACTTGCCTCCCGTGTCAGCAGAAGGGAAAAAAAATATTCATTTGAGATGCTTTTAAGATAAATCATGGAAAATTCAGGGAGCTGGCATCTTCTCTACGTCAATGTTTATTGTCTGCATTCTAAAAAATGTCTGGGCCAAACGGCTTTGATCTGTTTATATCCTGAGATAAAAGACAATATCTATGTTAAAAGTTACAACAAAGGCAAGACACAATACATGTGGAGAGCCACAGATGCTGCACTTTCCAGGGTGACCCCTCGGGTCACTGTTAAGTTCTCCTATTCACGGATGCATTCATTTCATCATTCATTTATTCATTCAAATATTTATTGGGAGACTCAAGTAGGCCAGAAACTTCTATTATGATTTTTTGTCATCATTTCCTTTGTTTGGGTATACTTTGAAATCCACTGCCTTTCTTGAAGCCCTATTGTCATTTTATTTAAAACATTGGTTCAGAACATGCAGTTAGCAAGACTTCTACATAACTCTGATGTGACCTGCCAATAATTATGGAGTTCGGACTCACAGAGTTATTTTCTTAGAAAGGTTTATATTGAAGGAAAGAATCAATCCTTTCTCCTCTTATTCTCTTATCAATTCCCCTTAAGGCCCCGTGACCCTAAAAAAAGGGTTCATTTAAACTCCCTCAGACGATACCATTCAAATCTATAAAAAGTCCTTAGTCATAAGTGTAATCAGTGCTCCACTTTAGAAAAAAAAGAAATTAGAAGGCTTAGAAAAGTTATTTCTTGAGGTTCGTTCACTTTTATTAGTTTAACCTCAAAGATCACATGAAAATGTTAATTCTCTGGAATGAAGCCTAACAAGTAAAATGAGAAATGGGACAGTTTGGGCTCAGAACTGCCCAAGAGGCCAAGACCAGGGGAGGGCCAGCCGTGGTCAAAGCGGTAATAGCTACTTATCTCCCAATATTACATCATTAACATATTCCTATAAGTCATGAGGCAGGAATCTCTCCTACTTCTAGATGAGCTTATTATAGCAGTTTGTTTAGCCTTCACTTCAATGTCAATCTGAGGGCAACCATGAACTTCTTAGATCTGGTAAGACAAAGATATGCTATAATTTCTTCCGCCCCAGAAATATGTCAGTTATGTTTGTTCTTTCGATCATTCATCCAAAAAAAATATTTATTGAGCCCCTCTTTAGGCTTAGGAGATACATCAGGGAGTAAAATTCTCTCGGGGTATATATTCTTCTGGTGGGCAAAGAGTAGGTATAGAGACAATTAACAGAATCTATAAGCTCATGGATGAGTCTCCAGAAGAACTCAATCTTGTCAACCCCTGGATTTTTAGCTCATTTAGACTCATTTGCAACTTCAAATGGTCTCCAGAACTGGGAGATGATGAACATGAGGGTTTTTCTCGAGGCCATTAAGTTTGTGGAAATTTGTTAGAGCGGCAATAGGAAAACAATACAAAAACACTTTTTAGGGTAAATATGTCCTATGTGACTTTTGAGACATATATGCTTAAAAATTGTTTCATTATTTATCTAAAACTCAGCTGTAACTGGACATCTGGTATTTTATCTGGCAACCCTATCATGGGAGCCCAGAAACTTGACCGACTTTGATTTTCACTGTAAAAAAAATGATTTCGGCTCCTGTGGTGAAAACGAGACTGAGGAGGTGAGAGGAAAAGCAGGGAAACCTACTGGAGGCTCCTGCAATCACCCGGGTGAAAGTGACTGTGGCTTAGAGCAGGGTGGCCATCAGGCAGGCGGTGAGAAGAGGGTCCACGTGTATCTCCAATCATGGGCTCTGCTGGTCATTACACTGCGGGAGCTGTCGGCGCAATAGCTCCTCCCTTCTACCTTGCAGCTTTCCGTTCACTATGAAGTGGGATTCAACCTTGTGACTAACTCACATCTCCAGTTACCGAAGCCTGAAAAGGAATTTCTAGACCCACAGAACAGAGGCAACATGGGGTGCTTTCAAGGCAAACAGTGGGCCACCATTTCCGTTTTTTTCCCGCCACCCCAAATTTATGAACCATTTAGAAATAAGACATCTAGAGCACTTTACCAATCTGTGGACATCAGGGTTCTGTCCAAGAAGCAAAACATTTTTCTAATCTAAAGAACAATATTTCAGTGCACAAGGGGTTTCCTTGCCATAACCACCTCCCCAGTGCATATGAGTTTAAAGTATGGCCAAGTTTCCTGGCTTTCTCAGAGGGTCTAAACAGCATCTTTTTCTACTCTTTTATGTCCTTGGAGATGTCTCTTCTGACATTTATGAAAGGCTGAGGAGTCAGGGGGGCCAAAGCCCTGGAATATGAGTTCTCCCCCATTGGCTACAATTGCGCTTGGGTTCATTACGCTGGGAGAGCTGTGTATTTTATTTAACTCTGCTTGGCAATTCATTCAGATAAGTAGGTTGTCGGTGGCTTCTATCGCCAAACTCCCATCCGTCGGGGGAAGGCGAAGGCGCATATGAATGAAGGTACCGTGCGGGCTCGGCGAGCACACCCAGGGTCACAGGCACCAGCTTCACCAAGGCCTGTGTTTCCTTCCCTTTGGGAGGACACTGGCTCACTTGAAATCAACAAGTGAAAGTTTAGTCTAATCTTGGTCTATTTCTCAGCCAGAGAGAATGAAAGAGACAGTGGTAACAACGAAAAAATGAAGTAATGTAAATATTCTCCCAGTTCTATTCTACTTATGCCGTAGGCTTCCCTTTATATGCCGTTTCATATAGAGCATTAAACCAGTTATTTCCACAATGAATGAGACACAACCTTTACCATCAGTTTTATAGAGAACACATGCAGACAATTGGAATAACCCCTTTATCAGTGGGTGTCTTCAATTTCAGCCTACTTCTCAGCTTTAACTTTTCTGGAAGATCTGTCAACAGAGTTGCCACTCATGAGCCCTTTTAGATAATTTGTACAATGTAGCAAAGTGATAAATTCTGAATGCCTAAATCAGGCAGGCTCTCCTATCAGACAAGATTTTCATGTCAGTCAAATCAGCAACTATTTTTTGAGCTCCTATGGGACATTTTATAAGGTACCAGATGCGTGGGCACAAGTACAAGGATGGACATATTTCTTTCCCTGTAGGGAACTGTATTCTGAGAGGACAGGGAATGTGTACAGGCAAACACATTCATTCCAGTGTTGGGAAACGGGAAGTGAATTGGAGAGAGGTCTGTGTTGTGTAGAGAAACAGGGGAGACGCTGGGAATGGGGAGAAGATGGCTTTTTTCTGGGTCCCGTGTTGCCCTACGGATGTTCTTCCAAAGGCTGTATCTGGGCACCTCCAGTACCATGGGTCCCAGAGTGAGCTGAACCTTCATCTGCATTGTGGCCTGAGAAAGGTTATGTCTGACATAAACCGGTGGTCTCTGGGAAGCCTCCAGTGTGTACTGACCTTTCCTGGGAGTGTTCCTGATGCTGTGAGTTCACAGATAACACCTCCACAGGTCACATACCAAACCCAATGACAAGTCATGAATGTTGGCTTTCAGACAACCCTGGTGCTAACAATTTCATTTCTAACAGTTTGCTTAAAATCCTAAAAAGGGACTAAATGATCACAGCACTGAACCACATATTAAGGAAAGAGTTCCGACCCCCCGCCCTAGTCTGCAAAATGTCACACATCGGCATCCCCTATTTCCTTGATTGCATTCATTTCTCAAAATGTGGGTTAAAAACGTGCAGAGGCGACAGCACTAAAGAATTTCACCTCTTTTCAAAATGACTGAGACTAAGCCAGTAAAGGGCTCGCACGAGGACTCCACAACCCAGCCAGGCTGGGCCGCCTCTAGTTCTCCCTCCGCACCCCTCTCTCATCTTTCCCAGCTCCCTCTGTGATCCTGTGAAGCCATTAAATGTGGACCAGATGGAGCAAAGAATTCTTATCGATCTGCTAGCTTTACCTGACCAGTTCTGTCCACATATGATTTTCCTCTGGTCCTGCTCCTGCTTCGGCCATCCTGCGAGTCCTGAAGTCATGTTTTCAGGCTGGTGCCTGATGTCTTCCATCGCTTCATTTCCTGACTCCTTTAAAGCCTTGCACCTGTGTTGTATCCACACAGGAGGTTTGAATTAATAGCAGCCTCCGCAGAGGATGGACTGACCTCCCGGGGTTTTTAAATGAATTTTGAAGTTGTAAGGCTTTAAGTCGTAACATACTTCCCTGGAAATGGTCTGTTCTCCAGGACATGTGAAAATGCTAAATGGAAAACAACAGCTTTGTCTGTTTTTCTGGTTGAAAGAAAACAGAGGATGTCACTTAAAGGTCTTAGGATTTCAGGTTGGACATTAAAGGTAAGAGGCTGCCTTCCTAGGAGTTCTCAAAGATAGTGTCTCATTTTTAAATTCCTCGAATCCAGAGGTATAGAGTTTTCACGGGTGTGCCGGAGAAACAAAACACCCGAGTATGTAATGAACATTCATAGTAACACTGCTCTTAGAAGAGATTTACTTTTATAAGAATCATTGCTACACAGAAAAGCCTGGAAAAGATGAAAGCTTAAAAAGGGTTTTGTACTGTGGACCACACATTTCAATATGCTACATTCGTATTTTTTTTTCCTTCAACAAACATTTATTGAACTTTTTTATGTGCTCGGCTCCGGGGGTTCAGAGAGCAACAGGAGCGACCCCTGTTTTTACGGAGCACACAGGGACGATTCCAGCCGCCTCTCACAGCACGGAACCTGAAAGAGATATCAGACCCCCGATAGCAGACCCAATTCTCGATTATACAGGTGGGGATATCAAGACTTAGAGAATTTAAGGCACTATGTAAGAACACACAGGCGCAGAACTTCAGCCTTCAAAATCCTTCTTGTGGATCTTTCTAGAAAGCTCAATTTTGTTCACCAAAGACTCATGTGCGTGAAGTGAAGGGAGCGCAGGTTAGAATGAGGAGGCTAAAATGTCCACTCAGTTTGACCACTAACTATCAGAGTTCCAGCAAAGGTTCTAGGTCAGTATTTCTTCCCTAACGATACTGATTTCCCAGAAGGCTCATTGAATTTGCTCACCGTCAGGCCTCTCCCCTGGAAATACTGACTTAGTAGGTCTGGATCCGGGCCGTGGCCTTTGGGGGAGTCTTTAGAAACTTGTGGAAACACTGGACTAAATGAGCTGTAACCCTGTCACTATAAGAGTATGTTAAGGTAAAGTGAAATCACAGAAGATGAGGGGATGCCAATATCAGTAGAGACCGAGGACCTTGCTTCTAAAGGATGAAGCTCCTACCAAGCTCTTTTTCTTTGACCAATATTCTTTGCCTACTGATCTGACCAGTTTCTTTTGGTCTTCTGAGGAAAACCACTTCCAATTATGTAGGTAGAGGACTCCTAAAACTCACAGAAACTTCGTTACCTGCAGACCATTGCCTGTTATAGAATGATTTTACTCCACGTAAATTTTGAGTGTATACAAACATGTGGAAATCACGTATGTTTATATCTCAATAGACAAACAGTAATTCACCACCAAAATTTCACCTGCCATGTTAAATAGGTTTGGGGGGATTCTGTTGTTGAATCTAGAAAAGCAATAATCGTCCTGGGACTTCCACTTTTTTCCCCAAGGTGAATCATTAGTGTTTAAATACACTGTTCTTCTAGGACAAATACTCCTAACTAGAAAACATGGACGACCGCAGTGAAACACACACATCATTGGATTGAAACAAAAAAAGGTTCCACATAGGCACAAATCTGTGAACACATACACTTCATAGGCTTTGGACTAACTGATTAGTTTAAATTGTGCCAGCCCAGAAACCCCAGCTTGAGGCTTTTCTTGGGTGCTCCTGTCCCACCATTTTCCCTCCATGAGATGGTAGAGACTTGGGGACACCCACGCATTTAGGAATGATGGAGGGATCATTTGTAAGCTCTGTTTTGCCTTCCCTTGCATTTCTTTGAGTCACAGGATTAAAGACATTGATTTCTGATGTGAAAGAAGAACTGACTGATGATGTCATTCTGAAAATGCCTTGACCTGAAATATCTGAGAAAGTCAGGGAATGGGTTAGACAGAAAAATCAGAGAGAAACAAGAGACTCGAATAACTCGAGCAAAACCAAATCCTTAAAGCCTAAGAATGTGTGTACGTGTGTGTATTTAGTTCTGAGTTTCTTTGGCTCCAATTGTTCATTCTCCCAACAGATAATCATGGAGCTGCTCTTCTGTGCTAAACATGATGCTAGGCAATGTGGGCAATCCCAAGAAGATGGAGTACCTGCTCGTGAAGAGGTATCGCTCTAACCCTCACTTACCTTTCCTTACCTGTAAAGTGGGCTTGGGGGTGAGAGCACAGCAGTGAGGGAGGGAGAACGAGCCAGCATCAGGAAATAGCTCTGTTCCCGGCACAGCTCCTCACGGGCTATGCGGATTGGGTCTCAGTCTCTTCATCAGTGAAGAGGAAGCCCTTTCAACCCTAACAGTCAGTGAATCCATGTAATACAGAGGGCTTTGTGAGGAACAGTTAAAGGTCCCCACCATATGGGAGAAGATGCTCAATATCAGTTACTCTCTTGAGATAACTTTACAGGGTAATTTGGCCTGGGAAGAATGGGACATTTTGGGTTGTTAGTAGTGTGCTTTTCCTCCCCCCTTCCTTTCCTTCCTTCTTCTTTTCATCTTTCTCTCTTTCTTTATTTTAAAAAGAGAAGGAGCACATGTCCGTTATCCTCACCTTTTCTTCCTGTGGTTTTCTAAAGAAGAAGCTCCAGCCCTTGCTCTGGCAATACAGCGATTAGAGGACAAGTGCTCTGTTAGTCCCACCATGGGCAGCAATGTGGGGATGAGTCTCTGGGAGCTGACATTAGAATTCAAACCCCAAGCAGAAGTGATAGATTTAAAATTCTGAGCCCAGCACAAACCTCTTCATTTTCAAGTTCATTTACCCTTGGCAACGTGCAAACTTCTGTTACTAAGAGGGGGAAAAAAGCTTTAAAAGGCTCATTTAAAAGGCTGAGGAGCCTTTTGGGATCTCCTCAAGCTCTTTAAAAACATATTTTGATGATACAAGTGTAAACAAATCAAAAGCATATGGATTGAATTTCCCTTAAATTACACAGGATTTTGAAAATGATGGGAGGGTGGAAATGTGTTTGGAAAAATATGTTTCTGATTTTACTGACTCAGAAACATGCGAATGAGCTGAAGCTTTGGACAGACCCCAAGTGATGGCAAGTTTGTCCGTCATCTGTCTTGGAGGATCTGTAGTCCTTCACAAGCCTTCTCTGGTTTTTAACCCAACAAGTAGAGATTTCTGTCAGGACAGAGTCATGGAGAGAGAGAGAGAGACCAAAATCATGCTTTGCAAGTTCCCCTTGAGCTAAAGAGCCCTACTTCATGGGGTTTGGCAACATGACTGCCCTTGGACCAGTGAAAGGGATTAGTGTTCATTTTATAAAATACAAGTCTATACGGGGCTATACAACCTGGATCCAGGTGCCAACACTGCATCCAGGCTGACCTTCGGTAGCCCCCAGCCTGGGAGCCATGCCTAAGCCTTCACCTCAGGCTTTTCCAAGTACTCCGGGAGTCACATTGTCATCATTACAATTCCTTCATCTTCTAGCCCTGACACACAACATGCCATAAAAATGGGGCAAATGGTCCAGGCCACTGAAGGGATGCTGATGCCCACGTTTCAGAATAAAGGAACATGGACCAAGAATATGCAGGCAGGGAGCAGGGTGGCTGTGTCCTTATGACCACTGAGGCTTCACCTACAAAGCAGAATGTTGGGATCTTTTAGTTTGATGCATCTGTCCAATCCAGTCCTAAAGGAAAATGTTTCAAAACTCTTTAGACACTTTCTCTGTTTTTCTGTTTCCTTTATCCAAACATAGATAGTTCAAGAGTTGGAGTAATCCCAGAGAGATTCTGGAAGACTCAAGAAGGTTCTAGATGGGCTTGGAGAACCAGGCTTGCCTGAAGGACCTCTCGGTCACTCTATTCATGGCCAAATGAACCATCAGAATAACTTGAAAGCAGAAAAAGCTTTGATCTTCCATCTTCACAAAATGATCTGGGGAAAACTGATTGGACAGTGTTGAAGAGCCATCTGTTTGGAAAGTTTAGTTGGAAATATACAAGAGACCTGTGGTAAAAAGAAACTTTGCATCATTTTTTTTTTTTTTGAGGAAACACTGTGAGCATACCCAGTGCCTCTCTTTTGACACACACTCAACTAGAGAAGTTGACATTACACCCCTCTCTCTCTTTTTAAAAGTTTTTTGTTTGTTTGTTTTACTTCAGAAGAATAATGTGAGAAAGTACTTTGGAAAAATAAAAGGCTCTCTAGTAAAAATAGCTACTACCCCACCCTCTTTGTGCCTCTAGTGCTAGAGACTTCCGTCCCCTCACTGCAATGGTAAATGCCTAACCAGCGCATAATTTTAACAGCACAATTTGCATTGCCCAGGCAGCTGTCTGCCACACCAACGTTTTATGAAATCCACCCACGGCATTTGACTCAATTACCTCCTGCAGCTGCGAATTCCACAGGTCGACCACACTCTGCATGGAAAAGTATTTCTTTGTATTCATTCCAAATTTATTAGCCATTTGAACCATTTCTTTTAGTGACTTATATATTTTTAAGTGTTCATATATCACCATTTCAGGCCCAAGTCCCATTGGCCTGTATTTAATATGCAGTTCAGAATATTAGAGCATGGTCTTCAAAGGATCTGTATAAACTCAGACCTGGTGTGTTGACCTCCTCTTGAGCTTTGTTCAAAGTTCTCTAGCCATGGGCTTCCTCATAACCCACCAGCCTCACAAACACATGATCCTGGATGGAACAGTTCAAACCTCTACCATGCTAGAAATATGAGTTGTGGCTGTGATCGATATACAGGGGCGTTCCTAAGAGGTGGGTAAACATACTCTTTCACAGATGAAGAAATTGAGTCACAAAGAAGGGAGGTCACCTGCCCACAGTACCAGAGGTGCTTCATGGCAAGCACCGATCCACAAACTAGGCATTCTGAAGACAATTCCAGTGTTCCCACCCTATCACAGAAGGTTCTATGGAAGAAGATAACAGCGAGAATTGTGGATAAATAAATTCACGCGCCCTGGGGCAGTAGTAATAGATGTTCATGCCCCCTGGATTCACACGCTTGCTCCCTGAGGGTCATGCTTCTCTCCCCATCAGGCACCTCAGGATGCACCATGGAGGATGCTGGGACTACCTCTCCCTCTCCTAGAAATAGGCCTCAAAACACATCCACAAGGTTGGGCTCCAAGCATCTTCATTTAGTTTGGAAAACGACATTCTTGGCCACTTAGTTCTTGTCTCCCTGTCCAGGTGAAACCACAGGGAGGCATCACCCCCACCTCCACCCAGGAGACCTCAGTTCTCGTCCTGGCCAGGCTGTGCAACGTTGGACAGCCCCTCACCTACCCTCACTATGGCTCTTCTATTGGAAACTCAGGGAGCGTATTAGATGGTCTCCATGTTTCCCTGCATAGTGGAAAGCCCCCATGCTTCACCGTTCAGAGCTATGAAACAGTGACTACACTCAAGTTCCTGAACCTCCCAGAGCTGCAGTTCCTCAGCTCCAGCACAGTAGGAAAGGCTCCCGTCTTGCATCACCCTCACAGAAATTAGCCACGATGTGTGCAATGTGCCCAGCCTTGTGTTTACCCCGTAATAGATTCTCAGTCCATGTCAACTGCTTGCCTTTTGCAAGTTTATACTCGGCTTTAATAAGTGGCACTAAAGCATGCTAAAGACACAACAGACCATTACATCCTACACCTTTTGAAGGGGTGGTCCAACTTACTTAACAACCTAGCCCTAAAAAAACAGGTGTAGCAGAGACAAAATCCAGAACTTAGGTCTATTGCTTAAACCTTTCTTCATAATGAATGTATGACCCACAATTAACTCCTCCTGACATAGACAAAAACAGGACTGCTTGATTAACAGAAAAGAGAGTTTTGTGCCAAGACCCCTCCCTCCCCCAAAAGGAGAAGAAAACACCAGTTGGAAGTGAATTTAATAACGACATGTTAAGTTGGACGCATCTGCTTCCACTCCATGTCAAGAAATTACAGTCCATGCTTGAATTCAGCAATTTATTCTTTCTCTGAAAGTTTCTTTGCTGTCATGTACAGGCTATGTTTAGGGTTTAGTGTTTCAAGATGGTTTTACAGCAATGGGAAATGAAAACAACTATGGGATATAGGGAATCTATTGATCTTCAGCATTTATAGAAACAGACTTTCCTTTGCCTTTTCAAATAATGCAATTGTTTTAACCATTTTTTTTTTTCAAATTCTGAATCAGGGTACTCTTTTCTGAAGGTACATTTAAAAACCTGCTGTTAGCAATTCAGAAAAACTTTGAAATGCCCCCCAATAGCATGAAGTCAGGATGCTATATGTTAAAAGGGTTTTAGCCCTTGTTTCTAAATTCAGCTCAAGTGGCCCAAGTGGCTTTGGGTCAGTCACTGAATAGATTCTACCTCAGACTGATTATCTCAACAAGAGGAAGTTGGGGCTCCACCCACATCATCCAGCCTAGAGTTAACATTCTACTCTCGACAGCATTTTCTTCATAAGACAACCAAGGTTTTACAGCTTCTTATTTTCTGACCAGTAGATAGAGAATCATTCAATATATTTTATCAAAGAATCCTTAACTCAGTTTCATATCTGTTTACCACCATGGAGACCGAGATGATGACAGTCATATATTCTCAAGGAAAAATTCTAGGCAAATGCAGATTTGAAGTCAGATTAAGATACCAACTTTGGCCGGGTCTGCATTAAAAGTAGGCCAATTGAGAATGCCTACCTGATCTCTGACCTGTCTCAGGAAGGATGCGATTTGAGACAGATGCGCAACTGCTCTTGAACCTCTACGTGTTCAGCTCTGGGTGAATCTAGGATTGACGCTGTCCCAATTTACTAGCTAAATCAGCCTGGACAAACTGTTTATTTTCTCTGCACATCCTTTAAAAATTAAAAATGAAAAAGTAATTGAGAGATCATTTGCATACCATCCAATTCACCCATTTAAAGTGTAGAGTCAATTTTTTTCTGTATATTCGCAGGGTTATACAACCATCACCACAATCAACTTTAGAACATTTTAATCCCTGTAGTAGAAATCCTGCGCAAATTAGCTGTCACCCGCCATTTCCACACACACCCCTTCCCAGGCCCTGGCAACCACGAATCTATTTTCTGTCTATAGATTTCCTTGTTTCAGACATTTCAGGTAAATGGAATCATACGACCTGTGGCCTTTTGTGACCAACTTCTTTCACTGGGCATAATGCTTTTAAGCACATAGCCGCGCTTCATTCCATTTTATAGCTGAACGATATTCCATTCTATAGATATACCATAGTTTGCTTATTTATTTATCACTTGATGCCATTTGGGATGTTTGCACTTTCTGGCTGTCATGAATACTGCTGTTATGAGCATCTATGTACAATGTACAATTCGGCACATCCATTTCTGCACCTACAAAATTCTGCTGCTTTCCTCACGCGGTTATTTTGATTAATGTAAAAACACTGAACACATTACTTGAAAGACAAACTCGTCATCTTCCACATTATCACCTGCTTTTCTGCCCTTCACCGATGATACCACCTTTGTTCCAGGTACTAAGGGTTTTCCAGTATTTTAACTGTCTCTTCTCTTTGTACTCGACACTAAAATAGTTTCTGAATTCTTCTAAATACTCAGGATATATCTTCAATTCATACTTTTCTTTTTTGTGATTGCCTCCTTTTAAATTTCGTTTTATTTTTAAACTTTTAAAATCACATTTGACATAGGATATTATATTCGTTTGAGGTACACAACCCAGTAATTAGATACTTAGACAACTTAGGAAGTGATCACCCCACAAGCCTAGTACCCATCTGACACAATAAATAGTTATTACAATATTATTGACTATATTCCCTGTGCTGTGCCATTATACACCCTTATGATTGTCTCAAAGTCAAATCCTCATTTCTTATCTCTTTCTCCTTCTCACTGAATATTGTTCTCACCATTCACTAGTCATGAATCTCCCAAACTCTCTTCCTGTCTTTCTCCAACAACATTTTAGTTCTAGCGACTGGGTACTTAAAAGCTCTTAGTGGTTCTCCACCAAAAGGTTAACTGTACTGAGTCCTTTACCAGTGACAAAATTTGCAAGCCACAAACTTGGGTATGTAAAAACTATCATTTTGATTATTTTTCTATACGTGAACTGAAATTACCTTTTAATTCCGCATTTAGTCTACCAGCAAAATAGTTCATCTAGTTACATCCAGGTACATTCCGACATTTCAGTGATTTCTCAGAGCTTTCTGGTTTGATATCAGTGTCTCCTTGGCTGGCCTCTTGTCACATCTCCCTCCAGCTGGGGGTGGGGGCACGAGCAGACAGCATGCAGGCTGTGTATCAGGGAGGACCCACATCCGGTCCACAGAGAGCCTCTATTGTCTGGGGTCCTGATGAGACATCCCCTACCCCAACTGTTCTAGACCACTTCATACCTGCCGTGTTGCATTTCCTGCCTAGAACTGGCTCGATGGCAATTCTATTCTATGCCGCATGATGACATTCAGGACTTTTCATGGCCCAGTGCCCCTCTAGGCATCCAGGCACTAAGCTAGCTGCCCACTCCTCTGGATTTTCCGTTGTCTAGCCCACCCCACCCCAGCGCAGTGGGCAGGGAACAGGACCCCTGCTCAGTGAAGAAGCTGCTTGCAAGCTGTCTTGACTCTCTCCATAGCTCCCCCTTGACCAGCCCCACCAACCTTTGTCTGGTCTGTGCAGACAGGCTCGTTGAGCCCTTTACCAATTTTCTTTCCAATGTGTTTTTTATATCACAAATTGAAGGCTCACATTCCTTTAGATGTTTTGTCATCCAAAATACTCAGCTCTAGGAAATTAGGAGAACTGGCTCTCAAGGCTTTTGTCCCTTCTACAATAGCCATTTTTGGAATGGTTAGCTTGCAGGCCCACTTGATTCCAAAGCTGTGCCTCGGACCACTGTGGCATGCTGCCTCCAAGTTCCAGAGGGTATCGAGAGCAGGGACCCGGTGGCCAACACTTCAGGCCTCTCCAGATTCTTTCAGGGCATGGAGAAAGAGCAGGGAACTCAGCCAGAGTGGCTCCTCTAATTCCATGAAAGTTGTTTTCCTTCGGTAGTTCAAACCACCAAAACATTCTGCCCGGTACAGCTCAACTGGGCCAGGTGCTCCGACTTGCACGGTCTTGGCCAGCCTCTGACTTGACCTTCTCCTTGTATCATATCCTTCTGGAAGGTCAACAAGGTGTCCATAGGATGGTCACACCTTAAGACACTCCAGCCCTAGTTCTGCTTCTGGTGCTGACTCGGAGGCCTGGACACAGACCTCGGGGGCCAAGACCCTAGTAAGGTGAAATCACACGTGTGTGTGGAGTACCTTCTCAGGAAAGACATATAGCAAAAATGCACCATAAGTAATAAAATTTGAAAGGGGAGGAAGCGAAGAAGCCATCACAATAAGAGCCCAGTGTTTCTTCCCACTGGGTGAAAAGTCGATAAGAGTAGAATCGTAGTTCATTGTCCTCTGAGGAAAGTATCAAATGAGTAGAAAGCAAAAGAACATGGTAGTTGATTCCATAAAAAAGAAAAGGGAAAGCCATATAAGGATTTTTTGTTTTTGTTTCAAGTGGCTATTCCTTGCTATTAGTGGAAAAACATAAAAGCTGTGATTGCCTATAATCATTGTTGTGAATTCTGGCGAAGCTGATGTTCTGAATATCTAAGTTTTCACTGCTCTCCGAAAATGGAAAGAATGTAAACTGATTGGCGCAAGCAGAATCGAGATTTGAATTTTCTTCCCCTCTGTGTGTCCTTCTAACTTCTAACATAATTGAAAGGATGAATTCATTTGGCGAGCAGTGCTGCTCAAATTCAAATTTGGTTCTCTCCAAGAAAGAGACCAAAACAGATTTTTCTTTGAAGTTAGGAAATAATGAAGCATAGCGATGATATATTTTGCATATTTGTTTGCAAAAGACACGATGTGCTGAGATATATATATATATATATATATATATATATATATATATATATATATATATCTGTCTTGAATATGGGTCGCTGTAAAAGAAAAGTCCTCTTGCAGGATTACTTCATTTGGCAGTACTGCTTTAAAGACTTAAGAGCAACTCTGTATCCATATTATCTGGTGACAAATCCTCTGCCAGTCCCTGCTAAAAACAAGTCCCACCGATAGCAGATAACCCAGGCTCAGCCTTCTTAAGTTTTATTTCGATTCATCTCTGATTCACATTAATGGTCTTTCAACTGTTTTATTCCTTCTGATACCGGAATTTTGTTATTATTTTAATGCTCTTATGGCATACCCAATCCACCCCTTTGTGTCCTTGGCTGGCCATGGCCCACGTGATTTCTGAAATCTCCTTCCCTTCTCTGGAGCTCGCTACCCACCCTCCCTACCCTGCCCAAGGACCCTTGGAGACACCAAATTTGCTGACACCAAACATTTTGGATGCTTGGCTTCAATTTCTATAGATTTCTAGTTTGAAGAAATCACTTTTTTTTTTAGTGTGTGTTTATATATTTAATATGCTCATCCCTGCATTTGTATTTAATTGTCATTTTCCTCAGGAACAACGCGCCTCCCCAGTGGATTTCTCATGACCCACTTGCAGGGGCATCTGTGCCCCAGAGGGAGCAGCTGACTTAGATTATGCTCAAGTTTGCTCAGCAGGGGCCACCGCTGGCCTGAGCACCCCTCTCCCCGCACTGGCCCAGGCACAATCACCAGCCAGTGGCCGTCGAGGCACTTGGCCTTCTGGGCTTAGGGAGCTGCTACTTCTAATTATTGCAAAATTATTTTAATTGCTTGAAGCCATTAAAAACCACACACTCAACATTTACACATTTTGAAAAGAACTGCCAGAGTCGCCTCAGACCAACGTTTCCACGGACACAGTATGACTTCGAAGGAACATCAAAGGCTTGCAAAGAGACCACTGAAAGCGTTCTTGCTTCCCCGCCCTTCAGGGCTTGACAGTATGTAAAACAATGTGATTTCCAGAAGGAACTGGCTAATACCGGTCCTATGAACTCTGGGAAACCTGGCTTCAGCAGAGTCTGAAGGAGTTGAGTCAGTAAAGGAAAACGTGGAGCCCCTTGGCTAAGCTGTTGGTCTCGCATTACTTTAGAAAAGGAGGTAGTATGGCCATGGTCCAAAATCTATACGCCAAGCATTGGGTTCACAGAGTCCCTAAGGCTTTGAGGAACGTAAACGTGTCTCTGGGGAAAATGTTTCAAATTCTAGTATAACTAGTGGGGGTGATTTTGAATTCAGGAAATGGGATATACTATGCAAGTATACTTTCTGGCAGGTTTCAAATCTTCATGGAAATTTCACCTTGACGGGGCTAATTGTGGGGAAGGGTTATGAAGGAGCCAGATTGTACACCATGCATGTAGCTCAACATTTGGCAGTCGGTGCTGCTCAAATGAAGAGATGACTGAATGAGCTAACAAACATGGAGTCCCAACTAAAAATAAAACTAGTCATCAGTTTATCTATATGCCCATTCTTTCTTCCTTCCTCCATTATTTGGAGAAGCAGTATACCTTTTCTTACTCAGGATTTAGCCTTCAACCAATACCCTGGACCCATTCGCCCTGACGTCTTGGGGGCTTTATTCCAAGAACTGAGGTTTTCGCCCCTACGTAGTCAATGAATGTCTTTCTCACAAACACAGTCCATAAATTCGATGTCTTTCATCCCTCTCACTGCTACTGCCTTGGTTAGGGGCTTCATCATATGTCCATGTGAACTATTTCAATTCCCTCCCAACGGAACAGCATTTCTAGCAATGTAAGCAGGATGCAGAAGCCTTGCTTCCCCACTGTTGACTTCACTCTTGACCGACTCTTCCCTCTTGGTTACAAGATGGTAACCAGCAGTTCTCAGGTGCTTCCCTCTTTGTCACATCTAGCAGGAAGAGGAAAGCATCCTTTCCAGTGTCTCCAATAAAATAAGGGGAAATTTTTCTTTCACAGATACCCCAAACACCTGTGAAATACATCCCCTTATCTCTATCCCTGGTTTACCCATCTTTAAGCTAATCATTGTGGCTGCGGAGGTGATAGAATATGCTTATTGGCTTAAGCCAATTAGCTACCACCTCTAGAAATAGAGGTAGAACAATTTCAACCACACTGAAAAGCTGACAAGAAAGGGCAGGTGAATTCTCCAAAAAGAGGCCAGGGTGTGTAGGTGAGAAAAGGAGACGGATGCTTGCGAGGCAGCCAGAATTGTCTAGTGTGAGGATCAACAGAAGAGAACCAATAGCGGGGTCTAAGCCCAGAAGCTGGTTCAGATTGGATGGGAAAGATCAGAAGTTAATGACCAGAAAAGTTGGCGAAGACAGAAAAAGCAATCAGACTCTATTAGCCAGGGCATGAAATAAACCAAGTTTCTAAAACTCAGTTGAAGCAATGTTTACCTGGGCTGGCTAATCATTAGAATCACTGGGAGTTGTTTTTTTGTTTGCTTGTTTGTTTTTTGTTGTTTGTCTAATACCTTGGTCCCATCCCGGAGATACCAATTTGGTCCATCAGAAGCCCTTAGGGGGTGGAGCTGCTGTGTGAGGATGGGCCAGCCTGAGACAATGAGTGGAACCATGCAGCGATTCTTGGCTGCAATGGTCAGATGAGAAGAAAAAGAACCAGTTCGCTTCATGTTAAGTGACGAAAAATGAAACTAGAACACCTTCTTATACCACACACGAGAATAAATTCAAAAATGGATCAAAGACTCAGAGGTTAGACCAAAAAGCAAAACAATCATAGAAGAAATCACAGGCAGCAAAATCTCAAACATTGCTCGTAGCAATATTTTATTGGCTATATCTCCCCAGGCCAGGGAAACAAAAGAAAGAATAAACAAATTGGGTTTTATCAGACCAAAAAGTCGTTGCATAGCAAAGGAAATCATCAACAAAATTAAAAGACAACCCACAGAATACATCTGATACACCTGATAAGGGGTTAATATCCAAAATTTACAAAGTACTTACAAAGCTCTGCAACAAAAAAACACACAACCCCATTAAAAAATGAGCAGAGGACCTGAGTAGACACTTCTCCAAAGACGACATACAGATGGCCAAACGACAAATGAAAAGATGTTCAGCATCACTAATAATCAGAGAAATGCAAATTAAAAGCACAATGATATATCATCTCACACCTGTCAGGATGGCTATCATCCATAAATCAACAAACAACCAGTGCTGGCAAGGATGTGGAGGCGGGGGAACTCTTTTGCCCTGGTGGCGGGAATGCAGACTGGGGCAGCCGCTGTGGAAAGCAGTATGGAGATACCTCAAAAAATTAAAAATGGGTCTGCCTTTTGACCCAGCAATCCCACTTCTGGAAATATATCCAAAGGAACCCAAAACATGAATTTCAAAGAACATAAGCACCACTATGTTCACTGCAGTGCTATCACAATTGCTAAGATATGGAAGCAGCCCAAGTGCCCATCAGTAAATGAGTGGATAAAACAACGGTGGGACATTTACACAGTGGAATACTACTCGGTTGTAAAAAAAGAAGCAAGTTTTACCCTTTGAGACAACATGGATGGGCCTGGAGAGTATTATGCTAAGTGAAATAAGCCAGTCAGAGAAAGACAGGTACCATGTGATTTCACTCATACGAAGAATCTCACGAACAAACTGAACTAGCAAGCAGAACAGAGACAGACTCATAGATGGAGAGCTGGTTACAGCTAGTGAGGAGGGGAGGAGGGGAGGGAATGGAGGGATTGAGCAAAAAGGAAAAAGGACGTACGGACATGGACAACAGTGTGGTGATTGCTGGGGGGAGGAGGATATAAGGGGACTAAATGGTAATGGAAAAAACACGATAAAGATTAAATAAAAAATAAAAAAGAACCAGTTTGATTTACTGTGTCTTCTACCCTCTGATGGGGGTATTAAGGGCAGGCAGGTTTATGCTTTTTCTCCCCAATGGGAAACTCACAGCAGCAAGTCATCAAGCCACTTTTGAAAGGTCACATACAGCGGGCTGGCAGCCACACCAAGTCCAGCATGACTGTCTCTTATTTCCTAGGTACAATGACCTGATTTCTTCGCCTAAAATGGATGAATTCAGAGCATTTCATAATTTGTCAAATATATCCATGTTTTATATCTTATATCTATAAATTGTGTTTGGCAATAACTACTTAACAATGGGTACATATGTAGACTTTTACTAAGAAGCTAAAACATTTAATAAGTTAATTGGTCACTTATTTCTTCTTTTTCTAGTTAGGGCCTCATATCATATGAAAAATACAGAGACTAGAAAAGCCAGATAGTGGAAGAGTGAGGTGGGGCAGCATGCCCTTCATCACCTAGTTGAAGAAATCGATACAATAATGTAGTTACTTCCGATCAACTTTAACGGTCCTTCTTAGCCTCTGATAAAAGGTAAAAGAAAGGTTAAGGAACCTGAAGGCTTGGAGGAGATTTTGCTGTTTCAAGTAAGTAAAGAACATGAAAATGCTAAAGGAAAGACTAGAACTCTCCAGCTCCTCTTCCTGCTTCCCTGCCCCATTGACCTAGAGCATTAGTCCAAGCGGGGTGAATTTGGAATCCCCAAAAATAACGCAGGTCCTATGCTGCCCTTTGGGACCCCACAAGCACTTTCCACTCAAAGTCCTGCAAAGGGCATCATCTATGGCCACACTGACGGAGGAAAGATGAGAAGCACAGTAGCTTTCCGGCGAATTTTCTGATGTATCCGTTGCAAAGCCAATTGTTTGAAGTTTTGTTTTTGTTTTGTTTTTCATTTTAAGGTCCAGTACATCATCTTTGGGCTTCTCGCCTTCCACAGGGGCACACACCATGAATGTTCTGACTTTCCATTCTACGGAGTTCTTCATTTCATTTTGGCCAAAGATCAGCATTGATCTGGGTTGGCGCCAGCTGTGTAACAGCTGTGCGATTCAGGAAAACCACAGTGGGCTCAGGGGGCTGAGACTTTATTAAATCAGGAAAGAAAAAAAAAAAGAGGCAGGTCAAGGGCTCCGTCTTTCTCTCTCGACCTCTGCTAAATAATTCTCTCCAATATCAATGACGTGGTACATGGGGAAACTCAGGTTTCACACCTCTCCAGGACTTAATGAAAGAGTTTCATTTCTATTTGGAGGAGGAAACCATCGAGATGAGAATTTCTTCATACTCTCTTTTGGAGTTGGGCTGGGGATGGGGTAAGAAGTTCTCATTTGTTGTAGCATTTAGACAAAGTTTTGGTGGGCAATGTCTTTTCTCGCAAAAGTCAGGGACCAGAGGGGCCTCTGCAAAGAAGTGAATTTGGGGATTAAAACTGGGGCCTTCAAATTGCCAAGGCTTCCTAGCATGCAGACTACCTTAATACCTTAATAAAATGCCCCTCCTAGGGTCCAAAATGCACCTAAAAGTTATAGAAAGGGCCTAAGAGATTTGGTAATAAACCCACTAGGCTGGATCTGAAATGGGTTTGTTTTATTTGCAATAAGTTACATAGAAGGTTGACAAACGAAGGATATATTCATACCAGTTACTATGAGTCTAAGATAAAATAAAATACCTAATTTGTAAATTCATGGGAAACATATTCATTCCTCAAAAGGCAGAGGCTCAGCCGACTTTTTGACTTTGATAATACAGCAGTGGTCCTAGTCACACAGTAAACAGGGAGCTTCACACTCTGGCTTCACCTAAAGTGGCAAGTAGAGGCTGACATATTGCACAGACGTTGAGCTACATTGTTGTCATCTCCAAGACGTTTATATGTTGTCACATTAGCATCGGTGCTTTTAAACTGGTTCCTGCTTAGCAATATCAAATATGAACATGAAAATCACATAGAGCATGAGATGTAATGCTTTCTCAGCAGTGTCTCCCTTTCAGTTTTCAAATGAGATCATGGAAGCTTCAGGGAAGTAGCATACCTGTTTTGTAGGAAACAAATTTGCCATCTTTGGAGTGCAAAGGTGGTGGTATTAGTTGGATGCAAGTTGCGAGACAGGTAGCTAGAAAAGGAGATGGACTGGCTTCTCAACCTGCTTGAAGCTGGAGTGGCCGAAGCTGAGGGTGCAGCCTATGGTTATGGAAGAAAGAGAGGCTGACCAACCTTTGTGGGAAATAAACCCATCACCTGGGACCCAGCAGAACTCATTTTTAAATCAGCATATGCATTGATTTTTTTTTTTAATAAAAAGCAAATACCCATCTTGCTTTAAAGATCCATGACTATTTTACAGGAGAGATGGACATATGCTAAGTTGTGGCTTCCCGTTCATTTTACATTTAGTACAATGATAAATTCATATCTTTTCCTTGTTTGACAAGTAAAACTTCTGATGAACAGATGGAAAACAGTAGTGAATGTCTATGTTTTTAGCCTAACTTACAGGCTGGAGGCAGTTTCAAACTTACTCTAATGTACGCATTTCTTTCTACATAACTCTGAAGACTTTTCTAAAAGAGAATAGTGAAGCAATTCTTAAAATTAAAAAAGCTTTTTTAAGTTCCCTAGCCAGCATTTATCTTTTTATTGAATGTGACTTTATTTAATTGCCAAAAATATATATTAATTAATAAAATGCTAGAGATAAAACACATGGGCTGGGCTCGACCACGTGGCTGGTGCCTTTTGCCATAAATGACCAGTCACACACACTCTTTAATCACGGTTCCAGGGAAATCACTGCTTGGTCCTTTGAGGGGCTGCGGTTAGGTAATGAACGTGCAGGTCGATCCAACAACCCAGATGGAAGCTGACTCTGACCTCCCACCCACGTCCTCCACACCCCTGCTGAAGCGCTCCTACCCAACTTACAGCTTTCAACAGCCCTGTTTTCCAGACCCACAGGTGTTCAGCCAGAGGCGGATTAAGGTCGATTGAGGCCCCCGGCGCGGAAGAAAATATTGGGCCCCTTAAAAAAAAAAGAGAGAGACAGGGAAAATAAAAATACATGCCTTCAGAAGTCGGGGCCCAGGGCACGTGCCTGGTGCGCCCGCCGTTAAATCTGCCTCTGCGTTCAGCCTCCTTGATTCTTTGTTTTGAGTAAAATAAAATGAGCAGGGGATCTCACCGAGGGTATTTGACCCTGCTCTTTGTTTCTATAGCATAGGTATTTCATTTGCATATTTAAGGTACCCCCAATGCCTCCTGGAGGTAAATTAAGGGTCAGACTCAGGGACTGGACAACCCAGGGCAAAGCTACAGGGTGGTCTTCTGGGCAAAGCTAGAAGAGCTGCAATCAAGGATCTTCCAGTCATTACGCAGGCAGGAGAGAGCCATCCCCAACCCAGGTAAGAAAGAACCGTTCTCGGGAAATCTCGGATAGTACTGCTTAATGTGGCATCTGATTTGAGGCCTGACTAGGTCCAGTGGATGTCCAAGAAATTGACCAGAGCTGATTAAACTACTGACGCAGCGATAACTGACCCAGAGAGAAGCACACGTGTGCAGCTCAGAGAAAAATTGCTCTTCCGCAGGGCAGCCCATGACATCTTCCTCACTCAAGAGGCCAGTGGAGCACATGCAGTGGCCCTTGGCAGTGGCCTGTGTCGTAAAAATTGAGCTTTGCCCACACACATACACCCTGACATCTCCCTTCCTCCCCGAACCCCCAGGAGTGCACCAAACACCAAAGTGATTCACAAGGACATTGTGCTCATAGGCAAAGTAACTCTGGATAGGGTATCTAGTCTATCCCTGCACTGATGCCATGCAGATACTTGCATGCAGTCCTCAACTTGCTTACAATCTACATTTTCAACATTAAACATGGACAAGCCTAAGCCACCTATCTCCAGCCAAAGTTGGCCTTGCAAAGTCCCTTGGCATAGGAGGGCTTTAGCTCGTCGCCATGGAACTGCCTGAGGACCCCTGTTGCTGTGGGGAGAGGGGGAGTCTTCCCGGAGAGAGCTAAGCATCCACTGAGGCAAAAAGGCTAATCGCCAGCAGGTGTTTGTGACAGAGGAGGACCGGAGCACCTTCCCTTCCATCGTCCAGCACCTCATAAACATGTACACGCACGTACACACACATACCGTGTCCCAGCCCTGACACATTGTCATGGTTGAATTTCACTCACCCCCTCAGTCAATCTGAGTGGATCTCTGCTGGACTGACCGGAATCTGAAGCCCAGGTCTGTTGATCAGTCAGGACAGGATGTCCCCTCGGGAGGCCTGAGACAAAGGCTTGCTAGAGTGGCTTGTTTGTAACGTGCGCACACAGAGCAGAGGTGAACAATGAGGGAGTGAAAAACAGAAGGAAAGAAAGACAAAACAGGGGCGCACCACGGCGGGGGGCCACCACGTGGGCGGAAACATGGTCACTGGATGTGAAGAGACCTGTGAGGCAAGTCCCAGAGCCAGCCACCTGATGGATAGACAGAAAGGACAGACGTTTGTCTTGCAGTTTTTGTATCCCATTGGCAAAGTGTTGCTCCCTGGGGTTTCAGCTCCCTGACACTTCCAGATTATTCTTATGTGAGTGCTAAAGCCATAGGCACACCAGGCACCATGGAGTCAGAGGAGTTCTGGGGCCCTCCCCACTCAGGCCTGGGGCACACACAAGGTGAGGTGTTGAGGGCACAAAGCAGGACCTGTTGGTCACAGCCGGAACCGGGGGTACAAGGCAGTGTGCAGAGGCTTGGAATGCACCGCTCACTGCTATCGTACCCCACCGCTCTCCTTCCCACCTCCTGGGTAGATGGTAAAAAGTAGGGGGTCGGGGGACATGAGCAACAGGCAGCACAGAAACAAGGGTCCTCTTCTAGGGCAGAGGTAGCAGCCAAGGCCCCTTTCAATTCTTGATATGGGAGTGAAGAGAGAAAGACCATTTTCCCAGCTCTTGAATTGCCAGTGTGGCTTAGGGGCTACTGAGCTCTCTCCCTTGACCCCTGCAGGAAGACCCAGAAAAGCCAAGAGGATGGAAGGTACGAGAAAGGCAATAGTGGGGCTTGATTTCCTTAATCCTTCATTCGTGTCATTAAGAGCCTCGGAGGAAGCTGCTAGATGGCTGAGTCCAGGACCTGCAGATGCAGGTGCGGACCCGCAGAGCAGCTTCTGCCTCCTTGGGAGCTTAGCATCAAGGTTTTCTGGTTGCTCTTGCAGAACTGGCCCCCCGCCCCCTTTCCACCAGGGTTAAGGGTTCTCAGTCTCATAAGCTGGCATCTTCTGGGGCCATCTTTATAAATTTTATAATGAGAATAGACTTTCCTTCCTCCTCTTCACCAAGAACGTGTAAGGCTATTGTTCAACTTTGGGAAATTCTGTCTTCAAAGAAATGTATCATGCAGGAAACTAGCATATTGCCTAGAGAAGAAAAACCACATTACAGGTGATGCTTTCAAGGAATTTCTGGCATCGGGGCCTTAGAGGACTCTACTAGGGTTATTGGAACCATATCCACTGGTTAATAGTGAAACATCAAAAACATAAGAGCATCTGAGCAAAAGATGAAGCAGCTTGTTCCAAAATCACTACACATTCCATAGAATGGTTCACCTACAGTTTCCGTTTGCTTTGTAATTTTCAAGCACTAATTTCCATATGCTATACCTTCATTCCAAGAAACCATTAAAAATGTGCCAAGATTTGGAATCAGCGAAAGTTCTCATCAGTAGATGAGTAGATTAAAAAGCTGTGGTACCTGTATAATGGAATACTACTTGGCCATAAAAAAGAAGAAAATCTTACTTTTTGCAACAGCAATGGATGGACCTGGAGAATACTATACTAGCTGCAATGAGCCAGTGAGAGAAAGACAAATACCGTGTGATTTCACTGATATGTGAAATCTAATGAACAGAATAAACAAATAAAATAGAAAGAGACTCATAGAGAGAGAGAGAACAGACTGATAGCTGTCCGAGTGGAGGGGTTTGGAAGGGCTGAGTGAAAAGATGAACGTATTAAGCAAAAAAGAAGAAGAAGAACTCACAGACACAGACAACAGTATGGTGATTACCAGAGGGAGAGCGTGCTGGAAGGAGGTAGAAAAGGGTAAAGGGGGAATAAATGGTGATGAAACAAGACTTGTCTTGGGGTGGTGAATGCAATACAATAAAGAGATGATGGATTTAGAATCACACACCTGAAACCTCTATAATGTTATTAGCCAATGTCACCCTAATAAGTTCAACAAAAAATAAAATAAAATAAAAATATAAAGGAAAATATACTAGGAATTGGAATATGTTGGTTTCTACACTGCATCTTCTAGGTGGCTTCTCATTCCTGGAAACAGAATATGAATTTTGGGGCTTGATTTAGAAAATATCCTCTTCAGAGACGAAACCATTTGAAGTTCCACTCTAGACTTGATTCAATGAAGACCGCAAAAAGGATTGGGCTGGCTCTAGAGCCGCAATGTCCAATGTGGCAACCGCTAGCTACATGGGGCTGCTGCGATAAATGCACACCAGATTCCTAAGATTCGATCTTTAAAAAAATGTACTCTGTCTCGTCAATAATAATTTATGTTGCTTATATTGTTGGCATTATAATGTTTTGGATAGACTGAGCTAAAAGGATATTATTACATTAATTTCACTTTTTAAAAAAAATATGGCTAATTAAAAAATTTGAAATAACAGATGGGACTCACAATATATTTTTTGTTGGTTAGCGCTGTCTTAGAAGTATAATAATCTACCGAGTGTTAAATAAATATAATTGAAAAGTTCCACTCACCGACTGGGAAGGCAGCCAGTCTAGGACCTGAAGCCACTCTTGTACTGAGCAGTGCTTTGGGAGCTGGGAAGTAGCTCAGGCTTGAGGAGAATCCCAGACGCCATGGAATGTGGAGAGTCGGCATGAGGCAGATAAAGCAGTTTGGCTAGGAGCTGGAAGCCTGCTCCCTCATCCTCACACCGTCCCTGACTGACTGCGCCCATCAGCACATTACTTAGCATTTCTGGCCTTAGCTACTCACCTACAAGATGCGGAATTTGAACTGCATTAACTCTAAGTCCTCTCCCCCTCCCATATTCTGTGACTCCAAGTCCTCTCTGCCCCGGCCACACAGGGGCATGACATGGGTAGTAACCAATTACAGCGACCGACCAAACAAGGAACCTCAAGCGGAGCCAGATTTGAGGAGAGGAAATGTTACCCTGTTTCCAGTGTTTCAGAGGTAAAGAAATACGCTTCAATTATCAGCTACCAGAGCCCTGGCCCTTTGGCTTCAGAGACAAGCTACATCTGGGATATGCTAAGTTGAGTCAGCAAAGACTTTCTATTTCCTTGAAATGACTTCCTCAAGTCATTTTTTCACAGGGTTCCAACTTTCTAAGATGTTCTGCCATGAGGCCTTTGCCGTCAGCAGACATGGAGCCGGCCAAGCTTGGCCTCCCTAGGGCTTTGTGCTGGGCTCTCCCCTTGCCCATGCGGACCGTGTATGCTACCACCCTCGGGGCAGTGCCACTCATTCTCCTCCTTTGATTATGTGCAGAGAATGCTGTGGTCAGTCCCAGTGTCCTTGCAGAGTGAAGCACTCTTTCCACTTACTCTCATGGAGAGACTGGAGAGGCAGAGAGTTGCTAAAACAATAACTCTGCAGATTATTGGAAAATAAATATGCACCAAATAGAAAGCAGAACTGCTATGATGAACAACAGAAGAGGATGGGGGCTGCAGAATATGCAGCGAGCCCTCGGAGGCATCGAATCGAATCACAGAGGATATGAAGACCAAGTCTTCATTCAGCAGGTGCCTCTCACGACGTTGTTGGTGGGACAGCTCACTCCATGCACACCTTTCCAGGTGCTCTATTTGTCATAATGTCATTGAAGCCCCCCGCCACCCCCGCCTTTTTAAGCCAAATTTTTTTTTTGACCAGAGTGAGAAACAACCAGCTTGTTTAAAAAAGAAAAACTCAAAACATGCTTTATGGGTGGAATGTTTGGAAGAAACGTAGAAAAAGGGAACTTTAAATGGTCGTAGAACGAATTGGCCAAAAGACCCAAGTTTACCCCTAAATTGGAGGAATCGTCACATAGATATTTTAGATACAGAGCACCAAGCCTAGCTCCACTTCAATCTGAGGACCTCAGAAAATAAGAACAAAAGTGCTGAACCCATGACCCTGTGTCCCTCCAGGCTCTCAGTGGGAAACATTAGACGGTCTCTTTATTTTGTAATAGTAAGTAAACAAATGTGACACTGGGGCTATTTCTCTCTGTAGCTCCGGTGCTGAGCACAATATCTGGTCATAGCCATATAGGAAAGGTTAAATCAATCCAGCAATCGATCAGTTATAGAAATAAGACATCTAGCCCCCTCATTCTTTGCACTGCAGCAAGTCATTTCACCTCAGGTTTTAATTTCTGACTTGCTGATTATAAGCAAATAACATGTTGGGATGAAATAATATTAGTACTGAGTTTCATATGCAAAAAAATGCTCCCAGGCCCCACCACTCTTAGGAAGAACTTGCAGTGAGTCCTCCATCCCTCTTCTCTTTTCCTTTGAGGCCATGACTTACATTTGGAACGTGGCTGTTCCATGTTAATGTCACCAAACTCACGCTTCCTGAACTAACGCCTTGACATCAATCACTCACACACCCTGTACTTTAACCATACAAATATCAATACTAGGATAGGTAACTCCTCATTTTTCTCTTTACCGCCACTGTTACCGGCAACCACTAGACAAAATTACACAGTCTTATTTCTTAGCCAATAGTGTACCACTCTTTATCACTTCCGTTGTCATAATGGTTAGTGGTTGATCCATCCATCTTATGTAGAGAAGTTCAAGGTTCTGGTAGAGAGGAATAGTTCCTCTGTCTCATCTATTAATTCTCCCTTTGTATCAGCACATTACCATAGCACAGTGCTTTTGTCAAATAGATACTCAATAATGCCTACTGATTTGAAGAACTAGGCAAGGTCGCTAAACTTGCACATTGTCCCTTTAAGATGGAGTTTTAATGCCAATTTTGTCTTGCCTTCCAAAGCCTGTCCCTCTGTGCTCCACAGGTCTGTATAGCTGTGTTTCTGAAAAGGTGCCATCTGCTACTGAGAATTTACAGTCTCTTGTAACAAATAGGTAAAGTAAATAGAGAAAGCAGGAACTAAATTTCTTCAGCTGAAAACTGACACAGCACAAACGTGCCCTGGAGAAGTATTATCCACTGACGCCCAGTCTTAAATGGACGAAGTTCAGGTACCCCTTCTTTCCCCCTGATGTCTTTCTGCTGAGAGACAACCATTGGAAAGGAATGACTTGTCAACTGATCTCTGATTTCCTTCAGCCACTCCAAGTGCCCCCATCTTTCAGCTGAGTGGAACTCAGGCAATTTAGCTTGAGTCTTACTCTTTGTTTCATGGGTCCATGGAGAAGCTAGTAAAGCTCCCATGCATAAATGTATTATATTATTAGCCAGCCCATGGGCTGTTTGGGGAATATCAAGGGTGTTTCTATACACATAAAGTGCTCAGAAAGTACATCTTGAAAAGAACAACATGTTAGGAAAATGAATCTCTCTCAATGGTCCTTTCTCAATTAAGTTTCCTCAACCATGATAGCCTAGCATCTTAAAAACAATGTTAGATCAATGTCAAATATCATACTGAAGATGAAAAATTTACTAAGACTGCCCTTTATCTCCATCAGTATATATTTATGAACTGTCTGTAGCGTCTAAGAGCTTGTTCTCCAGAGCTAAGCCCACTGGATTCAAATACTTTTTCTAAAAATTAATAGTAGTGAGTCCCTAGGAAAGGTACTTGAGTTCTTCAGGTCTCAGTTTCCTCATTGGTAAATAGTGATATTAATAGTTGCCACTTTCACACCATTTGTGAAGTGATAAAACACCAGCAAGACCCCTCTAAGTCCCAACAGCAGGGGTGCTGACTTGAAGGACCAGAAGCCCATAGTTCACTCCCCTGACCTCCAGAGCCTAACTTAATGGTCATCCTTGAAGTCATACTATCTCCCTTTCTTGAGAACTATAATAAATGGATTCTCAGTTGTTTTCAGAAGACCTTTAGTTCCCTTGGACCAGAGCATCTGTTCTGGACAGAAGAAAAACCTACAGAAGAGTCTAAGTATTCTAAGAATTTGAGACCAACACACCAACCTTTCTTTTAAATACTGACTATTACTTTCTAAAGTCAGACCTAAGGTCTGGATGTGGAGGGGTGTTTATTCCAAAACTCCACTGGCTTTGTTAGAGCCTATTCACATCTACTACTGCATTTTGCAGAGACTTTTTGCTTTATGCAGAATGAATTCCAAACTCCCTCACCTGGAAGTTACCACACTTCATAATTTAGCACTACACAGCCCCATCCCCACCCCCCATTTTATTGATGTATAATCGACACACAACATTGTATGTATTTACTCTTAATTTGGGAATATATATATGTATATATATATACATATATATAGTGAGAGGATCACCAAAATAAGTTAACATCCGTCACCTCATAGAGTTATATTTTCACCCTTGAGACGAGAACTTGTAAGGTTTACCCCGTTAGCAGTTTTCACATATGTAAGACAGTATTGCTAACTACAGCCACCGTGCTGTACATTATGTACCCAGAATGGATTTCTGTTATAACTGGAAGTTTGCATCTTTTGACTACCTTCACCCCTTTCTCAACAGGTCCTAATTCCTTTATGTTTAAGATTTCTTCTCTCAATCTACTGCACTCGTCTTGAATTTTACTATCGGCACCAGGAAGAAACCAGACAGCACCTTTCACACTTGGTTTGTAAATCTCCTCTGCTAGAACCTCCAAGTTCATTCTTTGCCAGTTCTGCTTTTCGCACAACTATAGGGCACACAAGAACCAAGCGTTCCACCACCATACGACGAGGACCTCCTTTCCTCCCGTTTCCCTTAACACGCCCTTCGTTTCTTTCTGAGTCCTGAGCAGCAACACCTTTAAGAGCCCTATTTCCTCCAGCAGTCTGTGTGTGACTATGTTTTTTTCTCTACCACACTTCTAAAAAAATAGTTGCCGCCTCATAGAATTTTTGAGAAATATGCATTGGACAATTCCACGTTAAGGGGCTCAGCATATATTCAGTGTGATTAAGTCTGTACTTCTGAGCCATTATTCTCATTAATAAAAATGCACTTTTAAATGTCTATAAGTGATTCTTAGTTGAGCCTCACAGATACTGTTTTATCTAGTATCCTGTAACTTGGAACCACACCACTGTTTCTAAGATCTGCAGTATACTCACAGGCAACTGGAAAGCACTTTCTATGTTTATCATTTATCTTTGCAGTTTGGAGCTCCTGTTGGGCCACCCAGGTCTGAGCTATACTCAACTGTGTGTGAAGAAACTCAGAACAAAGAAATTCTGCTGCCCTCTTGAAAGTATGGTTCATTCGCTCTTGGCTGGTGAAGGAACAGGCCCTTTGGCCTACGATGTCTGCTGGATTTCAGCCCCATCTCCTGTAACTCCCCTCATCCAGAGATGACAGGCAACTTGAAGCACAGGTGCAGAAAATCACGTCAGTCTCAGCAACCTAAAGGGATGTGTTTGCATCTGCTCTCCTCCAGAGGAGCCGTCTAGGGAGTGGGGGCAGATTTCACTTGGGAACCTTTTGAAGATTATCTCAGACTCATTCTCATTTTGAATACCTTGTTATCACCACAGAGGATCTTGTGCTGTAAATGATTTCCATCCGCCTTTGCGGAAAATGACACAGTCTGTCCTGCGAACCGTTCATGGAATTGCTGTATCTCGTTAGAGGGGGTTGAGTTCATTGACACTTAAAAGCAGCAAAGGCTAAAAGTTCCCAGATTTGTAAATTCACTTCCTTTGAAGGTAGGTATGAGAATTTTCTCACTTTTCCTTTTGTCTCTTTAGCTTCTTTCGCCCCCCCTTTTTCTACTTCTCTTCTCTAAACAATCAAGAACACAAGTAACTGTCACCTTGGTATCTGCATGAAGAGCTCTAGAAGGCTCTTTATTCTGGGAAACACGTAGGCTGAGAGAGCATTCCTGAAATGGAGTCAACAAAGCCTGCGCACTCCCAGGTGTGAAGTGGTAATTGCAGGTGCAAATCGGTGATGGCACGAACAGCCGCCAACTGAATGTAATAAGCAAGCTGCATCCCAAGCCTTACTGTGGCTCCTCCTCCTCCTCCTCCTCCCAACTCATCTTTTTCCTTTGAATTCATTTGCATTTCTCCAGTCTAAGAGGTGCATAACAAAACGCTCTTTATATACTCCACCAGGCTCATCAGTCTATAATATGACAGGAATTTTGCCTTCAGCTGGTCTGTGTAACTAAAAGGTGCGTGTGGAGGGGAGTGGGGAATGTGCATGAGCGCGCGCGCGCGCACACACACGTGAAATCAGAGTGGCAAAAATGAGAGACAGTGCATATGGTATCAATGCTCTGATTTGGGTCTTTCAACATAAGTATTGCTTGTTTGAAAATTCTGTCAAAATGCAGGAGTCTGAATGACTTCCAGAACTCTGGGGCCACACACGGACTACGAGAGTGGAAGTCCCCGGGGTGTGGGGGAGGTGCCCAGTCAGTGGCGGACAGCGTGACCTTCGCTCCATGCTGGAGCTGACGAACACAGTCCTGCTCTCCGAAGCAGAGAGTCTGTCTTGCCGTTGTCCCGCTCACCAAGCGCCCTTGCCCTGCTCTTCTCCCTCCCGTCCCTCACCAAAAAACAAACAAAAACCAGGATGGATTAGCCCACTTGACAAAGTTGGAGGATGATTAAAAAAGAACAAAACTGAGAAAAAAGCAGGAAATGCCCAGTTTCTATTTTGTCTCCTGGTCAAAGTCTAGGCAAAGTAAAATACTTTCTGGGATGTTAAAGATACAAAAGAGGGGATTCCGTTATGTCAGCGCCATTGCAGGACAGTGCACTCTGAGCCCGCACCGCCCCCACCCCCACCCCCACCCCCGGGATGCAGCCGCTTACCCGGGTGGGACCGCGAGGGCCAGGCCTGCAGCTTTCGTCACCCAAGCAGGAAAGCCCACCTCACCTCAAACGGGTAACAGAAAAGACCTGTATTTGAAAAATAAAATTGCCAAGATATTGTGAGAGGGCACATTTGTTTTCTACTGCTGCTGTAACAAATCATCCCAAATAAAGTGACTTAAAATAATACAAATTTATTTTCTTTCATTATACAATTCAGAAGTCCAGCAGGGCCTCACAGGAGAGCAATGAAGCTGTCAGTAGGGCTTCATTCCTTCTGGAGGCACTAGGGAAGAATGTTTCCCGTTTTTTCCAACTTTAGAGACCACCTGCTGTCTTCGGCTCGTGTACCTGCCGCCATCTTCAAAGGCAGCCACGTAGCGTCTCTAAGTGCCTCTCGGATTCGAGCTCCTGCTCCCCCTCTCCGTCCGCTTTAAAGGACCCTTGTTATCATGGTAGACCCACCCAGGTAACCCAGAACAATATCCCTATTTTAAGACCATCTGAAAAACAAACTTAATTACTTCGGCAGCCTTCATTCCTCTTTGCCATGTCACATACCACAGATACAAGTTCTGGGGATTAGGATGTGACAACCTGGAGGGGACTTTTATTCTGTCCACCACAGAAGAAGAAAAAAGGATAATTCAGAATTACAAACCTACAGAAAATGGAAACATGCCAAAATATATGGCCCTGAAGCAGAGAAAAACCACAACTTAGTATTTCAGTACAAGCTTAAGGCACTAAGGAAATACTAGAAGCCCTGAAACACACACACACACACATACACACACACACACACACAAAACACACACACACATGTGCGCAATTTAGATACAGAGAATCTTAGAAGTGAGATGGCTAAGCAACAACGAGCAATGAAAAAATCTATCGACTGCAACCAAGCAAGGAAAGAAGTAACCTAATATCTTAAATTCAAAAAGTGATGTCCTCAGGAAAAAACCAGTGTATTTGAGGGGAGAGTTAAAGGAAGTTTTGCTCCTAATGTCTCCACAATATCCCTCCTCAAAGTCATATTCTTTGAGATTGAAAATTCTTGCTAGTAGTCGCCCTGATTTAAAAAAAAAGATAATAGAGAAGAATACTGAGTTATAGCACAATCTCCCTCCGTTCCTGGTTGTCGAGGGGCAATACAGGAACTAGGAAGCTAGAGAACAGGAAGGAGCGGGACTGTCTCTCACAGCAGGAGGCGAAAGCCCTGGGACTCACATTGAGCTGGGAAAGAACTTAAAACCCGGGAACATTCTCCTAGGTGAGTGGAATGAATTCCAAAGTTTGGATAGTAAACTTCCACGTGAGACTCTAAAGATTGCCTCAGGGGAGAGCAAATCCAGGTACTCTAAAAAAAAATTTTTTTTTTTTTGGCCTGGTCTTACACTGCCAATAGCTCAAGCTACGCAAAAGTGGAGAATACAAAGTACCCAACCTTCAGCCTGTACCTCAGAAGGAAGGAGAGATGGGAGGGAGGTAAGACTGAGTGAAAAAGTCACACGACATCAGTGTAAAAGGAAGATTGAGAGAGAACTGCCCAACCATGAAAAAATAGAGAGAAACAGCATGTCGATTTTGTCATTATATCCAGCATAAAAATTACAAAAAGACACAAGATGGAGACCATGCATAAGAACAACAACCTAGAAGGAGAAGAAATTAAGAAAAATAAAGAATGTATTCACAATGTCTTAATAGCAAGTAAGAAAACTTAGCAAACTCAACAAAATAAGATCTCCAAGTTAAGAGGTTAAACAGCCAAATGAGATAAGCAGAGAGACAATAGAGCTAAGGAAACAAATTGAGAATCAGAAGAACAGCATAATAGATATAAGAAATAAAAAAACAAAATGAATATCATTGCAAAAAGCTATCAATAATATAAAAGACAGAACAAATCATCACAGTGACTGTAGACTAAGAAAAAAATCGGAAGATTAAACATATTGGATTACAAAATTAAAGATGGACATGTATAAAAATAATTAGTGTGAAATAAGCCAGACAGAGAAAGACAAATACCATATGATTTCACTTACATGTGGAATCTTAAAAACAAAATAAGCGAACAAACAAAACAGAAACAAACTTATAGATACAGAGAACAGACTGATGGTTGCCAGATGGGTGGGGTGCTGGAGGACTGGATGAAAAAGGTGAAGGGATTAAGAAGGACAAATTGGCAGTTACAAAACAGTCATGGGGGTGTAAAGTACAGCTTAGGGAATATAGTCAATAATATTGTAGTAACTATGTGTGGTGCCCGGAGGGTGCAAGACTTATCGGGGAGATCGCCTTATAAGTTATTATAAATTCCTAACCATTATGCTGTATACCTGAAACTATTATAATATTGAAAAATAGAAAAACAGTTTCAGTAAAATTTTAAAAATTAAAAAATTATTATATCTAAAGCATAAAAACCAACAAATGGAAAAGAAGATACATTCATAGATATAATGTAAGAAAATTAACAACAAGGAGAAATGGCACATCATGTTACAGGAAAACCTGATAAACAACACTTATCACTAAGATATATCCCAAAATCGAGACTAAGGAATGATACCATTAGTCAATTTTCAAGAGGAAACTGTCACTATCAGGGCGACTTGAACTTTGTGCAGCTAATACCGGAAGATGATAAGATCAAGTCCCTAGGGAAAGACTGACCCGAAATATCAAATTAGCTGGTAGCCACTAAAATGGAAACCGGGAAAAGGAAACCAGGAAAGCTTTCAAAAATTAAATAACTCGTGAGCCCTCCTCAAAAAAGAATTCCATTCAGTATACCTATCTTTTACAAAGTTCAATTAAAACCTGCTGTGCCTCAGCAGCCATGAGGAACAGCCAGGAGCCAGGTCATGGTCTCTCATTACCCTCCTGCTAAAACTCACGGTGGTTCTGTGGAAATATGGCTGGACACCGGCCAGTGCCAGGAAAAGTACAAGGTCAACCTAGAAATCCCATGTAAGAAATCAAGGAAAATCTCAAAGACTGATGAGAACCGACAGAAAGGCCCAGGACCAAGGTTGAAGAAGTTCTCACTGGCCAAATCTGGAACAATTTGAGCATTAAAAAAAAAAAAAAAAAAAAAAAAGTGGTGAAGAGTTATAATGCTTTGAATAAAGAAAGAATTCATGGGTTTATATTGATACTGGAAACAAGGGATTGGAATATTGTCTAAAAATATAACATCAATGTGATCATTTATTCTGCCAAGGATCATCGGTGAGTGCTGAAAACATCAGATGAAAAGTTGGGGGAGAACAGATTATATACATAATCTGAAAATATCACCCCAGGGATCACTTAATTATAAAGGAAAACGGATACCTTTACAATGGAGAAATCTGGTCAATAACCTCCATACCAAAGTATTCAAATTTAGCACCACTGAAATAACACTACCCATGCAGTTCTCCAGAAAACTTCAAATATATCAATTTTATGAAGACTAAAGCAATTTAAAGAGACATGACAGCTAAATGCAATCTAAGATATTAGATTGGATAAAACCCAAAACCATATAAAGAAAAAGTATTGAAAAGTGCCGAAAATTTAAGTAAGTTGGATTATGCACTATATATTACATAACATTATTATTGCACCAGTATTCAATTTCATAGTTTGATAATGAAATTTTTGTTCTATAAGAAAATACAGAAGCATTTACAGATAAAAATCAGAGGGGATGTTTTGGAAAAAGTTTTTCAGTGTAGGTACAACTCTTGGATTAGCAAATCAGAAGGAAGAAGCTACATAGGAATGTTTATTGTGTGTGTCATGACTGATATGCCTTTGGGTATCTAATTCTTTAGGGACATACCAATGACATAAAAGAAAGCACCTACTCTTGGTAAACCAACCAAAAAAAAAAATTAGGTGACAAGCCAAATGATAATGTTTAAGGATAAGGACATAGAAGAACCTCAAATATCATCGATAGGCATTTACAACACATTTCTTGCTAACTTGTTTAAAGTGTAAACTTAAAAAAATCCACTTAAAATACAAACCTCTTAAAACTGTAAAGTATGGACAGTGCTCATGTACTTTAAAGTCCAGTTGACGAGACATAACTTGTACATATGAAACAATTCAAAAGCAATGCAAGACACCATGTTCTCAAATGCCAAATACTGTGGTTTGAACTAAAAATGTAATAGGAATTTATGGAAGGAACAGATCGATGTCTGATGAAGTGACTGGGATTTGGGGCTTGTGACATTAAAACCAGTACAAAACTTGATCTTAGTGCAAAAGCTACCCACATGTGCGCTGAGGAAATTCACTAATGGGGAATGTGTGATTAAAGCCAGGTCTTATTAATCAGAAGAGCTTTCATTCGGGGAGAATTTTGAGGAAAAGTTGAAAGAGAAATGCAAATTATTGGGCTCGCCAAATATACGTTAGAGAGAAAGTGACCTCAGAGATCATCTTTTCAGTTTCATATGTTCACGAGTAAAGAATATTGGGCCCAGAGAAAGGCTATAGTTTCTAAGAGAAAAGGGAAAATTAGTCAAAGGCTGGGGGCTGTCTGGGGCTCTAGTAACCAGTTCAGCATTTTTAAACCTTTGGGAGTGCAGGATAGGGTTCATCAGGAGAAGGTGCGTCTAATGCCCTTCGTTTGAATCTGGGCCCCTTCGTGGCTCACTTGACCAACTGAAGGCAGTGGAAATGACATTGTGGGGCTTCTGAAGCAAGGTCACTGAAACACTCATGCTTGGAGCCCTGAGCTGCCATCTAAAAAGTCCAGCTACTCAGAGGCCGCCATGCTGTGTGGAGCTGAAGCTCCACTGAGAGGTTCTAAAGAATAAGAAATAACATAGGGTGACAGGGAGAAGCCAAGGAGTGCCAAGATGCCAGGCACATGAGTGAAGACGCCACTTCGGAAGTTGCTCTTCCAGCTCCAGCTGCCCCAAACGATGCCATCAGGTTGGAGATGAGTCACCAGTCCAAATCCATCTTGAATTCCCGACCTACACCTGTGAGTAAAATACAATGGTTATTTTAAACCACTAAGCTATGAAGTAGTGTGCTACAAAGTAATAGATAACCATAAACCTAGTTTTTAGAGTCCTGCACAACTCTATGTATCTCTGCTTTTATTAAATTCCACAAGAAAAAGTTTGCAAATGCCTGGTTAAAGAAGTAAGAGACTGGAGGGTATCAAGTTCATTTGAACAGAGTGGTAGGTTCTGGGAGAAATAACAGGAGGTATCTGGGAAATAAGGGTGCCAAAAATTAAGGTTCTTAGGTCATGTTCAGAGGAAATGGAACTTTGTCACTTACAAAAATATGCTGTTTCCCTTCCGTCCATGTAACTGATAAACAGTCTTCTCCTTGAGTCTAATTGTCCTTTTCTGTCCAGTCCCAATGGTAATCTTGGCTCTCCTTACATCAAAGAATGGGTATGAGAGCTAAATATGGCCGTCACCAAAGCTCTTCACTTAAAACACACACAGTAAGATTGTCCTTTTCGTCCCTTTGTGGTTGAGCAAGGCCATCGGATTAGGTATTTGAGTTGTGAGAAGTAACACGTATCACTTCCAAGCCTCGATCTTTCAGTGCCCCGTTCCACTCAGGCACAGTGACCAGCAACTGTCAGAGTCCAGCTCTATCATCCCAGATTCCCAAGTGAACCTGGCCATCAAGGCTCCCCGCCAACCCATAATAGACATAAAATATGAATGAGAAACAAACCTTTGTTCATCTAAGTCACAGAGATTTTTGAAATCACTAGTTGCTGAAACATAACGTAGCCTATTCTGACAGATGCTACAACAGAAATTGAAAGCACGACTGGAAACAGAGAAGTGATACAAAAGTGTGAGATATTTTTATTACAAGGAAACAACCTAAGTCCTTCATTCAGCTGCTAATACAAGTTTTCATCGCTCCACCTTAATTAACAAGTTACCCAGCTTCTCTGAGCCACATTTCTCTGAATAATAAAATAACTATTAATAATAATAATAATCAGCCACGGCAACAAAGGAGCAACAGTAAGAGCATCCACTCTTTATTGAATAGATACTCTATAATCGGTAACCATGTTCTACATGTCTAACCCTCATAGCATATCAGCAGGATGGGTTTACCCGTCCCTGCTTTTCCAGACGTAGATACGGAGGCTAAGGAAGCTCAACACTGTGTCCTTGCTGTCTCCTTCCAGTCTTCGGATCTCCACTTAGCGGGGACGTCTAAGTGCTGTGGTAAAGAAAAGCAAGACTTTTCTCTACGAAACCCGTGCAGAATGTGGCGAAGGGTCTGAACACACTGTGTGCTTGCTTTCGCTGATGTTGGAAAGGGAAGCGAGAACCAGCTGGGACAGCTCTGTATCAAAGGCATCTGGTGCCCATGTGTGGAGATGTGCGTGCCTTCCCGTGTCCTCACGGGATGGCACAGATATTAATTGCTTAATATGTAAGAGGCAGAGGCTGGGAATAATAATCTTCAATTCCAAAGTCAGCTTGGTTTCACCTTCATGGGCCCCAGCATGGTGCTACCCACAGGCCTCTTGGGGCTTAAAAGCATCAATTCTGGGCATGGGGTGGGGGTGGGGGGATGACATGGAGACCAGAGCATCCACCCAATTAAGTACACATGGTAAACTTGAAGGCCAAAGATGTTCCAAATATCCCCGGCCCCACCCCAAGTGTTGGGTGGCCCCAACCCAGCCTGGAACCGGCATTTGCATGCAGAGATCTTAAATTAGAGCACATCAAATAATTAACGCAGACTGTTTCAGTCTGGTCTAGGATATGAAGACATGCAGAAGGGCTTGGGGGAGAGGACAAGAGAAACTCACGCTAATGTGATTCCTGTCGGAATAACACGGATCTGAACAAAATTTTACGGACTTAGTCTCACACAGCCTCCTCACCTTGAGACACCCGCACAGGTGTTCTCTCCTCCTCCGATAATCAACTCCCTGCCTTCTGTTAGCTCTCATCCTAAGCCTCGGATCTTGACCTTTCTTCCCACCCTTTCTTTTACGCTTCCAAAATTCTACTTTCTCCTCCAAGGCACCTCCAGAAAATGAAGCCTCCTGCTCTACACACCTTGTCTGAATTCAGAACTCCTGTATTTCAACCTGAAATATTTTCTTCCCAGAGTAACTCACCAGAGGTATGTGTATTACACCCTGTAACCTCCCGGGGCTTCCTGGACATGAACGCTTTCCTCATTCACACCTTTCATTAATATGAGGTTATTACACACTGTAACCTCCCTGGGCTTCCTGGACATGAACAGACACTTTCCTCATTTACTCCTTTAATCACTGAGTTTATGGGCCACCCAATGCGCATGGCTTGGCATTGGACACAGCCACAAGTCACACCATCCCTGTCCTTATGGCACTTCCATTCTGGCAGTGCTGTATCGTCCCTGTCCTCTCAAACCTTCCAAACGCCCACCCCCAAACAACCTTCCTCATATGCTTCCCTTTTGTTAGGTGTCAGTCCTTTTAGGTGGAGTTCCTTTAGGCCTCCATCAATTTCTTCTTAGCTGAATAGTTGCTACTAAAAAAAAAAAGACTACATTCATCATGTATATTATATTCATAGTATAAAAAATACACAATAATCATTTTGATGGAGTTCACAGACAATGCAGAGTGGAGAGAACATTTGACTCCAGGTAAGGAACCCAAGTTTCTAACAAGCCAGTCAGAAATTCTTCATCACCTCGATAGACTTTGTGCTGAGCGCTGTTTTGAGTGCCGAGGATACAGCAAAGGAGACACAGTTCTTGCCCTCAAAGTGCTTAGCCTCTAATAAAGGGTATGACCAATTAATTGTTCAGTCTGTCGCAGGGCTTTGCGCCCATGCCCTTCTGTGGTTCCCTCTGACACTGACTCCGGGTTGGGTCTTGTGATCTGCCTTGGCCAGCAGGCTGTGGCAGAGGTGACACGAGGGGGCTTTTCACTCTCGAACTCTGTCTCTGACATGAGAATAAGCCCAAGCTGGCCTGCTAAAGGAGGAGGGAGGCTGAAGAGGGGTGGTAAGGTACCGCGGCTGAGCCAGGCAGCCCCTGGAGGCTGATGCCTGAATGCTGAGCCAAGATCTGGAGAGCTACCCTGGGCGCCCACAGACTATAAGCAATAAGAAATAGATACTCTTAAATGTGTGCTTTTGTGAGCCACCATGTGCTGGAGTGATTTGATTTGTTACATTAAAGTTAACTGATACAATAGGGAAACATACAGTAGGTGTGCAAATGAAGGAATAAATCACATATATTCCAGAGTAAGATACAGATGAAGACCCAATGAAGAAATAGTATAAATAAAATGAAGTAGGGAGGGTGATTAGCTGGGGAGGCTGTAAAGGGTTAAATTGGTCAGAGGTCTTACTGAAGAAATGACATTTGTGTAGAAATTTGATGAAAAGGAAACAATTATATCTCTATTTGGAAGAACTTCATTCCACACGGAAGAGACAACAGAATGGCTGGACCTCCAAGGGGAGATGCTGAATAGGCAGCTAAAGTTCAGGGAAGAAGTCCAGGCTGGAGGCCTAAATTTGGGGTCACAGGATGAATTGAGACCACTTAGAGACCACCTGATGAAATGTGCATCCCAGACACAGCATCTCGGGTTCTGCAGGGTATATTTGGGAGATAGAGTCAGATCCGTGAGGCTCTAAAAAATCAGGATGCTGAGATAGATACCCCCCCCCCATGTGATGATGCACGATGGGGGCTGAGACGGCTGAAGCCGACTAAAGAGTGTGAGGATGTGAGGCGCGTTGGGAGTGTCTCCCGGACAGCTGAAGACTGAAAGCATGGGAAAGTGAAGATTTAGGGCACTGTGTCTGCAGATGGAGAGGTTAAGGCAGCAGGGAGCTTGCTGAGATGAAAGGGCTGAGGATGGCCAGTCACCCCTGGCCCAGAGGGAAAGGGCTGACTCATGAGCCCATGCCGCATTTGAAGACGGGGAGGTGGTTGGTTTCATCACTGCTGAACTGTCCCATTAACCAGCCATCTGGCTTTGAATAAGTATTTTCTCAAGGCTTCTGTGTCTTTCTCTGTACAATGAAGTCATAATGTCTTTCTCCAGCGGTCAATACTCTTAAAATTTCAAAGAGAAAACTTATTGGCTCATGTAAAGTCCAGGGGCTACTCTGATTTCTAAGCACCTCAAATGGTATCATGAATCAATCAATCGATCTACCCATCTATTTCTCTCTCTCTCTCTCCCCGCCCGCCCCCATTTATTACCTTTATTTTCAGGATAATTCTGTCTGTCGGGGCCTACAGTATCTCTAACTTAAGTTATCCCTATAGTTAGTCTTGTCAGAAGAAAACGTGGTTCTCTTCGACAATGATGAGATTCAAATCCAGGGACTGAGTATCATGTATTGGTTTGCATCATGTCCAACCTTGATTATGCACTATGTTTAGGAAGACAGAACACACTAATTAGTTAGCTAGGCCTACGTCCTGTGCTCATTTCTGGATGCATCAGTGTATGGGGGAACGCAGTATGAGAAACATACCATAGATATGCGAGATACTGCTATTAAAGGAAAACATCAGTAGCATCACAAGGACACACACAGCCCCACCCGCCTAGGATGACGGTGGCTGACCACTGCTGGATGAGTCCATGTACCTGATAAACCAGTACGTGCCTAGTTTAATGTTAGGTCCATTATAATAAATG
The DNA here is from genome assembly GCA_004026545.1 of Mormoops blainvillei. Lineage (NCBI taxonomy): Eukaryota > Metazoa > Chordata > Mammalia > Chiroptera > Mormoopidae > Mormoops > Mormoops blainvillei. The sequence goes on from PVJD01000167.1 coordinate 303,530, forward strand.
TTATCGCTTCGTCCTCCTGACAACTCTACAGAAAGGTATTATTGATATTATGAACCACCCATAAGTGAAACACATGAAGAATCTGCCTCACTATGTTCATGCTCGCCTCTTAGTTGACATTTCTGGGTGTCTGTTTTATCCATTTTCCCTTTATTTCCATCTTAGAGGTGTTCGGGGGGAATGCCAGGCGGAAGGGCAGGAGTCCGGCAGGTTAAGGCCATCCTCTAACTTGCCGAGCTGAGGCGGGGCTGACATAGGAACAGTTCTGACCAGGAGTGATATGGAAGGCTAGAGTCAGACCCAAGGGGAGGTGCTTTTAACCTGTTAGGGGGTGTGGTCGGTCTCGCGGCAAACTGGCCGCTGGACGGCGTCCTGTACAGTTTCCCTGCCTTCGCCTTGACTCCGCAAGCCCCGAGGGGGAACGGGGCTTAGCCCAATCTTAACCACGCTGGAACCGGACTTGGTAATTCAGGCCCGTCGGGTTTTACCTTCATTTTGCTCAACGTCCTTTGCTTTCGCTCCCATTTCTCCACGTCTTGCCCCAATACGGCTGCACCCTCCAGCACCAACCCCTGGCAACACCCGCCCCTTTCTCTCTACCCACACCTCCCTCTGTGCAGCCACATTTTATCGCATAAAGTCTTCCCAGAGACCAGCCTTCTGTAAATTGTCTGTGCGGCTTCTCCCTCTCCTGCCTTGAACCCTAGTGATCATGACCACAAAGGATAACTTGCCTTCTCAAGTAAATCGTACGCTTAGTCCTCAAATAATATTATAAACCCTGTACCCCTGTTTCCTTCACAGTGTCCAGGGCCCCGAGGAGGCCACAGGAGGAGGTTCCTAGCTGCTCTGTGAGTCCCTCCGTATCCATACAGAAGTGCGAGCCCCGGGCCACGCCCCCATGGCACTTTGAAAAGCAGACCAGTTAATTGAAAATAACTGGTCAATTCCATTCTTTAAAAAAAATCAATTCAACCATTTGTTTAATTGAATTAACTGACTAATGCAGTTTTGCTTATATCGAACTGAGTTAAAAGGAAATGACCTCAGTAGTTTTCGTGTCAGAGAAAGATTATTTCCAATTGGCAACTTGCAGTGGAAACTATTTCACATTGCAATGTGCTTTCTCCCCTTCAATGCCTGACTGTTTCATTATTGTAGGATTGCTTATATGCGTGGTCGGAATGACCCCGCAGTCTGGATTTCTAAGTCAAATGGCCCTGGGGTGTTTTTTCTCCAGACTTACACAGCTGAATGGAGACTTGTGTTTTACACTTTTAATAAATAATAAGAGAAAGAATTCTGTGCTGTTTGCTGAATGTTTTCATGAGAAATCTTTATCTAATTAACCCAATATCATAAAACTATGTTAAATAATTTATGTGTGTTTTAATTTAACAGCCACAGTAAAACATTTGTGGGAGAGGGAGATATAATCTACAGGATCAACAGCTTGCCGATTGGTACAGAGGGGACTTGAGAGGGAGAAAAAAACATATTTGCTTAAATGTCTACAAATTAGCTCCTCTCTTAAGCCTTTTTCTCCATTTATCCTGCTCTAAACATAGTAAAATATTCAGTCCTACCCACCGGCAAATTCATAGATCAGCTCTCAGAACCCGGGGGGAGAGGCCAGACCCGGAAGCTGGTTGGAATATTCTTACCCCAGTGCCCATTCCCGAAAGGTCAGCCTGGCTTCCTGGCGATGACTGGCTGTCTGGCCAGCAGAAAATAATAGAAGCCAAGTCCTTCTGACCCATTTCATCTGACTAAATCCCCTTTGGCCTTCTGTGAACCTGAGGATTGGAGTTACCTACTGTGGGAGGAGGAGAATCAGAAGCCACCCCAGGGGATGGGAGGCCATGGGTCTGCACAGGACAGAAGGGACCAGATATGAGAATCCCAACGCGTGTCTCTGTGGGAGAGCGTCAGGCAGAGGAGGGATCGATGGGTGCATTTCTTGAAGCAGGTGCTATATACCAGGCTGCTGGGCACTAGGGAGCTGGAGAGGAGGGGTGGAGGGAAATAAGGTTGGAGGGGGACCAGCAGGTGTATCAGAAAGCAAGCGCAGATTTCCAAAGGAACTCTTAGAAGAGAACCTGCTCAGGTGGGACAGCCCTGTGGAAGAAGTAGTGAGGGGCTTCAGGGCTGAGCACTGAGACCGAAGCAGGTAAATGCCAGGTGCACGGTACAGCGAGAGATCACACACGGTGCTCTGAACCGGGCAGAGGCACACAGGCCACCGTTTTTGTTTTTGTTTTTTCTGAATACAGCCTGCGAGCTTGACTGAAGCTATCATTCACCCTCGGTGTCCCCAGACCTACTGAGCAAGAATCTCTTAAAGCAGGGAACTGCTTAGGCAGTTTTTAAAGTGCTGGGTAGGTGATTCCGATGTAAACCCCTTGCTGAGAACTTTTGCCTTAGCAAGCTGTGATTTTGGCCAGAGCTAAGAAAAGTGGTCTGATAGGGGAGTCGAAAAGCCTGAGCAAAAGCCCTAAGGAATTTGAACTTTTATCCTGAAAGCAATGGCAAAGCAAGAAAGGATTTTAATTAAGAATTCATATGATTAGGTGCACACTTCCGAAAGCTTGCCGAGGCAGCCTGGGGAGGCGGGGGCTGAGGGGGGCCGGTGCAGGAGGTTATTTCAGTAAGCTGGGCGGGAGGTGGCCGTGCGAGCCAGAAAGAGGCAGAAGTGATGGGACCATCTCCTACTTGGATGTGAGCGGCGAGAGAGCAGGGTCTGGAATGATTTCCGTAGCGGTGCTCTGGAGGAGGAACGGCGAAATTGGGTCCAGAAAGTGGTCCGATAGAGGAGTACTGTATCCCTACAGTGCTGGTGAATGTGCTGGCTTCCTCTTGCTTTGTAACAAATTGCCACACACTTAGTGGCTTAAAGCCATACGTGTTAATTACCTTAGGGTTCTGGAGCTCTGACATCCAAAATGCATCTGCAAGGATGTGTTCTTTCTGGAGTTTCTAGAAGAGAAACCGCTTCCTTGCCTCCAGCTTCTGGAAGCTGCCAGCATTTCGTGGCATGTGGCCCCACCTCACTTCTCTCTCTGTTTCCATTCTCGCATCTCCTTCTCTGACTCTGGCTGTCCTCCCTCCTTTGTCACCTTGTGGTTACATTACAGAATCCCTGGGATGACCTTAGGCCCGCCCAGATGCTCCTACATAATCTTTCCATCCCAGGAGTTTCAACCACATCTGCGAAGTCCCTTTTGCCATGTCAGGTAACCTACCCACAGGTTCTAGAGATGAGGATGTGGACATCTTTGGAGGGTAGTTATTCTGCCCAGCTCAGGAGAGTTTAGAATGTAACAGTACAGGACTGGGGAGAAGACTTCAGTGTGAATGTACTGAAGGGGATGAGCTCCAAAGGCGTCTGGGCACAACCGCCAGTCTGCGGCTGGGTACCCAGAGTGGGGTGCTCCCGTGGAGGTGGGGCTCTCTGGGTCAGCCGCATGAAGCGCAGTGGGCTCTCTCAGTTTGCCTGAGGTTATACATCATCATTCAGGGTGGAAATCAGAGCCTTGGTGACATGGGCATCCAAGTGACAAAGAAGGACAGACACTTGCAAAGGGCACTGAGCAGACATAAATAGTGTTGGGAAGAAACCCAAAAATTGAGGGGAGGAGGAGGAACAACTAAGAAGAGGAAAAGGCATGACATCAGTGTCAAATACCACACAGTACAAAGAAGACAACAGGGAAAATGCACCTGTGGACTTGGGCCGTGTGGGGGTCACAGGTGAACCAAAGAGAGAGAAGTTTCAGGGAACTTTTAGGAGAAAAAGCCCAATTGCAGTAGGGTAACAGGTAAAGAGCTGAGAGATAAAAATAAACAGCAGTCTTCTCTGTAAAATGTTTATGAAATATTTTAAACATAAGAGAAATATAGAAAATGATTTAAGGAGCACCCACTGAACAACTTTTCCAAAGTTTAACATTTTGCTGTATTTGCTTCATACTCTTTAAAAAATAAAAAAAATAAAAAAACAGGTTCGAATTGCACAGGTCCACTTACACACAGATTTTTTTCACTAAATACTGTAAATGTATTTTCTCAATAACATTTTCTTTTCTCTAGTTTGAGAATACAGTATATAATGCATGTGGCATACAAAATATGTGTTAATTGACTATTATCAATAAGGCTATGTTGTCGGGTAGGCAACAGTAAGTTACGACAACAACCGTAAGCTATCAGTAATTATATTTTGGGGGAGGCTAAAGTTATAAGCTGCTTTTCAACTGTGTCAGGGATGGGGACCCATTACCCCCAATTGTTCAAAGGTCAACTGTAATTACTGTGGCCGCCATGGAAATGCCCTTTTTCCTTCTTTGATCCCATTCCCCTTTCTCCTGCCCCAGAAGAGTTTGGGATGAATCATTTTGCATTTAATCATGTTTCTAAAACTGCTACATATGTATTACATCGTTTCATGTTTATCAACTATTTCATTTTTCCCCCATGATTCCTCGGTTCTCTTTATCCATTTCTTTTCTATTTGAGTTGTATGTGCTCTTTTTATTGGATTTTAGGTTTTTAAATACATGTGACTATTCTTACCTGCACCTTGCTAACTCCAAGGGATGACGAGGGTCCCCTTTGTGGCAGTGGCAGTGCTAAGCCTCTAGGCTGTGCGACTGAGGTTAGGAACCGCCAGGGTGGAACCTACAGTCTTCTTGCATGAGGTTTTCCCTTGCCTTAGGTATAAATGTCAAATCCTTTCACATGTTTTGTTGGGCCCTTCAAGCTGCGGCCCTGCTCCCTGCCCAGCTATGATTACCACTGGGCTAGCTGACCCGGCACTCTCCCAGTTTTACCGTTGAAACTCCTGCATCTCAGAAAACCCCTGTGCCCCAGGCAAGCCAGGCCGGCTGGTCACTCCACTTTTCACAGTGGGTCCCCCTTGCGCATAACTTGGTCATAATTATGAACAAAGAGGCAATTCTAGATCCTCAGAGCCTGTGTTCAGGTTCTCCAACTTAACACCAGGGTTGTTTACTATTAGCTCACCCCCACAGATATTATACTCCAAGTGGATGTCAAAGAAATCGGCTCTTTTAAAATTGATTCCCAGAGACCAGCACATATCGGGCAATCAATACATATATTTTAAAAGAAGGAAGGAAGGAAATGCATTCGGTGAAATAGTTTTTATCTCTTCCAGCTGCACAGGACGTTTTAACACACTATTACGTGCATCCGCTTGCAACACAGGGACTCGCTCTGATTTCAGGGAAGTCATTTTCCAGTTCTTAGATGAAACTTGGAGAGCAGAGACAATTTCCCTATGTTACCCAAACTAAGTTTTTTTAAGGCATTTAATTTGGAGAATGAATTTCGTCTTTGGAATTTGGTCTTAAACCTTTCTGAGTCTAGCATTCCACATATCGACTTTTCCTGGCGGCATCACACTGAAATCTGATTAGCACCAGATTACAGGACGGGGCAGCTTTTTTAAGAGCCTCACACACGAATCCTCGGCAGTGGTTCAACTGATCTCCGAAGTGGGCCTCTTCAAGGGAGCCCGTGAACAGGGCCGCTCGGGTGGCAGGCAGAGGAGTGAACATGTGACAATACTTGTCCAAGTCTTGAAAGTGGAGCATCTGCTTCTTGGCCTCGAAAGTGAAACAATCCAATAATTACAGTCCTTGGAGCTTTTTTTTTCTACCTCAGGAAACATTTTGCAACTAACTAGCAATTTCCAAAAATATGGCTCAAGCAACACGTCTCCTATTTCTTCGTGTAGGAGAGGGTGCGAGCTCTAACGAGGCAGGGGCTCGCTATCTTGGGGGGCTCTGGTGAGGTGCTGCTGAGGACAGCTTTTAATCGGGTAATGTGTGTGTTTTCTAGGTCTGGGGCTCCGAAACTGGCTTCCGGAGAACCTGCAGCTCCATTTCTCAGCGTCTGGTTAGGACGAGTTGGAAAGGCAGGCCACGTGGGCAGGTACAGAAGCCCATGGGGAAGGACAGCAAGTAAACAGCTTGGCACTTTCATACCCCTTTTGGGGGCCTAGGGTTTTGCTTCCCATTTTTCAGAGATTCCAGGTTTTTGGAGTCAGTTCAGGGAGAAAGGCAAGAATTCCAGGTGATCCGCCCACTCGTCACTATAAGTAGCAGGTAGCCAGGTGCGGGGACTGAAAATGCTGCTGTCACCCACGGCGCCCAGGGACTCCACCGATAAGGCAGGTAGCCTCTTCACTTAACTCAAACGGGGAAAAAAGAGCATTCAAATTTGAATCGTACTCACCTCTGCCTCGGAGTCAAGCTGGAAACCACTTGCAGGTGACCTGCTCAGAATCACGTGAAATATGGACGCCTCTTCAGTGACAGAGGGACTGAGTTCTTGCTTAATGTCACGACCTTGTAGCCAATAGGGGTAGATTGCAAATTTCAGTGAGCATAAGAATCAGATGTGAGCTCATGAAAATCTTAGATTCCCAGATTGAGCTGAGCAGCTGCCTCTTCCAGGCAGTGTTCCCTGATATGTAAGGCCTCTCTTTTGTGCTCTTACATTACCCCAGAAAAAATCCAAAACAAGGAAACTTGCCTATGTTCCCACTGTGTGTTTGAAGAGCCCTGTCCCTGGCTGATTTATAGACTCAGTAGACACACCTGAAGCAAGACGTGTTGACTCGCTGTAAGAGTGTACTAAGGATAAGGTGCGTGAAAACTTTCCAGGGTGCATACTTGCACCGGTAGTTTTTCAAATCCTCAACTTTCCTATGGACGCATCTTGCCTGCACATGAGCCTATCTGTCGGCACTCCTGACAATTCACTAAAGAAAGTTGAACCATTCACCCTGTCGCATCACACCTCGGTGCACAGCCTGAGTGTGAGAACCTGCAGAGCATGAAACAAGGGAAAAATAGGGAATGCAGGACTCCCGAGGGACTGCCTTGTGAGAGCAAGCACAGGGAGTGTCAGACATAAATACTGAATGTTTGCAACAAGGACTTGCTCCTTTTTTTTTTTTTTTTGAATTAACATTCAAGGGAGAGATAGTTGTTAAGGGTGAACTTTTATTGGAATTAAAAAAAATAAAATCAGATTTTTTTTTTCCTCAAGGTACGTTTGGTTTGCCTGCTGAGATTTTGTGCAAAAAGTAGGCTTTATTAGGTGACGCGGTGGATTGTTGTGTTTGTTTGCATGTTTGTTTTGAGCTCCAGGGTCTTGTGGAAGGATACATAAAGCATTAAAAAAACAAGGGCACTTTTACACCAACCAAATTATATTGACTAAAGTGTATTAAAATGAACAATATTTCCATTTTCTCGACTTGTTCTGAGAACAAACGAACATTTGGGTAACGGAGTAGCAGGTATAATTCTTGAGAGCTGCTCTGTCAGACTTTGGAAAACCTTTCAGGTACATATTTCCCAGAATCGCAAAAATGAATGACTCTGCTGACCAGGTAAGAAACCCTTTTATAAGCCAGGCCCTCTCCAGTTCTGTGCTTTAATCACCACTGAAGGAGACCTAATTAGTTGTCAGCTGAGAGACGATTAGATGTAATTTTTGATGAGAAACTACGCCCAACCCCATAACTTCTGAGAATTGAGAAATGCTGCTACCACATAACTCCTTCATAACTCCTTCCTGTGTGTGTGTGAACAAGATTCCCCAGTGCTCGAGACTATAAAGCCAAAACAGGAACTGAATTGGTGCCGAATACTCACCTAGTAAAGCAATAAGCATTATTCATTCATGAACACAGAAAATTGAGGAGGAAAAAAACCTTTCTCCAACTTTATTTAGAGGTACTTTCCCCATTAACTTTATTTTTTTACATTTTAGGTATGAGAGTTATTTATCAATATTTGTACTGTATTTATGATTTTTTCTTAGTTGTGTACTAATAATAATTGAAATTATAGCTCAGTTCAGAATAATTCCATTAAACCATTAGAGCATTCTGGTGATAAGAAATAAAAATAAACTTCAGTCGTACACACATTTTTGATGCAGATGAGTCTGACAAGGTGATCAATAAAAACTTTTAAGTATAAAAATATATTCCATTAGGAAAAATTTATGTAGCAGAGGTTGAATGGATATATAGGTTTAAGGAGAAAAAGCACGATGTAAAATTACCTTCTGCCAAATAAGAGCTTGTTGCACATTTTCCGAAGGGATGGCAGTGGGTATTAAATTGCTATCGCATTTAAATTTCAATAGATACATTGAAAAGATTGATGAAATTGTTTCATTTCAAAATGCCTATATTTCCAATATGTCATGCATTTTATGCTTTTGCACGGTTTTAAACTTAGGATGTGGAAAATATAGAATTATACATGACTCTTAGCCCGTGGGTTTTAGGTTCTGAATAGACAAATCAAACAGCCAGGCAAAGCAGAACCTATCAGCGCTTTTGTGGGAAATGACTGTGTTGACCAGCAAAACAGTCATCACTGCAGAGAACCAGAAGGAAGGAAGAAAAGCTTTGTTTTGGGGTGGGAGGAAAACTTCATACTTCTTCCAAAAAATGGGACTTAAGCTTAAACCCAGACTTTCAAGCATCCTTTTTCAGAGTCTCCCTCTGCCAGAGGCTGCTAGTTACCCTTCAATATCTCTTCACCCTATTTGCATAGAGTCCACGAATTTTGAGAGACCTGTTGAGTTTAAAAATGAAAGCTGTTTTGCGGCCTCCTTGAAGCAAAGCATGGCTATATGACCAAGTTTTACCCAGTGCTACGTACATAGAAGGACACAGCGTCTAGGACCCTTTCAGCCTTTGATGCCACAGCCCTTTGCTTCTCATTCATCACCCCTTCCTCCTTCCTGTTGCTGGAATGTGGACCTGCCCGCGGACCCCGGGAGCCATGCGGTCACCTGAGAGAGAACTGCCCGCCTAGAGGAGCATATAAAACAGAAGAGCCAGGGCGCGCAACGTGGTGGTCATATCCCACCAGCCCCAGATCGCCCAACTCTGGGCCCTAGGAATGTGAGAGACAAGTCAACTTGAGTGTTTCCGAAACCCTTGTTATTTAGTGACTCTGATACTTAACAGTCAAGTGAACTAACGACCCATCTCTTTAGCCGGCACTGCTGCTGCCCCAGAGCTCTGGGCTCTCTTTGAAGGAAATACTTCTCTTGTGATGAGGCCTTTGGGGCCGTTTAGGCAGGCGTCGCCTTCATCTACCGCCTTCCTCAAGCCCCTCTCCCGGTTGGGAATGTGATTATTCACGACTCAGAGGCCCGCGACGTCCACCTGACTTCCTCCCAGGCTCCGCTCCGCCAGGTGGGCGTCCACACAGCGGGCCCTGCGCCGCGTGGCTGCGAGCCGGGGCCCACAGCCCTGGCTGCGTAGGAGAACCCAGCGCTTGGCACAGACCGCTGCCCCGACAAATTTAGTTAGGCGGGAGGAGGCAGGAAGGAGGGGGGCATTTGTTAAAAAAATCTCAGGTGGTTCTAATGTGCATCCCAGCTTAAGAACCACTGTCTTGGAGGTGAGCCCTTCTCAAATTCTTAGCGACACTGAAAAACCCAGAAGGTCAGCTATCTTCAGGACCTTTTCGGAAAAGACTCACGGTGGCGCAGGACAGGCAGGGCTACCTGCGCAACCAGTCACGCCTGCTTCGGAGAAGGACTTCATCCGAAGAATTTCTCGGCTTTGTAACACACTCTCTGTTAGACAGCGTATCTTGTCTTGGTTTCCTGGGGCTGGTCTAGCAAATTTCCTCAAACGTGGTGACTAAATATAAAAATGTGTTCTCGCGCACGTCTTAAGTCTAAAATCACGGTGTTGGCTGGGCTATAACACCCAGTTATTTAATCGAACGCAAATGTTGGTGATGCTGTGAAGGTATGTTGTAGATGTGATTAATATCTAAAATCGGTGGTCTTTAAATAAAACAGGTTCCCCTCGATGCTTTGGGTGGGCCTCATCCAATCACTGGAATGGCCCCAGGAGGAAAGGCTGAGGTTTGTCAGAGAAGAAGAGATTCTTCCTTAAGGCAGAGGCATCAGCTCCTGCCTGGTCTCCAGCCTGAGGGCTGGCCCTGACGTCCTGGAACTGCTGGAGTGATTAGCCTTCTTTCTCAGAGACGGAGGAGGACTGCTGTCACTGCCCGGGAAGCTTGGCAGAATTCAGGAATTAGAAGCCTCCAGCTTCATCAGAATGTCCCCATGCTGATATGTCCCCACCAGCAGTTTCAGGGCCCCATTTCTTTCCAATCAATGCCCTAGCTTTAACAGAAGAGATCCCTGACAAGAGGCTGGAAATTCAGTCTTCCCTGCTATTCAGACACCTGCAGGATTAGACTTTCGTTTGTTTTTCAAATGAAATCATGCAGTTACCGGAGAAATAATTTCCTTCAGGAGAGAAGGAGAAGCATAAGATCCCTTCTGCAGACATTGAGCTGGGAATTGAAAGCCCTTAGTTCATCATTTTCTTTTTCCCTAGTTCGTTAGCACAGTTACAGCCAACCAAACCTGCTATACTCCTTATTTTAATTAAAATGTCCTATGCCAGCAACTACCTCGTCATCCAGAGCTCTTTGCCTTCCATTGGCACTTGGTGACAGGTATCTACCAGGGATAATTTGAGTAACTGTTTTCCCTTTGCATTCCATGGATGGCCACGGCTGTTTCTTGCTGGAAACAGGGTCCTTACAGCCTCTAAATCTAATCAGACCACAAAACCAATTCCATAAAATGCAGAACCGATTCATAGAACTCATTATTAATATCCTGTTTTTCTGGAACACTCTTGGGGGAGCTGGTAAGGCCACTGCTCCTGAACCCAAGGCTGCTCGCCTACCTGTCCCGTGTCTCACTGGGGCAGAGCGAGGACCACCGGTATGTTCACTCTGAGCAGGAGACGAGGGTAGATAGGACCTGGGTGGCTCCCGTCTCAGACTTTGATGATGTGAGTATTCCACCACAGGAGGCCTCCCTCGCAGAGAGCCGCGACGTGCAGAGCGGGGCTTCTCAAACACAAACCTGGTCAAATAATTTCTGCACTTAAATTCCTCAGTGGCTCCCCATAGCCTCATAGGACTGTCTTTATCAGTATCAAGATTCCTGCCCACCCCCTGTTCCTCCCCCATTCACACCCTGTCCCTATAGGTGAGTCGTTTGGAATCGCTTGATGCTCCAAGAATGGGCTCTGCAGTATCACAATGTACATTTAATTTTCTTCCTTATTTTTCTTGTATGGACATTTCTTTCTTGTTTCCCAAGATTAATCGCAACCGCTATGTGAATTGTGAGGTCTTCTCTAGCTACTCGCCTCTGCTTCCTGGGTCCCCAGCCCTCTTCTGTGCTCTCAAAGCACCCTGGGCCCATCTCCATTGTTCCGCATTTCAGTTCTTTCTCTCTCCAGCTCCCTTCCCCCCAGGATTGTGACCCTCCCACCCCACCCCTCTACCCCCCAGCGTCTCTCCTCCCTAGACTGCCAGCTTCTTAGGGGAGGGTCATCCCTGATCACTGTTGTCCACCCAGCACTTACTACTCAACAGGTGCTCACCAGAGGTTTGAGGAGTGAATCAACATTTGATCTGTCTTCTTACAGGCTGCAGTGACCTTTTAAAATAAGATGATAACGGGGCACCGCGTTTAACATTTCTCTTTGCAAGTTCCCGGAGTAAACTGGGAGGAAGTCTGCTTTTCCTCCAGGCTTGGCTATCAGCTCTCTGCCTCAGGTGATTCAGAAGGAGGCCCTTTCAAATTGCTCTAATTGCTGGCAGAAGGGATTAGGGACCACATCACTAAACACTTAACTTGCGCTGGGCGCTTCAGAGGATTAACTCTCCCTGCTCTTCTTGCAGAGGGGGTGTCCTCCCCGGGCCAGGGCCTCTGCTGTCTGCTTTTGTCATCCTGGTCTAGGGTCCTAAATGCAGAATTTGGTGTCAGATTTTTCTGTATTTCAATCCCATTTTAGTCACTGACTGGAAGCATGATTTTAGTAACCCGATCTGAGTTCTCCGGGCTTTGTGTTTCTCTGTAAACCTCACTGAATTATTGGGAAAATAAATAGCTTAGTAATTATAACACCCACAACACACAGTAAAGCTTTGATGTCAGGGTCAGAAGTCAGAGGGCCTGGCTTCTGCTCTGATGCATCTGCCATTTACCAAGCCACGCCTCTAAGCCGCAATGTCTTCACCTGTGACATGGGAATAATAAGACTTCCCAGCCAAAAGAATTGTGTGGATTAGATAAAATAAAGCAACAACTGGTTTTGGAGGAGAGAGATGCTACCTTTTATTTATTTTTTTAATGATTTAGTTCATTGAGATATATATTTTTGATGTGTGTTGTGGTCTAAAGTAAGTGCTCAGAAATTCCAGTTGTTTCTCTCTTCATGTATACTTGCTCGTATGCTTTATATCTGCAAGAGATTTTAAGGTTCTTGTGGAAAAATGTTTGCTTTCTTCCTGATACCCAACACAGTGGCTTTGATCCATGATCTATGGTCCCCAGATGTTATTAAACTGTTGGTTTTTTAAGTCGATAGGATGATCTTAAGCAGAATCCAGACAATGGAAGTGACGTGTTTTAGCTGAAGATGAAGAGAAGGGCCCTGGGATGAGCAAAGGCTCCGGGTGGACAGGCTCCTGGGGGCTGTCCCCATCTGGGGACAGTCTGCAGGAGCTGGGGTCAGCAGAAGAACATCCCTAGGGAGGGCGGCGGCAGGCCGGCAACCCTGCAAGTGCAGCCATATTCCCAATCAGAAAGGACATTATGCATATTGTCACCCAGCCAGGGATCCCTCCCAACTCCAGGCAGCCGTGGGATGGTGAAATGTCCCCAGGCCTTGAGAGCAACCGGCCCTGGACTTGCCTCTGATGACTTTACCCCGGTCCCTTGCCCTGACCACGGCCCTCGGAGCCCTGCTTGCTCTCCTTCTAAGGTGTGGGTGTCACTGATTTCTTAGGTTCCTCGTGACGTTTAATTAAATAATGTCTGCGGAAGTAGCATTGTTCCGGGAACAGAGCTGTCAGGTGGAGCCTCTGCTTGAACACGTTCCTTATAAGATAGATCCTTCCGTTAGAGGTTTCTATCACTTCCTAGGTAAGAGTTCTACTCCATGCAAGAGAAAAATGGGGTCTTAGTCGATTTGGGGAACATGCATCCCATAATCCAGATGACTCTTCCTGCCTATGATGGAGGACTTGGGGACAAGAGGTGGCAGAGGCCTGTACTGCCTATTATCTGAGCATAGGTATATAAATATCTACCTGTCACTCTATATCTATCTCACGTGTTACTTTCCAGGTATCGATACTGGGCAAAGAACACCGCGTAGACTCCAAGATGTAGGTACTAGCCCCACCTCACAGGTGGGGCGTAAGGAGTGAGGTTAAGTGGCTTGTTCAACAGCATATGTCTCATACAGGGTGTCGTGAGGTTAAGGCCCTGACCAGCTAGCTTACACTGTCCTGGGGGTCAAGAAAGCTTCACTCACCTTGCTGATAGTAGAGGCTGTCCGTGTGATCTCCAAAGCCTTTTAGAACAAGGCTTGGTAGAAATGAGTAAGACGGTAATGAGAGCATTGCCTCACCCCACAGGAGATGCCCAGCCACGCGTCCTCTGCTTACTGCTCTGTGTCCCCGCTCCTGACGCACCCTGCACCCTCACCAGCCGGAGTGCCCTGGCCCCCCGCCCTGCATCTTTTCTGTTCTCATCCTTACAGCTTATCACGTCCTTCGTGAAGCCTTCCCACACTGAGTCCTTTCCCTCCCTCCGTCCGGGTATGATAGCCCAGCATTCTTTCACACCCCAGAATTCCTCCCTGTAGACTGCACAGCCCTGTTAGTTCTATGGGTTCTGTTTAAGTCACTTACACATACATGCCTTTGGGTCGTGGGCTTCTGGAGGGCAAAAGTGGGATTGCATTGACATGCTGGCATATTGCAAAAAGTTCTCAAGCAGGGAGGGAGGAAGCCAGAGAAGAGAGGACTGTGGAAATGCAGCTGCGCTCTCTGGCCAGGGTTCTCCTTTAGCTCCTCTGTCATCAAAGGGGAGGAAACAGTTGCTTCCACGGCTCCATGCCCTCAGGGCTCTGCAGACATGAGCCCTGAATAAGTCTGTAGACCAAAGAGGTCAGCTAGGCGTTTCCAGATACTGCTTGGGAGTTTGGAAGGTGATGAAAATTGGAAAAATGCATTTTCATGGTTTAAGCTACCAAACCCCTTTTCCTACAAGGTTACTTCCTAACTGTACAGAGAGCAGTGCCATTGTTTTAAACCCATTACCTACCCTGCCTGTCAAGATGCACAGCCCCTGTGGCCACTTTAACAAATGTCCCATTAGCTCTAGAACCTGCCCAGTGCCTCTCCCCACTAGCCTAGTTGTTTCTGTCACGTGGCAATTACTTTTGGTCATACAGGTTCCTGTTGTCTTCTAACTAAAGATAGGGACCGGTCCCTTGTAACTCTGGCCTAATCAAACCCAGTAGTAAATCTGTTGATGAACCACAGGTGACCCCCTATTTAAGCTATTCCGCTTATGGGTGCTGTAGGTTTCCCCTCATTTTCTTTCTGTTCCTTCCCATCTTCTCCTTGCTGTTCAATACCTGTCAGCAAAGATCTTTGAGAGAAGGCCTCAAATGGGAGGAGCGGTAACTGGCGAGTCAGTCAGTTCTTTACTATAGGTCAGTTAGGGGGTGAATTCACCCCAGTAAGACCCCGAGGCCACGGGATACTGTGCAGACTCCCGCTCTGCCGGCTGTGCTCGCGCTCCGACTCAAAGTGGGTCGGAGCACAGCAACACAGGGTCCTGGATGAAATTCTGGCACAGGAAAAGGAGACTAGTGGGAAACTGGGGAAATTCAAATATAAAGTCGCAATGTCAAATCTTAGTTTTGACAAATGTACCATGGTTATGTAATATTTTACCCTTAGAGGAGGCTGGGTAAAGGGTATGTGGGAAGACTATGTATTATCTTTGCAACTTTTCTGTAAATCTAAAATTATTTCAGAATAGAAAGTTTATTTTAGAAAAAGTGGGCCAGAGTGCAAATTTTAGTTTGGCTAGCAGTCTCATATTGCATGAACATTCTCACATCTAGTTATATCCTAACAATTTGTAGAAAAAGAATGAAAATGAGAACTGCAGAGAAGTTTAGAAAGCCCTCTGTAAAATACCCATTAAAAGGCAGAAGATAAAAACAGAACAAAATATGGACCTGGATGTAGCTGGAGGAGGTGGGACGAAGGGGTTAAAATATGAAGCCAGTCCAGGCTGGGTGGCTCAGTTGGTTGGAGCACCATCCTGTGCACCAAAATGTTGTGGGTTCGATTTTCAGTCAGGGCACACGCCGAGGCTGGGGGTTTGATCCCTGGCTGGGGTGTGTATAGAGGTAAGATTGATGTTTCTCTCTCACATCAATGTTTCTCTGTCTCTATATCAGTAAAAATGTATCCTTGGGTGAGGGTAAAAACCGTGAAGCCAGACTGGTCATTTGGGAGAGGTGGCCAGTGCAGTGATCACTGGGCTCAAAGTTAGGATACAAGCTACTTGTGTCAGCTTTGACTTATGTCACCTGGCCTTCATTTCCTCATCTTTTAAATGGCCCCATGCAACTCACAAACAAAAATAAGTAAAATATATCCTTACACAAAGCAAGTTGTTCTATTTTCAAAATTTGGTCATTTTTGCTCAAAAATGAAAGAGTTCCTCACCCAGGGGCTGGTTACCATCAAAACCCCCAAGCCAGCAGGTCTGATTCTGCGTGAGCGTTTTCACTTTGCACTTGGCAAGTTTCTGCTTCCTCTTACAAGGATCTTCATGCCAAAGCCAAAACCATTTGACTTCTAAATATAGTGTAACAGATGTGAACGAGGACTGTATTATTTTCAGTGTTACACAAAGGGTCTTTCTTTTACCCTCTTAAGCCAGACACCAGTCCAGTTCTGGGTAGGCTCGGTCACCCGGTCATGGGAGAGGGGAATCACTCTCCACCTTTTTTCAAGCACCGAAGCTTTAGTTAACTTATATCAGATTTTCTTAATTCAGGATCCATGAACAAGTGTCTATGCCCAGACTCTAGTGAGATTCACTAACTCCTTAAAGCTGAATGCGACACTCATGAAAAAAAGCTCACATACTTCGAAGTATGTATAGTACTTCTGTGCAGTGGTCTCATTCACCTTCCAAAGGTCCACAACTAAAAAGTGATAAGCGGCCCTGCTTTCGACCTACACCGCCTTCCATGGCAGACAGCCTAAACTATAAGATACTACATTTAAAGATTCAGTAACCTAAAGGTCTAGCACTTAAAAAATAGCCAGCTATTGGCTGCTGGGTTGATAGCACTGTTTGGACCCAATGTATTTCCAGGGCTCTGCCTCAAAGCACTTAGGCTTGTCACCAGTGTTTTCTCCCAGCTGTGGCAGGGAGTCTCCTTTTCTGGACACTTGCGGCCACGTTTGTTCATCAAACCACCTCAATTTAAAGGACCTCGCAGAAAGACCAAGGTGGTGCTGGCTCTTGGTGCCCTTCCAGTCCTGGCTGTGTTTCTCACGGCAGGGGCACACGCATCTAGCCTGAAGCAGGAGTGTGTCTAACTGCTGTGAGGGCGTCTGGCCGGCAGAGCAGTAAGGGTCCCAAGTGCAACTGAAAGTATGACCCTGGGTGATTTGAACGTAAGCAGCACCCTAATTCTTTTTGTGTTCAAGGTCTCCTCTCAGGTGGCGTACTCACAGTCTCAGGCTGTTAGCTAAGGGAAAGGTGGTCTATACTTAAAGCCCAGAATACAAATTTCTCTGGTTGTTATATGAATGAACTCAGTTATAAGAATAAAAATAATTCCCTGCTTCACACCTTTTTGGATGTTCTTCATTTCAAACATAATTGAGATCTTCTTAAATTTGGGATATTTTAGTTTCTCCAGCAATTTAACTTCCCTTTGAAAATGACCCAAAGTCAAGGTTTAATGTGGTCCTTTGAAATAAAACATGTTAACAGACTGTGGAAGATTCACCGAAGTGCTGCCCAAGCTCATTTCCCCCGCCTGGCAGTAGTTGTGATCAAATATAATACTAAAAGACTGAAGGCTCGTGGCTCTTTTGTATATATTTAAAACACACAGTAGGAACATAAGAACATCTCAAATCATTTAGAAGAAAAAAGGGTTATCAACCAAAATCTTTGGAAGTTTCATAAAATTTAAATATCGGCAAACATTCCAACCAAAAAGAAAAAAATTCCAACATTTGGCTATGGAGGGCACTTCACACGTGAACCAAATGGTGTTGTTAACATTTTCCTTCAGGTAAACTAGTCACTAAACCCCATTAGAAAGAATACAAGAGCAAAAATGGAGACATCCCCCAGATACCACGTATTCAACTGGAACATTCTGTCAGGAAGTGCTCATCTACCGCGGGCTTTCCTTTTCATTGCATACATTACTGTACATTTCTACAATGCAATGTTGAAACAGCCTCCAAGTTTTGCAAAGTAGACTGGTGTCCATTCTACAAAAATATTAACTTACAGTACATAACACTGAATAATTTTAATCTGTACATTTTTCCCCCTCCCACAATAGGTGACACACGTCAGTTTGTACAAGTGAGACAAAAACCATCTGGTCGTTTACATCTGGATTAAGAGTCAAAAGAGGTCAACCAGAAGTAGCAGGGTGGGTATCGTTTGAGAAAGTATAAATACAGTGTAATAGTAATTGTGGTTAACAATATTCAGCTCTTAACAAAGTGATACAAAATAAATCATCTTAGATTTTTGACTGCAAAGATCTAGCTGCGAAGGTTCTGCCAAACAGTCGACCAACTGATCCAAAAGGTTAAGGCTGACTTGACTTAGCAGCGCAACCAAAAACATTGGCGCGGTTCAGAGCTCTTCAAATGCATAGCTTCAGTGTTACACACACATTAATTATATTCCTTCAATTAGTTAATCCTCTAGACAGTTTCCTTTTTGTTTTGCATGCATCCCGTTCCATTTTCATTAAGGGCATCTCTTCCTTGGTCAATCATGTGCTTTGCTTTTCAATTTGTTTTTGTGTTTTTTGTATGTTTTGTTTGTTAAGCTGTCAATACCTCCAACACTTGGAAAATGAAATGTAGACGTGGTTTTACTTACAGAAGAGAATCGGAGTTACATGGACAATGCCAAATGAAATGAAATAAGTGTCAGAAACAGTTTATAAAAATGGCACATTTATTGCTACAGAACGGTCATGTACATGACTTCATCGAATAACTACAGATGGGAAACAGGTAATGGCCTAGACCAGGCTGGGTTTGTTTTTGTCTTGAAGGAACTCCAGCGCACAACCTGTTTGGACACTTCTACAAATCAGAAATACACCAAAAACATGAAAAAATCGAGGCACTCAGCCACACATTGAAAACAAGGTGTAACTGTTTATCTTTTTTTTTTTTGAAATATTTTCCCTTTTTTTCTTTTTTTAACAATTTTTTTAAGTTTTTAATGCTGCAGCTATGTGTACAGTCGCAAAAAATTTCCCCACTGCGACCTACAACTAAAAACAAAACAAAACAAAACAAAACAAAAAACAAAAAAAGCTACCATACAGTTTCATCTCAGTAACACATGGTAAAATAACATCTTTTAAATAGTAAAATAAAGTAACAAACTTTTACTCATAATGATTCCAAAAATCTACAAAGAAGAAATATTCAGAATCTGACAATTTTTTTTTGTAATATTCATGGTATAAAAGGATTGCTCCTACGAAAAATAAGCCAAATATATTTTTATTTTTAAATTTAGTTTTTTTTTCTTACTAGGGTGTACTACAGTCTATTTTATAGCAAAAAGAGCACTAGACAAACAAAGCTTTATAACAAAAAGCCAGGCACTGATACATGGTAAATCTCTGCTTTTTTTTCTTATCTTCACTTAATTGCATCACAAGTAACAAGAATGAAAAAGGCCACAGTTCATATATTTTCACCATTACATATGTCTATAATACTTGAAATGAGGATGGCAAAACCAGCACTGCACAAAGATGAGTCCACTTCAAGTCCCATGAGAAAGAGCATGTCTCCAAAGAAAAATAAACGAAACTAAAGCAAAATAAAACGAGAGGCCTAATGGCCTTGGTGCCCCATTGTGTTGGAATTCATCATATTCCATCTCGGCTTTTTTTTTTGTTTCCAGTCAGCCAGCAGACTAAATTTTTGTGCTTGTTTATGCTGAAATTGTTTCATTCCTGACTCAAGTTCACTTTTGGACACATCATATTCTGCCTGTTGGATCCAAGACGAAAATCCTCTTAACCCCAAGTCTTGGTTCAACTCCCTCCCCAACCCCAAACCCCTCATCAAAATAAAGATCACAAATTAAAAAAAAAAAATCAAGAAATAGGAAAAGAGCGAAGAACAAAAAGGAACTGGAAGACTGAATCAGAACGAGTTGCGTTACTGGGTGGACTGACAGTTGTATGAACATTAGTGTTCCTTGCGGCGACACAGAAGACAAATGGTAACCCTTTCTAGATGAACAGACCCCTATTCTGCATATTCATAAATTACTTGAATGTGGAGGTGGATCAACTGTTCCAAGCTGCTTAATGTCCAAGTCTCTTAAACAGATCCCCAGCCTAGGTATCACCATCTATGGAGCATCGTATGGACCCTTGTGACATTTCTGTATCGTTCTTTCATCCTGTCTTCTGCTAAACTTCATTCTGCAAATCCAGCGCAGGATACCAATATCTTACCTGGGTTTGACAATTTACAAAACGACAACAAGAAAAAAAACACACACTAAAAAGGCCACATTCCCTTTCATCTTTTTGTTTCTTTCCTTCCTTTTTTTTTTTTTAAAAAAATGGGGATACAGCCCAATCGATACAGGTGGGGGCAGATCATGTTTCTCCACCAAGCACGAAGTAGTGAGCAGCTTTTGGTGGCTGTCAGAAAGTTTTTCGCTTATTTCCAAAGGGAATTTAACCATAGAGGTATTACATTACTGAGTAATGAATACATCAAAGCTGGTGAACAGTTAAGTTGCAGCTTTTACTTTGTTTTAGTGAGAACAAAATATAAAGCACCAATTTAAAAAATAATCAAATAACTACAATTTAACTTTTTGCTTTGCTTACAGATTTGAAAAACCTTAAATCACCTCTATTAAGCACCTGTATGATAACGTGTATCAAAAGTGCCATTCTGCAAATGTACATCAATGCAGGGAGTGTTTCCAGTTCCCTAAAGAGTAAACACCGTATTTTCTTCTGTACACTTATCCTGAATGTGATCAAAGTATACCTGCTTCCTATATAATATTGTTCCTAGGGATACCCGCCTTGGTAGACTATACAAAATGAGTGCAGAATGTACCACTAAAAGGAAATCTTTACATACTGAGGGAACAAGTGCACATGGTTTCCATTATTCAAGAGGAGGGGAACATATACAATATTGCCTTCCGTGCCCTTCTTTGAACCCCTTTGTTCGTGCGTTTCACAGGAAAGCCTCAAAATAACTTTTCATGAAGTTTGATTTCTGCTATTCTCCTAAGGTTTTAATCCACCTCCACATTTTAGGAACTTATCGACAAATCAAAGTATTTTAGTTTTATCGCTACTGAACATATTTACAGTTTTCAACACACACACACACACAGCTAATCAAAATGTTTATGGGTTTGTAAAAGATGACCACGTGGTAACTATCTTATTTGTTCTTACATATTCAGAAATGAACATAAAATTCAGATTCTTGTAGCTCACTATTTCATTTAAATGAGACATTTTTAAACCACAGTTTAAAAAAAAAACAAAAACCAATACAATGTATTAAAACACATAATAACAAGAGTCTACGTGTAAAAATATAACTTTTACATACACAATTTCAAAATAATGATACGTTTGCCATTTGTTGCATAAAATTTACAAATGTATTTCATTACTATATAACTGGCAAAACAGGAGAACAGATGGAACATTTAGACCATTTTGATGGATTTATGGCATTTACTCAGTGCTGATAGGTGGAAAAAACTACTTGAACAGGGATTTTTTTTCTTAATACATGCCAAGATTGTGTGGCTGTAAAACAGAAATGAGTTAGAGACAAAAGGATGCTGACAAATACTTAACTAGGAGCACTATTTGTTTACTGCACTATACACCAAAGTCAATCATTATAAAGATTCACGATGGAAGCTGGTTCAGTTGTGCCCAGACGTCAAAGCTAGCTATCTGATGAGTTGCTGTGCCATAGCTTGATCTATGCTTCTATCAAATATGTTAAGTATAAACTTCATTCATACTGGCCAGAGAAATACTGCACTACCCCTCCTCAAGAAAGTGCAACTTAATGCTTTAGGACTTATAAGGCTGGTTATAATGCTGCATGATGATTGAATATTGGCATTTTTCAGACGAAGGAGGAGGCAGTTAAGTCATCTACATCTTAGTAAACCCATTTTGAAAAAAAAAATCAAGAAAGCAACAAAATCAATCAGCTCTGTCACACTACTTGCAATTTTCTCATTTGAAGGTTTTTGAACTTTACTTGTTTTTTTTGTTTTTGTTTTTTTCCAAAAATCTGACCATGTATTCAGAAACGCCTCACTGCACACTACTTCGGCTACACATGTAGGTAACACTTTAATCATTTTGTTAAATCACAGCCACTTTGATTATGTTATGTTTCCGATGATATAAACATTGGAAGGCACAGTGGTAACATTGTAGCATTCTAACCTTGTACCTCTGAAAATCCCAGAATAGGGTCACAAACGCAACATTACAGTTCAGACAAACTCTTTTTGCCGTGTCTTAGTAATGCTGCTTGTAATATCTACACATGATGTGACTTTTAAGTCCTGTGTTCCCAAAAGACTGGAGAAACAACTTTCTACTTATTTATGAATGAAAAGCAACATTAGGGTCAGCATTTCATCCTGCACTACCCCTCCGGAAGCAGAGTTGGCACTACAGGTTACGATAACAAACTGGGAAGAAGGGACAGAAATAAGACCCCCCCAAAAAAAATCCATATTTACAGTAAAATCTTTCTTTTAAAAAAGTTAATCAGTACTATTTTTTTTTTTACAGGAGAAAAAAGTCTGAAACAAATGAACAAAAGCTTACCATAGTCACTAAATTTTTAATATATATTTATATATATATTTATATATATATTTGTCATAGGTCTATAAGATCCATCTGTTCCTCCTACCCTAAGGAATGGCTAATGTCATCACTTTGCTGTCATCAGGACGTTTGCTGGTTTTGTTACGAGGGCAGCCGAGCTTCCCTTACTCACTATCCAGTAATTATAAACACTAGCTGACTTGAATACCAACAAAAACGTTCATGTAGTTTTCTTCAGAAGTACACTTTTTCATTATTGCAAGTTTACAATTTTTAAATTAAATATTTTTTTCAGACTTACAAATTAATTATATTTTTTTTTCCAAAAGAAGTTTAGGCACAAATGCATTGTTCCACAGTGTGGAAAGATTGCCATTCAGTCCCTGGGCTGCGTCCCAGCCCGCACACGCTGCTCTGCACGTTCTGAATGATATGTTAAAGAGAGTCATCCCTCAAGTTGCACTTTTTTTCTTTCTTTTTTTTTTGTTTGTTTTTCGGTTTTTTGATCATTGGGAATGCTGAAACCTCTTGCGTCTGTGATTCATAACTACTCAGACTTGTCTTATATTACAAAAAAAGGGGTTAAGGAGAAGTGTTTATGTGGGCTTAAGATAATACAGCTGTTAAGGAAGTGGTCTCTTGTATTAATGAAGCAATGTGGCAACTTGGACCTGAGAAGAAGAGAAAGAAAGAGGAAAATTAGTTAACACATTTATAACAGAACAAATAAATGTTTTATTTACAAATTCTTTTTTTTCAAGAGGAAAATCTGTTAATTTGGGGAAAATGTGACCGTTCTGGCCAGTGCCCTGGTGGGAGTAACAAAGGGAAGATTTCAGATGCAGTTGAAAGCACACTTGCCCTTTACATCTGTCCCATGTGATTCGACGCGTCTCCCATTCCGGGGTGGGGGCCCGCCAAGGACAGCGGGGGAGGCTCCGAGGACACCTTCTCTTCCTCCCTTCTTTTCAGACACGCGGCTTTCGGATTCAGATTCCTTTCTGTGGAAGAGAAACGCAGAGCACTTAGCAAACGCCAAGGCAGCTAGCTGGCAGCAGGCAGTAGGTGCTGTGCCGATGGCCCTCCCTCAGTTTTTACACCACGGAACAAAGGCTGGCCAGGAAGTGTGCCCCACGGAGCCTCGTTTGCCCAGCCACCGGCAGAAGCTGAGTGGCATGGGGCATCTGCAGAGCCACTTCATAGTATAATAAAGTTGGACATGCAAATATACTAAGCTCCTCTGACTGATAGCACGCAGGGAAGCCTCATAACGTGGTCTCCGTTCTGAAGAATCCTACGACTTAATTACAGGAGAAAGGGGAGCTGCCTTATAGGTTTGGACATGGTCTGCGATGGACGGAATTATCCCGAATGACGCTTAATAGTCTCCTATCAGCCCCTGCTCAAGGCAGGTGCGACCAGCAGGGCCCCCTCCCGCTCTGAGACAGGGGCTTCGGCCAGGAGCCGCTGGCCCGCACTGACCTCGGACCTGCTGCTCCAGGCTGAGGATGACAGCCACAGCCTGGTGCAGGATTAGGAGCTTGGTCTGGGGCTTGTCACTCTTGAGGTGGAGCTGCACCATGCGGCCGAGCTCCTTGAACGCCTCGTTGATGTCGCGGACCCGCAGGCGCTCGCGGGCGTTGTTGGCCATCCTCCGTTCCTTCTCGCGCTCTGCCTTCTGCTCCGGCGTCAGGTCCTCGTCGTCATTATTGCTGCGGGACAAAAGAGGCACGACATTTTCTAATGGTGCGGGGGAAAGGAAGGTGTCTAAATTACTTTCGTTTCCTTCCATCTCAAGCTCTTGTCCGTGGCAGCATTTTACGGGTGCTTGAGCCTGGGCTCGCTTCGGGTGGCTGTCACCGTCCCTAGATAGTAAACCCAAAGCAAATGCGAGGTTAGAGTTGGGGCATAGAGTGCGCCCGTCCTAATGTCCAAGGGCAAAAAGCTATGCCCTGCAAAGAGGGCCATGGTCACCTTTGGCTGAAGCCACACTGTGTGGTTACAATTCAGAAAGAATTTTAGACTGAAGTTTTTTGTTTTTTTTTTAAACTTTCCTATGGTGACACCTGACACTTAAGGAAAATTAAATGATTATAAAAACATTTTGATGGGTCAAAATTATCATGGTGCAGATAAACAGGATTAAGAAGACACCAGAGCAATGGGAGTGAAGACTTTTGTCCAGGTCTCACCATTAATTTGCATTAAAGGTTTGGTCATTCTACTGATTGTACCTGAACCTGATTTTCTCCATGGATTAAATAAAAAGATTAGAAAAGCATGATCTCTGTGGTCTTCAACATTATGGATATTTATGATCTCATAAACAAGTCAGGAGAAACTTGAGTTGACATGAGCTATGGAAAACAAACACAAGAAAACAGAAACCAAAGACCTGCTGGTTAGATCTTCTGACTCACTGAGTCGGAAATGAAGCCACAAAGCTAATCTCTCATTGTGAGAACAGGAATATTGTATGATTCATAGCAAAGGCATGGCTGGACCCTGTAGAGTCTAGAAAGGCAAGATTGCTTCTGTTTGTGGGTGTCACACTGACAAACTAGAAGACACTTTTGAATGGAGGGCAGATAGGCTGATGAGCCATCTGGAACGAATATCATATAAGGAAGATTTCACAGAATCAGGGCTTCAAATTTTTCTTGGGCAATTATATAAAAAAGAGAGGCGTGGGAGATGTCTTGTTTCAGGAAGGCAGAACAGAAAGAACTCTTGAGTGCAACAGTTTGATTTAATATGAGCAAGAGAGGTTTGGGGCATGAGCGAGATGAAAAGTAAACTTAACTTCCCCAAAAGTACAGGGGTCTCCCTTACAAGAAACAATACAGAAGGCGGCCGCCTGCAAGGGTGACAGCCTAGAGGTTTGTGTCGAACTGAAGAACCATGAAGGCTGGCCTCTCCCTCAAAGCTCCATGAATCTGAAAACGGTCACAGGAAAAGATGTTAATCGCAACACTGAGGGGCTACGGAGCTTGTGGGGAGTTACCTCGTCAGCTCAGTGTGCACTTAATGAAGCTGGCCCAAGACATGTGGCTCTCATATTCAACGTTGGAGAACCTCTGCAACTTCCCAATCGCGCTAAGGATCAACTACGGCTGAGGTGCCCCGATCAATCGAAAATGGGAGCGGTGTACACAGAAAGATGGCCCGTGTAAGCCAAGAACACATGTACAGAGGAGAGGAGGGAGACCCTGAAGGGAGACACTGTGAGACTCGGCTCATCCCCCAAAGGTCAGGCTCTCCACCAGATGGGACCGCCTGCTGTCGATGCGCGCTAGCGCACACACCACTGAGCCGAACTGGTTGGAAAAGGCTCTGCCGTCTGACCCTCCTGACTTCCTCTGCTGATCCTTCTCTCCCTCACCCATGACCCCTGTCGGTGCCAAGGAAATCTAGGTAACTGAATCCTCGTCCACGTTCCACTGCACCAAGAAGATGTAATAAGCGAAAAGAGGACAGGGTCAAGTTTCTGCTGGGCCCATCCTGAAGTTAAAAATTTGGGGTAGTATTTTTACATATCAAACATGTGCCACACCTTTCCAGGAGTGGGCCTGAAAATGGAAACTGTTTTCCAAAGGCATTCAGGCTTCATAACTAATTAGAATTGGTTATGCAAGCACAACTTCCTGGATTTGAGAAGCACTGCCTTACGACACGGCTTTGGAGGCACAAGTAAATGTCACAAGAGTGACCTTTTAAAATAAGAAGGTTCTCAACAGCAAGTTAAAATGCTGTACTGAAACCTTAAAGGATCCAGATCCATTAATGTGCGTAAGTTATGGCCAGTGCTTACGTGCCCAAGCACTGACCGAACTAAGAGAGAAGACGGCGAGCAGCGCGTGAAAGCCCCTCCCCGGCATTTCTTTCTCATGCACCCAAGGTTCGGGAGGCCGCAGGGATGCTGAGAGGTGTGAGCTAGAAGCTTTTGGCAGTTTTGGAACTTGTGGTAGGACATGTCATAAAATTTATCTCAATAATTACAAAGGCAATAGGAAAAGGTGGTATGTTCTTAATTCCTACAGGACACGATATATAACCTTGAAAACAACAGCTTTAAAAGGAACATGTGCCCGGCCCTGGCCAGGTGGCTCAGTTGGTTAGAGCGTCACCCCCATATGCCAAGGTCGCAGGCTCAATCCCCCATCAGCGCACATGCGAGAAGGAATGATGAATGCATAAGCAGTGGAATCGCAACTGATGCTTCTCTCTCTCTCTCTCTAAAATCAATTTTTAAAAAATATTTCTTAAAAAATATAAATAAAAGGAAGGTTTAGTCCCAGTACATTTAATTTGCAAATCAAAACAATCCAATGGAACTGGCATAAAGAATTTGGGTGCCATGGTATTAAAAAACCGGCTGATTATCAGATTAAAGTTCAAGGACAGAGGTTCTAATTTAAAGATACTGAATACTGTATTTAAGAAAGCCAACCACCAGCCATTTCCTGCAGTTGTATTTTCTATAGGAGGCAGTATCATCAAGAGAAAAATAATTAGCAATATAGGGGTTTCATATATACACATACATATATACACACACACATATCTCAACATGTTTAGGAGAAATCAGTATTTTTTCTCTTTCAAGGTAAGAAAAACATTACAGTTGCATATATATCAATTGAGTTTTCAATATCACAAATTTCTCTTTTTGAAAATATTTTAGAAAGAACATTTCTGACCAAATTTGTGGAATATGTATCAGTTACAAATTGCTTTTACTATGTATAATTAGCCCTGGGTCCAAATTCATAACTGCAAAGATATTTCAGGCATCACTAGAGTACAGGCAGGTATCTTAAACGATACGCTAGTACCTCTAGAACAGGCCTTTAGTTTTAATTTTACCTGCCAGGAAAAAACTGAATAGTTTCTTCCTGTTCTGTTCACTTCATCAAAGTCCAATAAAGGAATTAAATGAAGCGACAGTATTATATACTGTTACCTAGATCTTGACCTAGTAATTGATTTGATATCCTTCTTGTCGTCATCTAATTTCTTGTCCTCGGAAGATTTCGTGTCTTGCAGGTTCTCATCGCCCTCGTCGTCGGATTTGATCTCAGAGCTGCCGGAGGAGACACTCTGGCCCTGCAGTCCTGGTGGCATGCCTACAGGTGGAAAGAGACCAGGTGACATTTCCACCGGAGACTCGAGGCACAGACATGCACGCCCCAGACTGTGGAGCTGCCAGCCATACCACTCACACCGCTGAACTGTGATCCTTCTGGTTTTTGTTTTTGCTTTTTTTGTGTGCTACCTGGCGAAGTTTCAAAAATGCACCTGCGGAAACAAGTTTTCTCTTCACTGGCTCTGAGGTTAAATTCTATTTTGCAATCTTTTGGAGTAGATGGTAATTTCACTGTCTACAAAACATCAACTTAATTGCAATGAAAATCATAATCATGAAAATCACACACCTCAATGTTCTGATTAAGAACCCAAGTAAATATCAGCTATTATATTGAGTTCCTTCCATATGCAATGATTTAATAGAAAAATGTCCTGAAAATATAATTCCCAGGGAGTACGCTAAATACGTGCAGTCAAGACTTCAATAGATACCCTAATGATATTCTGAAATTAGGCTTCTCTTATCCTCAAAGAATAATCAGCATTTTTAAAGTGGCGCATATGGAAAGCAGATAGCTGCTTAAAGAAGGAATTTCTAGCTTTCTCATAGATCACAATATAGTTTAAAAACTTGACCCTAGCGCAATCATTTGTTTCTCAGGTAAGAAGCATGTGGAGTACTGCTCTCTATTTGTAATCTGTGTGGTCCAGAACCTTGTCATTCAAAACTGGGTCCACGGGTCAAGAGTGTCCTTACCACCAGGGAGCCCATTAAAATGCAGAACCTTACACCTACTGAATCAGAACCTGCATTTTAACAAGACCACAGGCCATACTTACACACGTTAAAGTTTAAGGAGCACCGATCTAGGACAGAGAGCGAGAAACCAAAGGCTTGCTAAAAGATCTGCCACCTTGTTACTATTCAAATAGAAACGGGGAGGCACGCCCATGTGTAATTAACACCAGGTCAGAGCAAAGTGAAAGACTGCTTAGAGGTACCTATAACGAGCGTTTTCGTTTTTATTCTAAATGTGAGGGGAATGAGATGTTACCTGTCTCCCCGTCACCTGGTCAGTCAGTCACACAGGGAGCGTGGCACCCAGGTCTTGTCTCAACAGTACAACGCCCTGGGGTCATGATAAGCTCTTCGCAGTCAGAAGTATGAGGCAATCATTCTGGGCCTAGATGACTCAACACCGAAAATCGTCCAAGTTCCATTTTTTTATGTACCTATATTTCCTTCAATCTTCAACAACAAAAACAATTTCCTTCCTTCCCATTCATTTGGAAATATCATTTTCAGGCTACAACTAACCACATTAGAGAACCTGAATGAGTAAAATGTGGAAATAGCTAAAATAAAATTTCCTCTCATCAGTCTGTTGTCTCATTCCCTGCTGAAATAGTACCAGGATTTCAGAGAATGTTTGAGAAAACAGCTACTGAAGAAACACAATTGCCGGCTCCGTTCTAAATACTTTCCCATTTACTTAACCATTTTTGTACCAAATTTGATTCTTGGTTGTCTGCCAGTGAGTGCTTCCTGAGGGATGAATGCCAACTAAGATAGGGATCAACACTAGCTCTATTGTTGTTTAAGTGAGGCCAGGAGTGCCCTCGGAGGTGGACCTACCTCTGTAAGGGTCCTGGGGTGGGTTCAAATCAGGGGAAGTTGCAGACTGGACAGGAAGCTGTGGAACCGGAACCTGGTTTGGCACAAGAGAATGGCTGCCTCTGAGGGCCACGCCATCTTCGCGATGGGCCCCAACCTGCAAGGTGAGAGGAACCATAGAGTTTAGTGGGAACGAGCGGTGAAGAGTGAGACAGCTATTTCCTGGAGAAGTGAGGACCTGAGGAAGACTGGCCTTTGAAAAAACTCCCAAATGCATTTCACTAGAGGGCGCTGCAGGACCGCACATACACCTATAGAACCCTGCAAAACACTTAACACTCTGTAAGATGCCGTGCTGTACGTTCAGTGACAAACATGGCAGAGTAGCTCAGGCAGGTAAAACGTCAAATTGTCTCCCAGGGTGCTGCAGTGGAGCGCACTGATTCGTACCCATCTGTCTTCTATCATGTCCGCCAACAGATCTGACAATTATCTTAATGCCCATATGCTTAATTGTGGGCTTCTCAATTCCCCCATTGCTATCGGAAATCCTACAGGAATTTCAATTTGGCATTCGACTTTCATTTCAGGGGATAAGATTCTCAGGCCTGCCATTTTTTTTCCATAATGCCAGCTAAGCCTCTGACAGCGGAAGCTACAGCAGTATGGGACATAGCCCCTGCTCGGTACAAATATAATAAAATGTCACCTGGCTTTCCAAAACTGGCAGCCCATTCCAAATTAATGTTTACTGTATTTCATCAGCTGCTGGGTTTCAAATCCAAAGGGGGACCGTTTCTGCCAATGCCACCACACCGGAAAATGTACCAATAAAGGTTTTATTAAACACACCAGTAATGCCATCATTGCCATGCAAAGATGTTTGGACATTTTTCCATTTTTTCCCCCCCACTATTCCGATCCTAGGAAGACACCATATTGTAAACACTCTTTATGCTTCCAAGAATAAAATTATAGCAACAGCATGATGACTTGGTCTGGAAAAAATACTGCTGAGCTTTTTATTAACTACTACTACCTACTCTGGGTCCAGAGATGTAGAGCTCATGGCATTGAGCCAGCAACTGCTGACTTTATAGCGCACACCTTAAAGCAGAACCATTAAGCGTTTGCAAACTAGGAGGAACCTGAGTAGTTGCATTTTCATTTGCATAGTTATTTTCTTAGCTTGTGAACATTTACACAGGACAATGAGTCTAACATTGGAAATATTTATCCACGAATTTAGATTGCTGTAAGTCAAAAACCTGATTTTTTCCCAATCCAAAATATAGAGTCACAAAGGCGAATCTTCATTCACTCTTTTGCTACCAAATGTTTACAAAAGGTATTCTCAAGGAATGCAACAGCAGTAAGAATCTGAACTGGCAACAGTAACCTTCCCAGAACTGAACCCAGCACATGCTAGCTGATGGCAGCCCACTATAAAGTTACCGCCTTTATACACTCCAGAATACAGGAGAAAATAATTCAGGGACAGAGGTAAGGATCATATCAATCATACTAACTGCTTAGGTTCAACTAGTACGGGATTTGAAGACTCGTGAACATCAGGAAGTACAAACGAATGTTGTAGCTAAGATCTGATTGGCCCCGTGCTGTTTGCCCCTTGTGTG
Source organism: Mormoops blainvillei (assembly GCA_004026545.1). NCBI lineage: Eukaryota > Metazoa > Chordata > Mammalia > Chiroptera > Mormoopidae > Mormoops > Mormoops blainvillei. Next base: position 333,933 of record PVJD01000167.1, read on the forward strand.
CCCGCGTCCCTTCTGGGGTCTTTCTGAAGGGTGGCCCTTCAGCGTCTATGTGTGTGAAGCAAATGGACTGAGACCCGATTCTCATCCAAAGCAGTCCATTCCATGGGCACCACAATCGGTCTCTTGGTTCCAGTTTCAGCTGCTGGAGTTCAAGGGTCAGTGTTGGCCCTTCTCACACACGTGACACCTCTGCTGCTCCCGGCTTTCATCTGTAACCGCAGCCTGTTTCCCTCTCAGCCCACAGCTCCTTCGACCATTTCTCACTCCCTGTTGGTACATGTTTTTATTTTTCCTTCCAAACAAAGACTGAGAGTTATTTTCCCTTTGAGTTTGGATTTGCCATTTTTATATTTGTGCATTTCCCAGACTGATTCGATCGATGATCATCCTTTCAATCTAAGATGTCAACTTGTGAGCATGAATTTCACAGGCCTTGATCAAATGGTAGCTCTTTCAGTCTGTCAATCAATGTTAACTTAAATAATTACCTTAGTGCTGATTCATATTTACTGGTGTTCCCAGTGGATTTAATTTCTTGAATTTCCACAGAGGACGGTTCTAAGTTGGAATCCCTGAGGGTAAGCCCAGATCTGAGCACGGCAGAGACTGTACACCCCTGTTTCAGAACCCTTCTATTAAACCTTTCGAGCCTTCTTTGCAGACATCTGTGATGTAACTTAAGGTTAATATTTTGCTTTTCACTTAAAACATACTCAGACATTGATCCTGCCATTTCTTTTTTCCCTTCTGTGTCACATTAAGATTAGTTTTTACAAGAGGAAAAAAGAACTCACAACCAATTACCTTTATATTTTCTATGCCTCAGCTATTATGAAAGACAGTGTAACCGAGTGAAAAGAACACAATAACGAGAGTCAACAACAGCTAGATTCTAAGTGTAACTGGTCTCTTCCATAGCTGTATAAGCACAGGTTAAGTTACTCAAATTCAAAATGGAAAAATAATACTAGAAGTTTTGGAGAAAAAGGCCTATATTTTTTGGAAGAAGGAGCAATATGTGAAACAACTGGTACACACTAATTATAGATATTGTTATGTGTTCTAACTGAAAGTACTTGCACATTACATAATAATAAGGGTCTATGTAAGTTCAAGAATACTCAGGACTCAAGTTATCATCCGTTACAATCATCTTTGCACTTTTTGTCTCTATTGTGTTCATACGCATTTGGTTTTAAATCTTTCTCCTGCACAATGGCAATAAAACCTTAAATGATATTATAAATATGTTTAAGAATATAGTCGTTCAAGCCCTGGCTGGTGTGGCTCAGTGGATTGAGCGCCAGCCTGCAAACCAAGGAGTTGCCTGTTTGATTCCCAGTCAGGGCACATGCCTGGTTGCAGGCCAGGTCCCCAGTAGGGGGCGTGTGACAGGCAACCACACATGGATGTTCCTACCCTTCCCTCCTCCTCCCTTCACCTCCGTCTAAAAAATAAATAAATAAATAAAATCTTTAAAAAAAAAAAAAAGAATATAGTTGTTCCAACTATTTTTGTTCAGATTTTAGCCATACATGTTACCTATTTTTATAAATTTTCTACAGATCATTTTAGATCATCTCAGGTAATACATCAATTCTTCTTCCATAAAGGAAGGCGGGGACAAAGTTACGCTTACTGCTGGGAGACCTCCCTTGTCAACTACGCGTATTCCAGGCCAAGCCAAAGGCTGACGACAGGCTCGGACCCATGCGATGATGAGCATGAGTCTCCAGGGGCAATTCCGCTGCTTCTGGCTATGAAATAGTCTCATCAGAAGAATTAGCTTTGCCCCAAACAGCACGTTTCCTTGGCCACAAACACCATGTCCTATTTACTGCTCTTTCGGAAACACTATTTCTTGTCACATAAAAGAGAAGGGAAGAAAGGCAGGAGATGGCCAGCACGAGTCCACTACTAGAGGGACTCAGAAAGAGATGGAGGGACCAATGCTGCTTCCTGTGCAGGTAAGGGTCAGGGTCTGTCCACCTTCTGTACAATACATATATAATACATACATGATAATTAGAAAAAAGCAGATTCCTCCCACCTAAAAAAAGGTTCTAGAAGGGTGCTTCTTTTGTTTTTGTAAAGAAAATTCATACTTCGGTAATGGCCTATTTTGGTAACCTTTCCACCTAGATAGGCAATCGTTTAAAGTTCAAAGCCAGCCCGTGAGAACAGTTCACTTTATCAATGTTGACTAAATTTCTTTGCGGCCTCTAAGAAGAGCCTTCTCGTCGCCGCGCACAATGTGGTTTTAGATGCACGTCCACCAAAAGTGAATGATAGAGCTGATGTCTAAAAAATACACAAAAGTTGTTCCTTGACTGATCAAAAAGCACATGCATTAATCCAAAAAAAGTCGATGAATTCCAGCCCGTGCTTGCCATGCTGCGAGGTGCTGGGGACGTGCTGGCAGAGAGTCTGGCTGTGGTCCCTGCCCCGGGGGGCCTGTAGGGACCCTGTGTGAAATTTCCGTGCACTGACCAATGCAGCGCGGCAGTTTCAACACTGCGAACCAAAGCCTCATTCAATCCTGCTCAAGTGATAGCTGTCCGGGCCGAGGGGGGGCTGGGGAAACAGGTGAAGGGATTAGGCAAACCACCAAAAATCTCACAGACACAGACAACAGTATGGCGACTACTGGAGTGCAGGGCGGATGGAAGGGGAGGTAGGAGAGGGTAAATGGGGGGATAAATGGTGATGGAAGGAGACTTGACTTTGGGCGGTGGGCACACAATACAATATACAGAGGAACTGTTATAGAACTGTACACCTGAAACCTATATAACTGTATTAACCAATGTCACCCCAATAAATTCAATTAAAAAACCCAGACTTATCGCGAAGGGCTCTGCAATTTAGGTTCTGGACCAGGCCGGCCATCAGGACCATGGGCGATCCCAGCCTCCCTCCTCCTGCTGATGGTGCCTCGGTCTCTCTGGCTCCTGCCCCGCTCCTGACTCCCGCCTGGCCTCTCCCTTCACCGTGTCGCACGGAATATTCTTTCAGGTTCTGTACCTGCTGCTACTCCTTCTCTGTCCTGGTATTCCTCAGTTCAGACTGCAAGATCACCTGACGGCCCAGCTCATTCTGAAGTAGGCATGGACCATCTTTTTAATGGACCTCCCTAGAATCGGGTGTCCCTGTTCGTGGTCCAAAGAGCTACAGAAGAGGAAGAAGAGGCCAGATCACGTGATCTTAACACGCCTGCCCCTTCTGCGGCCCACAGATGATGGTTGTTATGTGTAAATATCTGAGTTATATTTCATCTTAGCTCAAGTTATATTCAAATTGTGACACAGCTACTTAAATTCTCCTCTGTGATTTTATCATTGGGAATAATCAAACAACTTTAGAAGTACATTACTTCTTTTGAATCTGTAAGCACCATATAATTTTAAATAACCTTACTTTCTGAGGAAAAGACTGGTATGTCAGAAGCACTTTAAAATCATAGCATATACAGAGTTTCAGGGTTTGGAGAGATTTGGAAATCAGACAGGCCAAATTCCTCCTTCGACAGAGAAGCAAGCTGAGGCTGGAAATGGTTAAGTGATTTAGTCAACATCCAGTTAGAGGATTAAGAAAACAAATTTTGAACTCAGAAAACTTATAACATTGAACAATTTGATTGGGTATATGTACGGGACAGGGCAAGGGCAGGTTTACAGCTGTTCATATGGAAAATAATACAGTAATTAATACGTAACAGTGTAAGAATAAACTGCTTCGTGTACTCAGAACTGTAAACCTACTTTTTGTCCCACCCTGTATATAGATTTAAGGGACAAAAGGGGTTTACTGCCCATGGCTTTTGTTTTAAACTGTGTGGACACGTGTGTCGTGTGCATGTGTGCACACACACGAGTTTGTGTGTGTGCGGATACAGATATGGGTATGAAAATCATTTTAATTATCGTTATCACAGAGGAAAACAACATCGTGGTTCCCCAACTCAGGCCCAGGCCAAAATGTCTAACTAAATTACAAAATTTAATATCTGCCACAACTCCTCCAACATAAACAGATTTACAAGATATGCAGCTTCAAATTACGTGGCTATTGGCAAGGCTGTTTTTCTGCAGAGATGCGTCCAGCACCTTGGTAAATATCCTTATTCTGATCCTCGAGCTAACAATAAACCCCACAAACAAAAAAGACATTCAGTGTTTCTGCTCTCTTTGTTTCCAGGGAGTATTGTGAAAGTAATTATTCTGTTGTATTTAAGAGGCCTATTTCATGGATGGGAAAATGTATTAAATTTCATTTGGCAGTTATTCAATCCTTGTTAATGTTATCTCCAGAGATAACTGCTTCAAAACAGGCTTTCAGGCCTCAGTTCCTTCTCTCCTACCACAGTCCTTCTAAAAGAGTGCAGGATGTGAAATTTAGGAGACTTGTCACCATCGGTCTCTAGACCAAGCGATAATGACCCAAAGCCAGATACGCTATTAGAAGCATGTCGGTATCATCAAAATGAAAGTTTGTCATTAATGGCATCGGGTTCCAAATTTTTCTTTGGACACAGGTAATTTTTAAAAAGAATCAGGCAAAGAAAAATGTTATGGGAGCTTCTACTCTTCTCTCTTCTCCTTCTCTTCTTGTTTTGCCACATTCATGAAAAAAAGAGTTGATGGGCTTTTACTGTAATTAGACACCCATTGACACAGAAAACAGTTTTGGTGTCTGTAACTGTAATCTCCCCATGAAATATCAATTATACATGACAGTTGTGGAGTGCTAGATTTCAGTTTCAATTATCTTGGCATATCTCTGTCATATTAGAGGAGAGCAAACTTATTTTTCCAAATGTGCAAAACACCTTTTAATCCAAAAGTGAATCTTTTAAAGTGGTGGGAAGCGGTCATGCAAACTTTTTCAATGGTTCACGGGTGAGAACCCGGAAGCTCCCGCAGTGGCAGTGGCAGATGGATACCGTGAGAAACAATGCCAGAGGCACCAAGAGTCTGCAGAAGACAAGACCAGCCTCTAATAACTTGCTCTTTTGTGTGAGAAAGTTCTAACAGCCAGGACACCTTTCAACCACAAATAGAATTTCCAGTTTAAAAAATTATCAGACTATATTTTTAATTCATGTGATTAAACATCTGACGGACTTTTCACTAAAGTCAGGTCTGGATTCAATTCTTTTGTCTGAATTTTAATTTTGGGGAAATGTTTACTGGGAGGCGGCTTCCTAAATGTCTTAAGAACACCTACCCCCCTCTCCCCGCCCCGAAATCTCACAGCTTCACTTCCACTTTGCCTGAAATTTAAGGTAACTCCTTATCGGGCAACTCTTGGGGATTTATTTAATGCTTATTTTTTCCAGAGGATAAATCTCAAGAGAATTCAAACATGATCTAAATGGCCTTAACCTTGGTAGTGCTGACTGGTCATGTGATCACCTGGGCTGAGACTCCCATGATGTCCACTGAAATGGTTAAAGTGAATGATTCTGTGATCTAGTTTGAGAGATGCAAATGGCTGTTATCTGATTTCGGTTCAGCTTTTTTTTTTTCCTTAACTCATATGTTCCATCTATTAAAATCTATTAAAACTTTCATTTCTCTCCTCCGTATCTCCACCCTTCGCCCCCGATTTTCTACATCATTTTTCTACAGGGGAAACCATAACTGGATGCAACCAACTGTGGTACTTCGAGGGGTGGTTAAGAGAGTCCCTTCCTACCCCAGGTACAAATTCATTACGTAGGGCACTAGTTAACCCACGCCTGGGGAAGAAGCCCATCTGGCAGAGAGCTTATGTAACATTTTGCAGCTACTTGTAAGCAGTTTCTTTGTTTAGGGTGAAGGAAAGACACTGGACGCCATCTTTCTGTGCGCCGTCGGGCCGCTGCTGGGTGCAAGCACACCTGTGTGAGCGCCTGATCACGTGGCCGCCGTCCACACAGAGCACCCTGTAGCTAGTCCCGCAGGTCCATCTTCAGGGGTTTATCCTTACCTAACTGGCTTTTATTTTTAAAATGCTTTTCTTATTATCCAAATAACACATGCTTAGTATAAAATGCTTGGAAAGGAAGTGGAAGTGCAAAGAAGCTTACTAAACAAATGAAACATTTCTTCCCCACCACTTTCTAAATACTCGCCCATTAAATGCCACATTCTCTGCCCATCACTCTATCCCTTGCATCACAGTTGCAGCGTGGATTTTCCTTAGTCTATGGCTCAAGTGTAAGATCAATTGACCTATACTTCTGCGTCCTCCGCCAGGACACCCTAGGGCTATTCTAGCTCCCCTGTAGTTTTAAATTCCCTAACGTCAACCTTCAGCCACCTTCTGCCCTCTCATCCGCTGTGCGCACTCCCAAGTCACCAAAGCTTGATTTGAGCAAGGGCTCCCTGTTCCGTCTCCCAGGGCCGGCTGGCTCTGCATAACCCTGCAACCACCCCCCCTCGCCAGTGCCACAGACCGCCTACTCTGAGCTCCTCCTGGACTGTCTGGGTGTCCGGAATGCTCGTCGCCTGGCTGAGCACGCACAGGTCCTCACCTGCCTGTCCGTTATGAGCACAGCCCTTCAGGCACCCTCACGGGCACTGGTTCCCGTGGCGGGGCTCACGCTTCGGTAACTGGGTTTTGCTGCTGTCATGAAGCCTATAGCTTGTCTTGAGAGGCATGTGTCCCCAGGGCAAGGACTGGATGCAGAGGTCACTGTCAGAGGACTGCAGTATTAAATGTGCAGTTGCATGCTTCCTAATAGTAAATGATGACACAAATGACACGTGTCTGTGAGACTGTTTATGAAATGTAACACCTTTCAATATTGTAGAATAAACACGTAGCATATTTCTATCAAATAAGAAACATTTTGTTTAACTCGACAAATGCCTTTTGAATGTCTACTATATCTGTGGCTCTATTTAGGCCCTTCTGCAAAAAAGTATAAAAGATAGACATAACTATTACTTTATAAACTCTTATCTTAATGGTGGAATAATATAATTACTATATAAGGCCAAATAAGGTGAATGGCATAAGGAATACAAGGTCATGAGGGACTTGAAAGGGTGGCTGAAATCGTATCGGGCTGGGAAACCAGGGGCTACTTCAAGAAGGTGGGTGGCATTTTAGATTGGGTTCAAATGATGGACAGAATTTTGATACAGATCATCTGAATATATTTGTTAAAAACCGACATTTAACGTTAATTAAATAGCATCTCAACTTTGAAAGGAAAATTCAATTTTAAATTGAAAAGTGGCATTATTTAGATATGAAACATAAAAGTTCCTAAGGATTGCATATTAATATTTTCATACTGTCATCAGAGTACATATTTCAGACAAAAAGAAGATTTTTATATGTCCCTTTATAAACCTCGATGGCTTTGCTACAAAGTGAACAACATAGGGAATTTGGACACAATGGTACCTCACTGTATGTGTGTATTACTGGCCCAAATGATTCACTGTTATTTAACTGCAATGAAGTCTTTCATCTCCCAATAATAGTTTCCATATGACCAGTGGCTCTGCTATAAAGAAGATCAAAAGGGAAAGAAAGGATTTAATAAAAGAAAATGACATTAAGAGTAGCATTAAATCTAGGAAAAAATACCAATATCCAACTCTTTTTTCTTTCCCCCCTTTTTTTTTGAATAAAGCTCCACGGAGTGCCTGAGCAGCTTCCCCAATATGTCATGAAAAGGCATTTTACAAGCAGTAGGCATGTGCAAACTCCATTTGTGTGTGCCTCAGGGGGGCAGAGGTTAAGTCGGGGGAAGTGAGGAATGGGGGGTGGGGTGGGGAAGAACGCCCCATTTAGAGGCAGGCTGGAGCACAGGTAACAGACCAAACAGCTAGCTTTGCTTTTACAGAGTTACAGTGGAATGTATCGATGGCAGACGTCCATCCAGTTCGGTCCTTTCCTGTTGTATTTAATGGAGATAGACTTTTTGGTAATCCAGAGTTTCTCAGAGAATCATAACATTGCTCAACTTGAGTACATGAGTTCTGAGAAAGGAAGTTTTTTTTGGCAATGCACAGTGACTTGATATGAAGAGCCAACTTCCCAAACAAATTTTCTTCTAGTTCTTAAAAAAAAAATTACAATGTTAATCTCTATTCCCGACTGGATAAACAGCTGCTAATAACCTCCAGCTCCCAGGGGAGGAGGCTGTTTCCTTTCATCTTCAGACTGGTGGATATCTGACGTGCACCGCGGTTTAGTGATTCCACATGTTTCTTACTTTGCCGTTTTCAAAACTGCTCCGGTACTGGTCTTGCCAACTCAGGTTTCTTTTCTTCCTTTTCCGTAGATAGCGTCCATAAACTCAAAAAAACACACTGGGTAATGGGACTACTTATTTGAAATTGTAGTTCTTTTATGGTTGGTGTATTTAAAGAGGAAATTCAAGTTCTTATAATATCGAAAGGAAGCTAAAGTCTCAGGCTTTTGCATTTGAGACCTTGTGAGGGAAATGACCATTCTGGTTTCTTTCACACTGAGCTAATTATTTACTCAAGGGCTGGCTGTGTTCAAAGATACTCAACTTCTAATAGCATCGCTAATGGGGTTACTTACTTATATATCTGTTTGTGTCCTACATAAAGGAGCCAACTTCAACACTTTTTCCTCCAGAAGGAAGTACCCTGCAGAAGATGACAGGACCAGCAGGTCCCCTGGGCTTTTCTCACTTGTTCCTGAGCACCTGCTGTACTGGTGACCTCAGTTCTACACCTCAAGATTCAGACATTTCGCAAAACAGCTTTTTAAACAAAAACCAGCTGTTTCCCATCTAGACTACAGGGGGAAAAGTTTGGGCAGCTTACAGAAACATTACCCAGAGACTACCATTCTCCAATAACTTTCACACACTTTCAGCTCCAAAAGAGACCCGGCCGTGAGCAGAAGCCAGGGAGAAGGCAAATGAGAAATTAAAACGTAGAAACTCAATACCTCGGTTTTTGACAGAATGTCCAACTACCTGCTTGAAAATGAACGTGGCTATTGTATTGGGACAATGCTTCCCCAAAGATGTCATTTAACTAATACTGGACAGATCTTGTGGTTAAACTTAACTTTACAGATATAAAGGAAGCTATAATTACGAACAACTGTGACTGTCAACCTCTCAGAAATGCAGTTAAGGATTTTCTTTTTTTTAAGGTTTTCACTCCTAAAACTGCGTTGCCTAAAAAACCCTTCTTATTTTGAACCCATTTTACGCTTGTTTTCTAAGCAATTAAGATACTTTTGATTTAAAAAATTTACAGCCACAATAAAAGTTAAAATAACACAACGACCACAGATTTTGAAAAAATATAAAATGGCCAAGGCCTCGTCTTGGCTTTTAAACAGTGCCAAGTTGCTCCAGCATTTTCTGTTTTGGTATGAATGACATAACTGAATTACTTCATGAGCTGCTACTTTAATTCCTAAGGGTGGAAAATTCCATGAGTTAATTTAATTTGGATGTAAAAAATATACATGAAAACTTGCTCTTCCTGTGGACTCTCATGTGAAATATCAGAGCCAATTGTCGGAGCTGCTGTGCTTCGAGGAGGAGCTGTCCGCCGAGTGCGGCCCGGGCTGGCGCTGCAAGGGCTGGGGCCGCCTGGCAATTTTCTTACCTCCATTCGGGGCACAGAAGGCCCTGTATTTTCTGAACTTCTATTTCTTTATTTTATTTTAAAAAATATTTTATTTATTTATTTATTTTTAGACAGAGGGGAAGGGAGGGAGAAAGAGAGGGGGAGAAACATCCATGTGTGGTTGCCTCTCACACGCCTCCTACTGGGGACCTGGCCTGCAACCCAGGCATGTGCCCTGACTGGGAATCAAACTGGCAACCTTTTGGTTTACAGGCCGGTGCTCAATCCACCGAGCCACACCAGCCAGGGCTATTTTCTGCATTTAAAAAAAAATCATGTATATTCTATGGCTCTGAAATGCCCTTTCTAGTCTGTCTCCAATGGTTGAAATCCTACATAGACTCAAATATGAACTCAATAACATCTGCAGAAAGCTTTTCTTAGCTGCCCCCTAAGTATGCACAATGTTCGCCCTTCTCTGAATCGCTTCTTAGATCACTTAAAAATTCTGTTTGGCTTTATGGTTAGTCATGTACTCGAGTTATCACCCTCCCAGAGTCAGGGGCCTGCAGGCTCGAAGCGATTCACATTCCCCTCAAAGGATCGGACGCACAGAGTGAGTGAATGAATACTTGTATATTTTCTAATACATACAATTTATATTCTTCCTCCCCAAATCTTCTTTCTTGAGAAAACAAGGGTAATGTTCTATTTTAAAATGCAAGGGTTGTGCCTTTTCTAAGTTACGGGTGGTCTACCATTGTGTCCTTGTCCTGAATAAATGTTCGATACAAAACGCGATGAAGACCACGTGATTAAAAGGGTCTGCTTGCTCTTCCCTCCATTATTTAAGAAGAAAGCAAAGCAAAAATATCATGAGGTCATAAAGCCTGTTTAAAATGTTTTTATATTTTAAAAGTGGGGAAGACAACAAGTTTTTGTTTTCATTTAAAGTTCATGGTGCCAGGGCGTTAAACACATACTTTAGGGGAAAAAATGAGAAAACGAGGCCTGGTTTCTCCTAGAAGATGGAGAAAGATTGTTCTTTGGGCGTGATGGTCCAGTGCAGGTTGACTGTCTTGTTTCTAGTGATAGGGCCTGAATTTTAGTAAAATAAGTAAGTATGGGGGAAAAAGAAGGGGATACACCGGTGAGCTCTGGGCATGCATCCTGTCCCAGCCTCTGTCTAAGGGGCTGCTAACGAGGCGTAAATGGTCACACCGCTAGGCTGCTAGGCCGCAGTCAAAGGCGCTTGGCCTTTGTTTGAATTAATGTATAAGTAGCAACCGGGGAGCTCAAGGATCCTGAAGCTGTTTGTAACTAATCCATGGTTAAGAGGATTTCTGTAAGTCAGAAAGAGAAAGAAAAATACTGTATGTTCTCAGTTATATGCAGAATCTAAAAAAAAAAACCAAAACAAACAAACAAACAAAAACTAAACTCAAAGATCTAAGCGGGAAGAACGGTGGCTGCCAGGCCAGGGGCCGGGGCCGGGTGGGAAAAATAGGGAGATGTTGGTTCAAGGGCACAAATTTCCAGTTATAAGATGAATAAGCCCTGAGGTTCTCATGTAAGGCACAGGGATGATAATTAACACACAAAAAGGTAATTACGTGAGTGAATGGAGGCTTCTGCTGACCTCAGTGCAGTAATCACTTCACAATATGCATGTGTATCAAATCATCACACTGTCCGCCTTCCACGATGTATGTTAGACGTCAATAATATCTCAGTAAAGGTGGGCAAAAGTTTTTCTTAAATAAAGAGAATCTCTTCAAGTCCTTTCTCTCTCTCTTCTTTTTTTCTTTACGTTTTCTTAAAATAAAGTCCCTTACTGATAACAATGAAAAACTTTCAACTGAGGATGTTAATCTACTCTCAGAAATATTTGATAACTGTGGAGATTAGGAGAGATGGTGGAACACGAGAGACAGGCAAATACAGCTAATTAAAGAAAAAACAACTTTGGAGCTGCAGAAAGATGAGACTGATGATGAAGATCCTGGATGAAGTTTACAACAGGCTATTTAAAAGGCAGTCCGATGTGCTCTGAAATAGAGGCAATGGCTTCTGAAACTCACTTTAGTTCCACCAAGAACAAGTCTTTCTGGACAAACCTCATTTTCCCAGGCATGCTGTACGCCTGGTGCCTTCTCATAAGGCCACAGACAAAATGAGGAAAGGTGAACTGCATGAAAAGAAAATCAGGTGGATATAACTGCTGGAATATCGAACCCAAAGGGCAGGGGATGATGTGAGTGCAGAGAGGACGTCCGCAGTGTTGAAGCTCAGGCTTCCCGCTCCACGTCCTCCCTGGTCAACACTTTTATTTGTGGCTTTGATGTGAGCATCCACGACGCCCTTAAAATCTGCCAATGACAGAGCTGGCAGAGCATGTAACTGACTAAGGGCCTAAAGAAGGCCTGAGCCTAGAGACAGACGGAAGGCCGGAGTCTGAAATTCAAAGGCGATGTGTGAAGTTTATACTGGCACAACACAGAGCACATGAGGACAGCTGAGAGACACGTGGCTTACGGACAGCATCTGATTACCAGTTCAATATTTGTCAGCGGGATGATACAGTCATCAAAAATGGCTAAGTGAATCTTGTTAAGTGTCCTTTAATGAAGACATAATATACTGAATGGGTTTGGTGATAGGTCCGCCCTAGTCCACGCTGATAATTCCTTGAGCACTGTGTTCTGACTAAGATTCTACATACTAAACGGTCCCCGCAAAAGAAAAGCATCCTTTATATGCTAGAGAGAATGCACTGGAAAGCCACAGATTCAGAAACTATTTTTAGGGTAAATATTTGAAGATATAAATGTCTTGCCTAGAGAAAACATACAGAATAGACTGTCTTCAGATAACTGAAAAATTTTCAAATATTTGTTGGGTTGACTTAGGCTAACTCTAGGCAGAAAAATGAGGACTGCACAAAGAAGTAAATTTGGGCTAGACATAGGGAGACTTTTCTAACATTTGCTGGAAATGGGCTTTGTGGTCGTTTGGAGCTACTTGGCCTTGAAGGAAGGAGGATGATGGAAACCTGTTGGCCACTTGGCAGGGCATTTGCAGGGGGATTTGGACAGCGATGAGTTCTAGGGGCTATGAGATACTATGGTAATAATGACTTAGAAATGAGGTACAGGCTAGAATATCCATGGGACTTTTGTGGAATCAAAACCTGTGGAAACCTAAGAGTGAAGATGGCGAGTCCTCTGTGGGTCATGCCTTTGTTGGAGAGGTCTACACAGAAACAGAATTTCCCGACTCCAGCTACTCCCATGACCACATACCAGCAAATGCTCCCCAAGATATCACATCACGGCCCACTCCCCTCTCTAGTTGCCAAGTGTTATTGGCACAGCTAAACAGCAACATGTGGCCGGGAGCCATGGGCAACTGAAGAGTTTTCTTGAGTTTCATAGTTAAGTCAGAGCAACAGAACGGTTTGTAACAGCAGCCACGGTTTTGAAATGGCTATGGTATTAGGTTAGAGAGGAAGTTTGCTGCAGCAGTGTGGTATTTAGCACAAAGAGTACCGGTCTCACGGCTAGCTTGTCTGGTTCTTAATTCCAGCTTGGCCACTGACTAGCGAGTGCCCATGCTTGGTGTTCTTCCCCTTTCTGGGCCCCAGTCTCCGGCAGTAAAGTCAGGGCCGTGAGCTAAATCACCTCTGGGCTGCTTTTAGAATCTGATTTAAGTCATTCATCTTCTGGTGCCCTACGTGGTCACAGTTCTCCTACATTTAATTTCACTTAAGTAAAAAGGTGCTTCTTCACCTAATGAATGCTCCTCTGATAAATTCTTTTTAATCCAAAGTCAAACTAAGAACATTATCGATAAAGGGAAAAACTGGGCAAAGATCGACTTCCATCAGTGCTTTCTGAAATGTGCCACATCTGACTTGGGGGGTTGTGGGACGGGGTCACAGGGGATGCTATAGGGGACAGGCATGGGCACCAGCTCAGAGGGCTCTTCCACCCCTAAGCCAACTACAGCAACTAGATCCTTACAAGATCGCGACTCCTCTACTAAGGGACAGTGGGATCTTTTCCTCCCGGAAAACAGGGTTGGGTCCATCCTCTCTCGTGGAGCCTAACGATGCAGCAATTTGTTTTTAAGTATGTGTCCTTTCTCACTAGACTGTGAACCTCTTGAGAACAGAGACCACCTATTAGCATAGAGCCTGACATTTGGTTACCATCTGATAAGTGGTTTTGAAATGAGTAAGTGGACTTTAAGCAAAAAGGACCCGGGAACCGCATTAATATTATATATTAATAGTACAGGAGTGTTTTTAGCTAAATGACCCTATTATTGATGACCCTACTGACAAGTACTAGGAGCACATATAGAGTCACACGAAGGCATTTTTGATGGAGGTTTTTGTCTGAAAGGTTTGCTTTCAGGTCTCACTTGTGAACCTGAATACTGAATGATTAATGGAGAGAATTATATTTGGAATATTGCCACTTCAATAATTTATTTTAAAAATCTAATGATTTAGTATCAGGACTAACCATGGAGATAGTGGAGGCACGGAGGAGATCACCTACGAATAAGTTTCTGAGTAGGTCAGTGACAAGCCCAGCTGTTTTCGAATTCTACATCCAGAGGTTTCTGCTTAGATTCTATTAGAAAAGTAAGTGGCTGTGGTAGAAAAACCATCTTAAAATTTATTACTTCAAGGACCCTAGTAAGGAGAGTTCGCACCTCCTGCCACTTTCCACTGACACACTGATTTAAGAATAAGTGCTTTGACAATGTGGATTTTGAATCTAGAATGCTACCACATCAGAGGGGAAATTCTTTACCTCCACATTTGGGTAGAGAACTGCTCTGGGAACCTGGCCTTGAGATACTTGGAAACTTCTTTCATCAATGAACATTTATCAAGATTTGAAAATCACAAGCTCCTACCACTTGAAATTAATTCTTAAAAGGCATATATACATAATCTCTGGGAAGTGCTCATGGTAATAAAAAAGAGCATGGAATTTGAAGTCAATATATCTGAGTTTAAATCTAGCTTTGTCACTTCGGACTGCCCAAACCTTCTAAGGCTCTTGTCACCAGCACCTAAACTGGACACCATGATCATCCTCAGTGGGCTCTTGTGAAGGCCACCTGACGTAATGCATATGGTGCACTCGGCAGTTGGGTTGGCAACTGGTCAAGCAGAAAGTGTTAGTTTCCGCTCTTCCCTTTTTGTTTCCTGGGAGGAGAACAAAGCAGTACATAGTACTTCAGGAATTTACAACAGAGCGGGTAAGACAAAAGTCACGCCTACCAAAGATATGTCGCTATGCATCACTGGGTAAGACGGATATCCGGCCAAAGGTATGACCCACAGTGCTATGAGTGTCAAAAGAAGACGGCTATCACAGGTGGAGGGAGCAAGACAAAGCTTCCCGGAAGAGGTGGAGCCTGAGTCAGGGTGTGGAGACTGGGTGGTATGACATGGACGGAGGGGAGCTGGTAGAGCCAGCCAATGCAGGCAGACACTAAAGCAGCAAATCCTCCGAACACACAGGGCAGGTTCTGTTAGTGTGCACGGACTGATCTGGCTGGAAATGTTTCTGTACATTAAAATAGCTAAACATACGGCTTTTGGTAAATGGTAATGGGACTTTATAAGCTGAGCTAGAAAAGTGGCCTTCGTCTTGCAGATAATGGAAAGCTGGTGAAGGTTTTTGAGCAGGAAAGCACATGGCCAAATAATATCTTCTAGAAAGCCCGCAAGCCTACAGCATTCACTCAAGTGTTATGAGCCATGCTGCTGTGAAAAAAAATCCCTTTCATTATACTAATACTTAGTAAATCACTGAAGACCTACTTCAGAACTCCAAGGAAAACATTTTATGAATCAAAAGCTAAGTACAATATGTTAGCAATTAAATGAGATAACATAATAGCCGAGGCAGAACCATGGTTTTTCCCCACCACGATTTCAAGCTGCTGCAGAAAGAAATGCTTATATCATCGTCCAAGTTATCAAGCCATTTCATTTTGATTTTCGAAAGGCGTGGAGAAAGGAAACGAGAAGAGTAAGTAGGTCAAGAGGATTCAAAGCTGTCTATTCTTTAATCAGAAGGAATTATTAAGGAGAGCTATAAAGGAGATTTGCTTAAAAAAAAAAAAACAACCAAAAAACCCTGCCCTGGAATGGTGTTAAGTTACTAGCACTTGCTTCTACTGCACAACAACAATGAAGGTGTGCAGTTGGGAAAGAAACTCCCTCCAACGCTGCTCTGCGAAGTTTCCGGTGTGTACCTCCCACTGCTACTTTATTTACTGCAGCTGGCCAAAGTTTTATAGCCTGTTTCATGTATTAAAATTCAAATGTGGAAAACATTACCAGTATCCTCCTTGAATTTTTTTTTTTTGTTGTTGAGGGGAAAGAGGGGGGTGGGTTTTTTTTTTCCTCTTCCCCTTCAACTTCCTTTTTATTGTGGAATGTATCAAATGGTCAAAGGCTAACTTCAGACTGACTAAATTCAAAAACTATTTCCTTTGTTCTTATGTTTTTGTTTGAAAATTCATACCAGTTTGCACAAGGAAAGAAATGGCAATCCAATCTCATTCACACACGTTACGAGTTTCAGGCGGAAGAGCTTGGTTCTGGGGGCCCACTACAGATTTTTGAGAAGGAGAGAGACTGCACAACCCCGTTTGGTTTAAAGGACAGCAGGTTGTCACCATGTCACATCTTTAAAGTTGCTGTGTTGTCTGGTGGTCGTCCTTGCCGGAATTATAAATGTCTTCGAGAAGTGGGCAAATGTTCTCCTCATCAGCAAAACTAGCCACTTTATTGCTTCTGCATAGTTTTTCAAAATCAAAGACACTGGCTAATTATTTCCCTTTTACTATTACTCTGTTCCATTCTCCCCCTTTCCCCTCCATCTGCGCTGCGTCGATTCTGCTCTCTTCTTCCTCTCCCACCTCTGAATCCGACTCAAAGAGAAGGCAACTCAAAGGTCACATGGTGCCAAACAGCATCTACGTGTAGTTTATTATTTTAAAGAACCGCTTAACCTACATCTGGTATTTAAGAGCAAACCTTACATATTTATGGAAAAAACCCCTCGGTTCTGAAGCGATGCCCTGAGCGCATGTTTGCACCCGTTTAACATATGCAAAATGAACACAGCTACAGAAATTAAACTATTTTTCTCCTGATTGAGAGCAGATATACAGAAATGGTTATAAGTCACAGATCTGGCTTTTAATAAAGCCAGATTTCTTAATTAAAAGCAGTATTGTTTAAACATTGAAGCTTAAAAAAAGAGCTGTACAAACTAAAATCTCATATTATATGCATCCCAAGTGTATTTAACACATTACCTGAGGCCAAGCTAAATTAAAATCTAGCTTTTCCTTTTGTTAACTCTTAGCAACTGCCATGAAGAGACAAACAATTTCTACTCAATGATGAATTTTTGGGGTAGAGGTCAAGGAAAAGCAAAAAAGAAAAAAATGATTTAGCTTTGGCATTCAAAAATATCTTTCCACGTTTTAGAAGTGAGGTCATTGCTTCTATTTATAAACCAGTATTTTTGGTTTCAAATTGGTTGCAGGTTTCCATAGTACACCACGCAGGACGGCGCTCTCCGGCTCAGTCTTTTACTACGAGGAGAAACCGAAGGGGGGGCAGAAGAGTACTATTGAGCAAGGAGCCCCCAAATAGCCTGCAGCCACTTCGCAGTCTCCTTTTAAATCATCGTCTTTAAACAAGGGATGCTTCGGGGATAACAGGAAACAGACCTTCATCCAAGCGACTTTTTAAGAGTCCGTTAAGGTACAAAAGAAGACACTGAAGTTTATAAGCAGATTTACACAGAATCACGGGCAACATTAAATTCTCCAACCATTCGGATGTCTCGTTAATTGTCATCACAATATTGTATTAGGGGGATTCTCTGAATCTTTATGATCATCCCCGACAAGGATGTATTCCCAAATCCTTACTGAAAGTAGTGGGCAACACTGAAATTCCAACTGTAATAAGGACAAACCTGCTTAAGAAGCATTCACATAAAGGCTTATCGATAAAGAGGTAATGGTAAAACCACTACATACTTCAGCTACACAGTCCCACCATGTAGCTCTACCTCCCATACTCAAAATGAAGATACAATGATTTGGGTTCTTTAATAAAAAAAAAAAATTCAACCTATTCACATCTGAAATGCCAGCACTGAACCAAGGAGATAAGTTGGTTGGGTCTTTTAGCCAAAGTCACCAGGATGAAGAATTTTGAACACCAGTAATGACCCAGCCATCTTCTCCTGGGTATGTGCTTAAATGAAACGAAGATGTGTCCACACAAAAGCCTGTACACGAATGCTCAGAGGAGTGGTTCTCATAATAGAGAGTGGAAATAACCCAAATATCCATCACATGATAAACATACCAGATAAATATAGTGTATACAATTCAATACTGTGTGTCGATAAAAGTGAATGACACTGATATATGAGAAAATATGCATAAACCTTGAAAACACTGTGCTAAGTTAAAGATGCCAGTCAGAAAAGAACACCACCTATTGCATGATTCCATTTATAGGAAATATCTAGATTAGGTAAATCTATAGCAGATCAGTAGTTGCCCAGGGCTGGGGGTGGGGTAGGGTGGGGTGGGGAGACAGAATGGAGAGCGACCGCGAATGGCAGTGGGAATTTCTTTTCTTTTTTGGAGGGGGTCAACATGTCCTAAAATTAGACCCTGGCGATGGTTGCATAACCCTGTGAATATACTAAAACACAGCGAGCTATAAACCTTAAATGGGTGAATTGCATGTTAAGTGAATTATATCTCGATCAAGCTACTTTAAAAAGATAAAAACAGCAGCACTAGTATTTATACTTGAAGTTCTAATTGTATATGGTAACTACAGAGTCTATAAATCTCATCACTTACCATGAGTGAATGTCTGTTGGCTGAAAGAAGACCGGTTCCATACCCTGAGCCCAGACCACCCATTGCTCCATTATGAGAAGGTCCAATGATGCCATGCATGTCCCCATGACCACCAGGCATAGCTGTGGACGGGCCCACTGCATGGTTCCGGAGAACGTGAATAGCATCGTCCAGTCTTTCTAAACGATCTTCAATTCGGCTTTGCTGTTGGTCAACAAATAATGTGAAATTTCATTTAGTTTGAAATACATGCACAGGTTACATAAGTAAAAACTGAGTTGACACAAACTCCACTTTGAGTTTCTAAATATGTTTCCAAATAAAGTTTATTTCCTTAAAATGATAATAAAAATAGTTTCCTTCCAGGACAACCGGTGACAAATGTTAATGTTATAATTATAGTGTTATTTTTTCATGAACAACAAAAAAAATTCAGTAATTCTTCCAGGACATTCTAATGTACATATGCTAAACTACATTGCATTAGCTTGAAAGGGAATTTGGATTTACTTTAGAAAAGAAAAACATTTATTGTATTTAAGTACCATTCTGACAGGCACTGGTTAGAGATTTTGAAAGATTAACAATGGGAAGGTGACTTCTTTATAGTTTGTCAATGAAATTATCTTCTTGAAGGCAGTACTTCCTGGGTCGCCTCTGTGAAATATGATACAGTGCTAAGTGTCAAGTCAGGGACACGGAAATGCATACACGTGGTGATTTCTTGAGTGCTATCAATTTTCACTTGCGTCTCTTGCTTTCTATATGTGATCAGCAGTGTGTGTGTGCTCGTGCGCGTGTGGGAACGGGGACTCAAAATGATTGCCGAACAAAATTACAATAATTCTGTCTGTCAAAGTGGTATGAGATGTCAAGGCTGAAGAATAACAAAGATTTGAATTAATGTCCACCAGGGGCTTCTGAATGATTTCAAACTCATTACTATAGTACAGGATTCACTCCCTTATACAATGACATTACGTAATTAAAAACCAACTGACTTTGTTTTTCACTCCAGCCATTAGGACCCAACTTTTCTGCAAGCAGATAAGGTCTGTTCTACAGTTTTTGGTGAAGAAAAGGGACGTGTAGATGTGCCTTCGTGTTTTCTTTTTCCCCAGTGTGATCAATAATGATACCGAATACACATCTATCTGCACAGGACTCTGCAGCATGCACCCGAACATACGCCGTCCCACCGGGTCCTCACCGTACACAGTAAGGCATAGCAAGGTGGGAAAGACGGGGTTATCTCTGCCATCCAGGCATGCAAATGAGACTCAAAGAAACTAAGTGAATTAATCAACTAGGGTCCATTGCCAGGATATAGTAAAGTCAGGGTTGTAATCTAAGTCTTTTGACTTCAAATCTAATGCCTTTTTGTACTACTTCATGCTACAGTCTGCGTTGATTTCCAATGGGCTGTGCGAACAGATGTACTAGCTCTACTGTATGAGAAAAGCAATTTCAGATTATTCTATACTGACAGGAGGAATGTGTGTCTAACACAGTTAGTCTATGGTACAGAACATTCTGATTTGGTGGGCTTCGGTGTTAGGGGACCTCCCCTACACTCCTAGCTCAGCTACTCATGTGACCTTGGAAAAGTTACTAACATCTTTGGGTCTACACTTCTTAATTTATGAAAATGGAAACGAATATATATGCACTTCCAAGTGCAAATGTAAGCATGAAAAGAAATAATACATGTGCCTACCATCCCTTCTGGCTCACAGCTTCCTGGTGGAGAGAGCCGTCTGGGCTTGCGGGTCCCCTCTTGAGTGGTGGGAATTCAGAGAACTGAAGCAGTAGTTCACAACTTTAAACCTCGCCTTCACACTTCTATAGCTGAATAAAACCCGGCTTTGATGGATGGGTCCAAGGGAATAACTGATGGAGGTCACCACTTAAAACAACCATGGGTCATCTGGATGTGGGCTGCAGGTTTACTGGGCTGGCGGGCAGCGCACATGGTATCTCACCCTGCCTGTGGCTGCATTTAGTAGCTAAAAATGCAGAGCTGGATGATTCCCACATCGCAGCGAGGAAGAGAGCAGTGGAGGGGGAAATACGCCTTTGTATTCTGATTTTTAGATTTTCCTTAATTTAAGTAGTAAGCCAGAAGAGAAGGACGGGAACCCTGAATGGTTGACAATGTTAATTTAGACAGATAAACAAATCTATGCCTTCTTCCATGGTCCATCTCCAAGTACGGGGGATAAAAGGAGAAACAAGGTGAAAAGATCGAAGGGCTCCTTGCTGCGCCCCCTCCAATTTGATTCATGTATAGTCTAGATACTGCACAGGGCACTGGTGTTTCTTTGGTGTTTCTGGCCCCGTCACTGAGAGTCAAGAAAGCCTGGAGCATCTGACACTGAATCATCATGCACTTACAGTATTAATTAAATGTATGCAAATTTACAGCTATCCCCTGCTGGAACAGCAGAGATGTAATGATATTACTGGATGTCTGTGAGAACCAAAGTGAACGAGGGAAGAGCAGATTTCTTATTCCAAGGTCAAGAGGAGAAGTCCTATAAACCTGTTATTCTGGAAAGCAGAGCAGAGATATATAGAATCTTCAAGGGTTCCAGCTGTACAGCTTCGCTGGAACTTCAGCAGCTCATATTAGAGGAGTGATTTAATCACCAACAGGGATCTTTCCCCAATATGGGAAGGGGCCATTATCCTTCCAGGATTTTTAATCTTTTATCTGGTCCTAGATTTTAGAGCCCCGGGCCTTCCACTGTATCAGTATCTGAGTTACAATCTACAAACTAGAACAAGCACAATCTAAACTTGCAGAGTGAACTAGAGACGAAGAGAGAAACAAGGTCGGAAAATGGCTAGAGCGGAGACTCGCAGGTGAGACTTACCAAAGAGTGCAAGGGTCCTTCATAATTAGGAGATGACGAGGCCTGCCCTCCATTTCTGGACCAAACCGCTGTGCCTGCTGATGTTCAGATGGGAATTACAACACGATCTACATGATCTTAGCAACAGTCTTACCAACATGTGGAATAGTTCTTTTAGAAATGGCCATGTTGGTTTCCGTGAGGACAATAAGGTAAACACATGTAAACTTCCCATATAAGAATTCTGGGGCAAGGAAAACATTTTAAATGTAAAACACGAAGAGTTTACATAGACTCAGAATTCTCTCAAGTTTCCTCCTAAAAAGAGGAATTTTAGCTAGGGAAGTGTTCCTTGACAGAAAACCAACACTATGAAGTCCAGGTACTTTTCAGAGCGCAAAGTGGGGCTTTTGTTACATCTTCACGCAAGGCCACTTTGTTAAACCAAAAGTCTCTTCATCAATGAAAACCAGCTTTGCTGCTTGTTACTAAAATGATCCTTGAGAAGGAATAAGCCTTCAGAAATTTTTTAAGGAAGATTAGTCGGCAGCGATCCACAAAACTAGAAATTTAAAAACTCAATACGACAATGGTAATACGTAGTTCTTCTGAAGAAACAGTTTTTTTATGATTCATTAAACTTTCAGGTAAGAAAAGATTCATGCTATAATAAATATTACAGGTCTAATTTTCCACTTTTAAGTTTAAAATAGTACAAACTCAGTACAGAAAATAAATAGTTCAAGATTTCTCCCCAAAATCTCATGCCCCGACCCAGTTATCACTTTAACTATTCATTCTTCCTGTCATTCCTGGGTGTGTATGGGTATTTTTATGCTAAATAAAAATAGACTGTTTTGTTCAAGTACTTTCAGTGACAGAATCTGGACAGAGCTATCGGTGTGAGAATAGTAATCTGTCCCCATATTTACATCTTCATGAAGTTCTTCCTTGCTGACATGTGGCCTTTCACTATGGTTTACCAGGGTCCCCAAAGTGGCCTTGTTCCCGTGTCCTCCACAGGGGGCATACTGCTCAGGTTTAGGTTATTTGGGGAGTTTTCTGGAATGATTTGTGTGTCATAACCTTTCCCTTCCCGATGAGCCTAGGGGTGGTGTGGCAGAATGGTGAGCGCCGAACCTGTCTGAGCTCCCATATTGGCACAGATGTGACCTCAGCAAGTCCCGTGCCCTTCGTGGGCCTTGTACGCTCATCTGTAAAAGCAGAGCGTTAGACCAAAGTACCGCACTGTGCTGTGTCTAACGTGCACCCATGTTTTTGTGTGCATACACATGGGATCATTATACTCATTATTATATCTATGGTATGCAATCATTACACCCAGGTACAATGTGCACCCTTACTTTTCCCTCAAAAATTTGGGCAAGAAAGTGCACATCAGACGTGGCAAAATACAGTAGTTGTTCTCAAGCTTTATTCGACTCCAGAATTATTTTTCAAAATTATAAAATAGCCAAAAATTGGGGTTGTTTTGCTTGAAATGGGGAACTGGAAGTTCTCCCTGCTCAGACCCCCTCATTGCAAGCCTCACTGGGCCAGAGGTTGTCCCCAGCCTTCTCTGGTACTGGATGCTGAGGCCTGGGATCGTTTTCCAGAGCCTAACAACATGTTCCTGGAACCAGCAACTCGGAACTGTCCCTTCCTTTTTGGTCATTGGGAATGTTTCACTGCTGTTCCGTGATCCTCATAATATCATCTCTGTTTCTTTCCAGTTTCAACTTTGTCTCTCTCGATGTTGGACTTAACTGTCCAGCTACCCCTTTCTATTCTGTCAATGGAGGTCGGAAAGGCTGATACTAAATCCCACCTAAGCCACGGCCATCGCCTCAGACAGCTCTGCGGCAGTCTGAAACTTCCCACTCTCTACCAGGGAAGCCAGGTTGTAATGGGCCACGTGAGTGCTGCATGTGGAGAATAATATAGGGATGGAGGGGGCAACATTTAGGCAAGTAACTCCACTATAAATTACAGTTAAGGTCAGGTTTCAATCAGGTACAGCTGTGATTTAGT
Organism: Mormoops blainvillei; assembly: GCA_004026545.1. Lineage (NCBI taxonomy): Eukaryota > Metazoa > Chordata > Mammalia > Chiroptera > Mormoopidae > Mormoops > Mormoops blainvillei. The sequence continues at coordinate 357,310 of PVJD01000167.1, forward strand.
TTTGCTTTAGAAGCCACCTGTCCTCTTTCCAAAGAGCGGAGACAGGCACCAGACAGGGCCCTCTGGAAGCATTTATACTGGAAGGGCAGTGAGCCTTTTAAATGGACCTCTGAGAAGTGAAATGCTTTACTAACATAATTTAAGAACTTACAATTTTATTATTTAAAGCCAGAGGTCATATAATTTGTTATTTTTAAAGGCAAACATTCTCTTTTACTCCACATACTTGCTTCACAATTTATTTACAAGATTAAAGTTTTCCTCAAACGTCCCAATGACACGGACTTCAAAGAGAAAATTTGCAGTCTAAAATTTCTTTTGGAAATGATCCTTCTGAATAATCTCTATTTAATGACTGTGTAATCACATTCACGACTACATTCACTGCCCTTCTCATCTGAGGTGTCTTACTGGATGGAGTACATTATCCCATTGAGTATCTTCTAAAGAGCTAGGAGACGCTTAAGAAATAAGGTTTCTAGATGTATTTTAAAAACATCTAATCTTTAAGAATTAAAAGTTTTGGGTGTAAATGGCTGTACCTTCACATGATAGTCTGTCTCTCCCACTACTTTCTATTTGTCTGTTTGGACATGATACGTTTTGAGCTTTAAGAGGGAGCGAGTTTCCACCTCCTAGGGCAGGGGTTCTAAAAGGGCAGCCACTTCTGTCTAGCTGGTAGGGCGATGGCATGGGAGTCGGCACAGTACCTGAGAGAGAAGGAGGAGAGCCAACGGGAGTTGAAGGGTTTGATGAAAAGCTGTTGTTAGTGTGATCTGGAGAATAGATCTTAAAACAATGGGGAGACAAAACAAACCCTCATTATTAGGAACAAATAATCAACAATTTTGTAAATTACAAAGTGTTAATGTAATCCATTAAAAAACTACATTACAAAACAATCACTTTAGCTTTTTAAAATCAGAATTATTGAGGTCATATAAAACAGTAGGAAAAGAACTGGTCTGGAGGCTAGCAGACTAGAGTTCTAGTCCCCTCTTCCCCCATCTCCTCCAACGGCTGTGGGCGAGCCCCAGAGCTACACCGAAACTCCCTTTCTCCTCTACAAAACAGGTCAGGTTGTATCATCTCTAAGACTGTTGTCCACCTCCCTCACTGTAATTAAAGCATTTCATTCCAAGACATAAAAATACTTAGATTAAATAAAAATTTTTACTTGGTCAAAAATGTTGATATAAATCAAACATGTTTTACATTCCTGAATGTAAGGAAAAATCCAACTGAAGAGATAAAATATTAGGGCAATGCATCTCCACTTGCATTTGCAAATGACCATGTTTAGCTCCTGAAGACAACACCAAGTATATTCCCTCACACAAATAAGGTGTGTCATTTGTCAACAGTGAACATGCAGGACATGGTCAAATCTAGCCTCATGGCAGTGGGCAGTCAAAGCAGAAAAGGTGAGTCCCCAAGTGCCAAATATGTGATAATTTCTCATGGACCTCACTTACAGTCTTTTGTTTTTTTTAATGTCTTTTCCAAAGTGCGTTGGAATTGCCGCTTGCAAAGTCAGTCTTGAGGGGTCAGTGAGGACCCATATGACCTAAGAACTCAAGACAGAAAATCTGTCCATCTAAGAGCCCTGAGAATAGCCACGAATCCATAATTGAGTAGCTCTTAGCACCACTGTGAGGAGACAAGGTGGAGGAGACCAGCCCTGCACTGAAAGATATTATGCAAGAAAGCTACTATTTCCAAAATCAAAGCTAGCTGCCATTCATTTTCTAAAATTCCCAATGTCCACATCTGATTAAAGTTCCGCCTTCTAATACAAGGCCACATACGAAGTCCAAGGTCAGTATTTCCTCACCGAGGCAAGTGCCTTCCCCAGAGCGTCGCCAGTCTGGGAGCTGCCTGCCGCCCCGCTTCCTCTATTTGCTGCAAAAACAAAAGGCAGAATATGAAAACCTAGGCAGTGAGACGTCTCACAATTCTCTATTCCTGGTCCATTTACTCACAATTTAATTGCATTTTTAATGCTAATTATGACACATTAATCTTTAATTAGCATTAATTTGTTTGCTGAGGTAGATGTCAAATATATTCATGTTACGTTTTTTACAGATAAAATATAAACCCGACACCTTGGTTTAAAGATAAAGTGTTTTAGCTGCTGTTCCCTTCCACTTTACTTATGAGTCGTTAGTGGGGAATGGCTGCTCATTGCTAAGAAGTATACAGTATTTTCAGGTCTCTGAAGTTCTCAAAATTTGGCTTTTTAAAATATTTTAGATAGCCAACTAAATTCTCCTCACTCACAATTTACACCTTTAAATAAAAAAAAAAAAAATGACACATCGCAAAAGGAGGCTCTCCTCTGACAGTTCCACAGCAAACAAAATAAAATAAAGAACTATAACAGGCCTAGTTTTCTACAAGAAAAGATTTTTAAGGTTTTAAATAACATTGTCCACATATTTAGGTCGATTTTTAAAAAAATTGAACTGTTATGCTTCTAAAAGTCAAGATGGTCTCAAATTAGGGAGATAAAACTCAGTCTACATAATCATGAAGCTCCATCTCCATCTTAAACACTGGTATTTTTATCTATAAAATAAATGAATAAAGAGTACTATTAATACAAAGATACAGATTCTATTTAGAAGGCACATTCTGAAGGTAGTTTGCCTTTATAAAACGGCAGAGCTAGTGTTCTTTTGGAGTCCTCAGTGTCAATAAAATGTGTACACACGATGTGTTACATTTAGTAGGGCCTTGCCATTAGCAAATTAGCAAAGTATTGAAATAAAGCCCATTAAACTCTAGGGGAAGATAATTTTCAACATTTCGTGAAATAAGAGAAAGAACTCTTGAAGTCACTGATTAATCCATGCAACACTTTCTTACACAAATAATTTTTTTTAAAAACTTGCAGCCCTATCCTTGACCCAAGAGAGCAGGCTTTCTGGCAAACATGTCCTCAGCTTCCAGATCTGTGAAGTGGAGGAGAGGTCAAATCTCAAGTGGTCAAATTCTCTGCTTCTCTGGGTTATAATTTCACTCTCTTGACCTCTGCTAAGCACAGTGAAATGAAGTTTGCTACTTTTATATATTTGCACGTTTTGTACGTCAGTTAGATAACCTTTTGATGTGTGTTTTATTTGGTTAACAAAACCCATACCTGTATTCACCTATTACTAAAACTGAAAGAATACTGGTACATGTTAAAAGGAACCGCAATCACCTTCGGACAAGACATTCTTTTTCCAATCACAAATTAACATTAACTATGTATCACTATGAAGTAGCTGACATTGTCCTAAAAGAAGTGAAGCTATAATGTGTAATTCTGAAATTTGAAATGAAAAGGCTTGTCTCTGTATTGGTTATTAGACTAAGGAGAATACGCTGAAGGAAATTCTTTGAAATGAGGTTCTGACAGCTTACTGAGCTAGTAGAAGGAACTCACAGGTATCAGTAGTATTAGAAATACCTAGTATAAGAGATAAATGAAATTTTACCTGGCATGAAAACTATAGTTGCTGCATGAAGGAGGTTTTTTTGTTTTTTAAAAAAAGACAATTCTAAAGAGAAAATAATAAAGATTTTGAAAACACAGAAAGCACTAACACTTCCTCAGGTTGCATTACCATAGTATTTTGGGGCAATTTTATATACAAACTTTTGTAGAAGTAACATTATCATATATACCTAAAACTTAGATTTCTCAAGTCGAAACAATTTGTGATATCTGAGTGATTAGAAAACAGATCTTCATGATAAGTAAGTTCACAGCCACAGTGGAAAAATTATATTATCTAAAAAAGAACTGAAACCCAGGGAGGGCAAGATATTGTTTCAATTACAGATAAAATTTGCTACCATAGGGTCTTTCAAAAGATTAATTCTTCCACTGAACAACTTTAAAATGAAGATAAGAAGTATCTAAAACTATTTTTTCATGAAAGCAAAGAGACAGGATTGAAAGCCAATACAAATATTTTAGAAACATTAAGAAAAGATTATTATACATAGCATAAAAAACCATACTTTACAAGAAACAAGATATGATCAGTACAATCACTTTCATACCACACTTTGTATTAAGTGCCTGCTATATAGAGGGAGATATTAGGACTTAGGAAGAATAAAAAATAGTATCAGCTCCTTACCTCACATTGTCACAAAAATGACTCAGAAAACTAACTCATGGAAGCCACTCTTAAAAGCAGGCTTTTTTTTTTTTCCCACATGAAGCCATTCTACCTTGCAGCAGCTGGAGAGCCAAACCCAAGGGCTTAAATTTCAAAGCAGTTTACTGGGGCCAGTTCGCCCTTCGCTTGGAATGCCTTTTGCTCTGTTCCAGCAGACGCTGGGGAAGACACAGTTTCAGGAGTTCCTCAATGCATTACGCTACACGGGACCCTCTGTTAAAGAGTTCTCTTTTTATTTGTGTGACTGATATGTCAAAGGGCACAAAGAACCAGAAAGGGAATATATTATTAATCCTCGAAGGTATCAAATTTCTTTTACATTGAGTAATGGGTCATGTTTAGCAAAACACACTTCTAATTAAACTTTGTGCTCATCGAATCCACCTTTGAGGCTTTAGCGTAACAGGACTTGACTGCTACTCTAGGCCTGACTTTTGGTCAACTCCCATTACTGGCAATGACCCAAGTGCCCATATCATGGAAATAAAGATAAAAACTATTGCCTGAACTTGAGTGGAGGATGAGCAGTGACCAAGAGGAACTGTGATTCTGCAGGGGGATTCGACACTTGGGCCAGCCACCCAAGTGGCGTTCAGATGGCTTGAACCCAGGGTCTGTCGCTGGCCAGGAGATGAAGCAGAAACAAAGGGTTTGGTGTGCTGGGTCACGTGTCGGACCACCCTCAGACTCAAGCTCAGCTTTGGGGAGATGGCAATTCCCATTAGGACAAACCCTAATCAGAACGCTGGGGTGAGTGGTGCCTGGGGATCGACTACTGAAATCAGAATTTGGAAAATATGTTGTCTCTTTACTGCGCACCTAAAACCTCAGGCTACGAACACCACAGAGATGTAAAAGGAAAGAGAAGTGTGATTACTACAGTGTATTTGCCTGAAAGAAGATGACTGCTTTGACATTTTATTAACTATTATTAAATTACTAGAAGCAGTATAACAATCCCATGAGTTTGTCTATAAAGATGACGAAAGAAGAAGTCCTCTCCGGAACCCCTGCTATGTGTGCTTTTAGAATTAAAACTCAAATATAAGCTACAACGTATTAATTTTTAGCAGGAGCCATTTCTAGGAATTCACGGGGAAAGTTGGGCCCCATGACCATGTGCAGGAAATGGACTAGAACACTCAAATCAAACCAGTCTATTGTTTTCTGCCCGTGGTCTTTGTAACCATGAGGCCATGACATTGCTGGATAAAATTCACAGACTCTTAAGCTCTGTGCCTGTCCATTACCCAACTGCTCAAGATTCTCCTAAAAGACAAAGCGAATCTCATGTGACTATTCTCATAATACAATTACTGCAAAACCAAGTCCTCAGAGGGAAATGGACATGCTTCTGCTAAGAATGCCACACGCTCAAGTGTATCATGTATACAAACATGTCATTAGAAGTGAAGGCTGTAAGCCAGATTAATTCGTGAACCAGATAGATATTCCAGGGTAATCTTTAGCATATGTTGTATTAAATCCATCTTGGTAGTCTGTTTCTTCCACACTGGTTTGAGGTTAAAAACAGGAGAAGTGCCATGTATTAGAAAGCAGGCCAGCTGAAGGCTATAATAAAACAATAATAGTTTGTACAGCCATTATGCTGGTTGTATGCTCTATTCTCTCTTAGGGGGAGGGAGGGTGTACAGCCCCCCAGACCACAAGAGGTCACACCCTGAGAATGTACAGGAATGGTGTCTCCCAGGGGGAACTGACGCACTCTCCTCCCTGCTAGTCCCTGGAGGCTGTGCAAGGTAGGCATCCTCTCCATGCTTCCGGTCAAGAAGGACTATTGCATATTGCAGGTGGCAAGGAAATATATATATAACAAAACGTATAAGGTTACTACCCTCCAGACATTTCTGTCCTCTATAGCTGGTATCTAATAACTTGCTACACTTCCTTTTCTGTATGCAAGGTTACCCAAATGTAGAGACGTTGGATTCTGCTGCTTCTGAGATACACCCAGCAGTATAATGCTGGAGGAGCCTTAGGAATAAAGTCTGAAGGGCTCTGACAGTGGCAACCCCGAAGGCCCGAGACTTAGCTTCGCTCCTTAACTGGTTGCTACATCAGTTAAACTACCATGAAACCACGCCGTGTCCCATGCATTATACACATATAATTCGAGGGTGCGTAGAAGGTCCCTCTAATTCAGAAATGTCTAGTGCAATCCCCAGAGTTTGCTGGCAAGGCTTCAGAGAAAGGTAGTGAATTGTGTGTAATAAATAAAATATTTCGCTCTACAATTCTCTCAAAAATCCGTGGACAAATGTGTCAATCAAAAAGAAAATTGCATCATTAATACAGCCTGAGTAAGCTTTACCCTTCTTCAGGGTTTCTCAAAAAATGATACTGGGAAATAAAGGGCAAAAACCAAACAAAACCCAAGACACAGTGGTCATTCCTCCAAACCAAAAACACACCATCCCGGACCTCGGTGAGCATCTTCCATCTCTGAGACGCCGAGAGCAGACCCAGAGGCACAGCGGCCCGGTCCAGAGAGCGAGCGCCGTCGGAGGCTCTACAGCACACACCTCACTCTGCGTGCATTTTCTTTTCCTATGATCCGCTCGGGACAATCGTTGACCACCAGGAAGACACATTATGACATGAAACTGAGAAAGGGGGGCAATGATCTTTTGAACTGAAAAAGCAGCTTCCTAAGACATCAATGTTGTTTATGAAAAGACTGCACTGCCTTGCAACTTTACACCAAGAAAACTTGAAAAATATGATGTCCATGTGTTAGCACTTGAACCCCATTCTTACGGCATTAGTATTGCTTATAGCCATTTTCTACAGAATCATGTGTGTAATCTTAAACATGTGTCAGGCTCTGTGTTCCCTATTTACCAATTATTTAATTAGCTCTGTTTGTTCTTTGCGATACAGGCAATGTACTATTTCTTTATTTCCTGCATTTCAGAATGAGTGAGTATATGCCAAATATTTTCAAGTCTACAGATGTATCCTATTAATCCATACTGTTTGCTAGGGAAGAATTACTAACAGGAAAGAAATCTCTTCTTCTTACGCAGACGTGCTGCCATCCCTGTCTTCTATCTCACTCTGAAAATTAAGCCAAAGCCTAAGAGAATTAAAGTGCGAAGAAACTTGAGCTACTCGGATACTGCGCAGCGCTAAAGCTTATTATCGTATCTAAGTTTTCTTCTGCATTTTAATGGAAGGAACTGGAGGACATATCTTAAGGGAGAACACATTTTAAGGGAGGACATATTTTAAGGGAGTAATCCTAGAGTAATAACTGTATTTATGCACGTTAATAAAGGTCTGTTCTTCCAAAAAGCTGAATGACCATGTCTACTTACTTCTTAAAAGATGGTAAAGCTTTCTCACATTCTAGATTTTGACAAGTATACCCATGATTATGGAATAATTTATGTAATGATGTCCCCTCGCCACCCCCCCCAAAAAAATTCCTTGTCTAGGCTCCCAAAACTCACACTTTTCCCTTTTAAAATGATAGCCTCCTTATTATTGTTATCTAAACTCCCCCTCCACTTAACCAGGGCCGTCCAGCGTGTACCCAGTTAAGTCCATCTTTAGCCGACAGCTGCACCCTGCTCAGGCCAAATGTAGGTGAGCAGACATTCCTATTTATCCATTAGCTAATGTTGAGCCAACCAGCTGAACTAAAGAAAATCCCATTCCCACTGATTTCATGACTATGCTGCCCACAGCTCACGGGGAACCATTACACCATCTCACAATACATCCTCTCCCCAAGGCCAGTGCCAGTCTCCCAGGAAGGCTGTTTTGCAAAACAATGAACAAAACTCTTTTTCAAATAGTGCCTAAGTATGTTTTCCTGAACTTGAGCTTCTGCTCCACCTTTATACCTTCCTAAAAAAGAAAATCAGTCAAACCACAAGTAGACAGGAAATCTGTCATGTCAGAGGATGAATGGCCGGTCCCCCTTCTTCATAACTAGACCTCATGACTGCAGAAGGGGCTTTCCATTCGCCAAACCACACTGAAGTGAAATATGCTTTTCTCACTCTTTCAGTTCTGCACTTCTTTCTTCTTGTTTTTCAAATCTGCCAAAACTGCATTGATAGCTACAAAACTTCCCCCATGTGACCTCTGTCCACAGCCCTCCAAGGTCAAACTGATGCAACATTATCTGTAGAAGGTTTGTTATAAAAAGTTACAAAAATGGAAACTCCTAAATTTGCTTCTTAACAAGACATGATAGCGATGGGCTGCTAGATGGCTCATCTCAAGTGTGAAATACATTATTGAATAAAACAGGGAGTGTATTATTTAGGCAGGATTATATTTGCAACATTTCAAGATACATTTTTATCAAAAACTCTCCCACCTAAGTGATTCACACTACTTCTCCAAGTTCTCCAAACCAGAGAAAATGATTCTGTCACACACTCTTCTCTCTAAAACCTACAGAGCGTTCTCGGCAGTGGCCCAGTGAAGTCACCTTAAGGGGACCCGGCAAGGTGCGGGCTTGAGCTAGAACCAAGTGCCGGCAGCCAGTGCATTCTGAGGTTTATGCAGGGCCCTGGAGCACGGGGCTCTCCTGTTGCACGACAAGGACAGCTGGCAGAGGCTAGTTCACAAGGGCGTGCTCGCCTCCTCCCAGCCTGAACTCTTCCCCCTCCAGGCAGCTGGATGCCCTGCTGGCGCTCCCTGAAAGGGGAGAGTGGTAAGGGACCCGTCTGTGCTGCAGTGGACAGCACAAAAAATGAGAAGAGGTTGGTTCAGTTCTTTGGCAGCAAAATTCGGCTTGGGCCTTAACTTGTTGAGTAAATTTCCTCGAGATAAGTGGCAAATAACCTCTGGCCCACCGATGCCCAGCCACGTGCTCTCCTGTGAGTGGACAGACACATGTCCTCCAGAGGGCAACACAGGGTGGTGCGGCTCGCTGAGCTATTTCACACGAGCCCGTCTTCGGAAGACCGTGGCGTACTGTGGCGATGAGCAGAGCATAGCACAGTGACTGAATCTGGGAAGGGGTTAATAGCTACTAGTAAGAGCTATTATGCCCTTTATCTCATTAGTCTTCAATGGTTTGTCTTCCAGGTACGGGTCTGAGCTAGAACCAAAGTGCGGGCGGTCAGTGAGGTCTGGAGCTCGCTTTGCCTGCTGTTTGAGATATGAGAGGCAAGGTGGTTTCGGTGTATTTAAACCCTCGTTCAACCTAATTTCAATAGACAAAGTAGCCAAATTTCAGTTTCTTGTGGGAAAAAAAAATGCGATTATGGTCAAGTCGATGACTATTTCTGTTTGGTTCATTTGTTTGTTCATTCGGTTACGTGACAAATGTTCGCCGCCTGACTGTTCTTCAATTATGAGGGGGAGAAAAGAAGTCTTTCATTATTGACCCTGACATTGATTCTGAGCATCAGAACGGGCATTTCCGAGACTCACCCATTATACTGTCTGTCCCGTTGGCAGGAGGCGTACAGGAAGAGGTGCTGTAATGGTTGGTACCACTGCGGTGGAAAGTGGACATTGGAGGAAGACTGGAATTGATGTCCGCTGAGGAGTGTGATGGATAGCTCTGTGGCAGGAAGCAGAAAAAGGAGGACATTTTCAACCATAAAATATATAGCGGGTGGTTTTTTAGTATTTCTTTCAGGACTCTTCATTCTGCAATAGCGAGAGCCCTTAGAATTTTGAAATATCCAAGAATACATCTTGCTCATATCTGACAGCTTTCATTTTTCAAATAATAAAATAAAAAGACACATAGTTGGTTTGGGTTTGCATCAAATGTAGGGGAATGTAGTGACAATGCAGGACACTGAGAAATGATTACCATCTCTAAATCTGAAAATTACTGCTTAAAAGCATCCCCGTGACTTCAGCAGCATAACAGAACACTGTTACTATTACTTTTTTGTACGGCCTATTGATCAAGTAAGGACGATTCTCCGATATATGCTTCATCCTGACCTTCTGGACATGGAATGGCAAAGAACAACCCGCCTCAGCTCTTTGTCCTGCCAAACTGGATCATCGTTCTGAACTCCAGGAAGAACAAAATGATAAAAAATGGTAAAATAAAAAGTGCAAATGACTAAATAAGAGTATGTCTCCAGAGTGTCAATATGTAAAGCCTTAGCTCAAAGACTACATTGGATTAAGTTAGAACAAATGAACTGAGAATAACTATTTGACTTCTTACTGGAGATGTCCTCTCCACTAGCAAGCTACCACGCCGCTGACTGTGAAGGATTCTCTTTATAGAATCATTTGGTTTAAGGCTTGGCTTTGAGTTCGATTATTATACCAGTTGTCCAAAGAAGCTGCTTTCCTTGGGGAACATCACAGTGCCCGCTAGGCTGGTAAATTAGGTGCTGCTCCGCCTGCTTGGGGATGAGACCACTAGGAGGGTCACAGTAACTTACAGAAAAACATTGAGCTATTTTCCCATTCCAGAGAGTATGTTGTTTAAAAAGCTGTTTCAGTAGACATCTGAATGCGTTACAGGCATGTAAAGGAAAACATTTAAGCTAAAATAGGCTTTTTTCCTGATATGTGTTTTATTAATGGGCTATGGCTCTTTATTATATGATTACCGGATAGTCTGTTAATATTGTTCAATATAAAATGGAGATTGGATATGATGCTTATAGGCAGCGGTGCTTAAAGTACAGGTGCCTTGGTATTTTCTTTTATTTTGAAAGGCCCATCTTAGGTCCCACCTCCGCCTGGATGATTCCTTACTATTCCCGACTCTTCCCAGATTTCTTCCCTCTGAAACGCTAACGAACTTACATTCTGTGCTGTGCCGTGGAATAACTACATGCTGCTTTTCATTGTTTTCTCTTTCAAATGCATTTCCATCTATAGTGTAAACCCATTAAAGGGAGGGAAAAGAGCTTATATCTCTGCATCCTACAACTTACTGCTGAGCACTGAACACACAATTATCCAATATGCTCAATGAACAACTGGTTATCCATTAGCACTTAATAAAGAGTAGACTGAAATACTAGTTAATTGAGAGATAACTGAAAAGTCTATAAAATGGAACTATATCTCAGAGCCGATTGTGCCACCGCCATGCCTCTGAAAATATTACTTCTGTACACTCAACACAGTCCAAATGAAAGGTCAGCTTCAGTGAAAAAGTTGACATGCTGCCCTTAACCCTTTCCAAGGTCCCAAGGATGCCTTTCATTTTCTAATTTCATGGACCTCTTTGTTTGACCAAAAAATTCCTTAAGCTCATTTCTACTTGCTGCTTACAGAATAACCCAAGGTGTCCATGAAATTGCTTCCAAAGAGTAAGAGAGTAAGGCCATTCCATAGAAGAGCTCATCTGAAACTCTGAACAAGCCACAAAACACCAAACTTAGAAGAGCTTTTTCTTCTAGAGAGCTGAAGGCTATAAAAAAGTAGATTGAGAGACAGAGAATAAGGAGAAAAAGAAAACTAAAAGAAAAAGAGATGGTTTCAGTTCTGTTTCATGCTGAGTTTCTGAAGAATTGAGAAACTTTATAAGTCAGTCCCAACTATGCAAAAATCAGAGGAAAGAAAAACTATAACAACTATTTTAAATAACTATTAATAATTACAGAATGAAACAGAAAAAAGGATTACTGTATCAGTGACAATTTTTAAATCTCTTAAAGTTGGTATAAAATGGGCAGTAAATTGGAATTTGATAACGGGTTAATACTGAGGTCTTAGACTAAAAAGTAAAATTCTTTCCCACAGATTCTAATGGGGAAACCAACACAATTTACCTAAATCAGCTATTTTTTAGAGACTTATAGAAAATAAGATGTTGAAAGCAATTAATGAGATTTATAACTACATTATTTTACAAGGAAAAGTATCTTGAAAACTGTTGTTGCTCAAAGTCACAGTAAATACCCCACAGAGAATATTAATGATATGTGAAAAATGTCTCTTAGAGTATTCAGGGATCAAATATGAAAGGTCCCTTCAGTCTCTCTTAGTCCTGCTATAAATACTGTCTGCCCTGTTCACTACAGAGCAGAAGGGGAAGTATGATATAGTGTTATGGTCTTACGTGCCCACCATTTATTTTTACCTATAACGGCCAGTAATAATGTATTTGGAATCTCTTTGACAGAGTAAGTGTTGAAAATGTTTCCATTAGTGATGTTATTATCAACCTATGGGTTAAGAACTCAAAGACTGGAAACCCTAATAACTGGTAGCACACATCAAGAATATCTTAATTCTTAATGTTAGGTTTCACAGCCTTGGCACCACTGATCTCTTGTGCCAGGTAATTCTTTGCTGGGGGAGGCTCTCCTGTGCACTGTGGTCTTTCTACCAGAATCCCTGGCCTCTACGTACTAGATTCCAGTCGCAACTACCTTCAGACATTTCCAAACGTCCCCTGAGGGGCAAAATCATAGCTGGTTGAGAATTACTGGGCTAAGGGTTTATGTTACAAAAATAAATAAATAAATACAAGACAACAGAACTTCTTTTATATTGAAATTCCAGACTCCTAGGGCTATGTTACTCTGTAGTGCACAGTCCAGGCCTATGCCAGGCCAGACAGCACGGACTCTACCCTATTTTTAAAAAGAACTCTGCCAAGTCATTCCAAACGTAAATCTTCTACACCATTCCAAAGTTTAACCTCAAGCTACATTCTTCTGAGTATACACTCATGACATAGCAATGATTGGTTGTGGGATTTCGTTGTAGAGGCTGAAACTGTAAAGGGAATTTGGAGAATCAAAATTGGTGACTTGACAGTTGCCACTGAAATGTGTGGATTTCAAGTTTTATAACTACACAGTCTGTTATGACACGGTATAAAGGGAAGCTGATAATAATGCTTCTAAAAGGTTTTAACCTTTAGAGACAATATGAATTTGGCAGTATTATACCCAAAATAATACAAGGAAAGCTCTCTTCTTTTCCTCAAACTGTTTATTGGTTCTGTATGGCACTGGTCAGAAGTCACAAGTGAACATTATAAGGAACTACCATTATTTTCAAGTGAAAGGACACTAACTGCTCAATATTATTCAAATTATTCTCAATCAGTGTCAGATTTTCAAATGTCACTTCAAAATATTTCTGAATGGTTACTGAAATTACAATGATTACTTGATATAATAATTTAACAGTTCCCCCTATCTGTGAGAAAATTCACTAGGATATAATGCCAGAGACCTAATTCATTCAGCCTTTAAAAAAAAAATAAAACCCCTAATCTCTAAGATCTGCTAAGTGATCATGTTAAGAATGAAAACCCTGTGTTTTGTGATGGATAAGAGGCAGTACAAATACAGCAGCTGATGCAGTTTCCTGGGTTACTCCTTCCAAATGACCTTTCTACTTGGTTGATAATATCATTTTGGCTTTCAAAATGTGTTGGTTTCCTTCATAAAGTCACAGTTTTGTGCATTTGAACATATTTTAAAGATACCTTCCTCATGCAATGAATACAAGATAAAAACAACCCACCTAAATTAAAATTCTAGGGCAATCATAGGGGATGAAAAAAAGAAATATAGAAGAAAAATAAATGTCAGATGGACAACTCTTAAAAGGACTGAAGTTCCAACATATTAGCACAGTGTCAAAATCTTTTATATGTAATCAAAACTTGCCTTGTGCATAGGACACATGTAGATTTGATCATGAGTTCCTCAGAGAAGTGGAAAATGATGATGGAGCAATAACACTGTTAGCCAAGAAGAAATTCTAGTATAATAACAGTGATATTTCTCTAAGCTTTTACTCTAATGCCTCCAAGTAGGATGTGGGAGAAGAGGAAATTTGAAAGTAAATCATCCACTATTTACTGAAAATGTGCTGAAATTTGAGACAGTTTGTGATTTACACATTCAAACTTATGAGATGATATAGAAAGGTCAATGCTATCTTCATCATTTGTCTCTCGTTAACGGATAGGTTAACTGACCACACAGTGTCTCTATCACTAGGACTAAACAAATAGGTATTTTCATGGATTTCAGGAATTTTAACTTCGGGGATGTTTTGGGTTGTTAGATTAGGATGTAAGTCACCTTTTCTAGATCTCTAGTAGTGGAGCAAAAGAGAGGAAGACCACAGAAATCTAGAAAGTGCTATATCCTATATCAGAACAGAGAAACAAACATAAATCTGGGCATTAGAAAAAGGGGGCAACTTCAAAGATGAAGAGAAATGATAGAAATACCATTAATTATAAGTGGACTTGTCATGCACTTTCCTATTTGTAGGGTGAGATGTCCACACATTTTCAAAGCTATGTATTGCACAAGGGACTCCGTCCCATCTCGTCTGCATCCCAAACCCAACACGGGGTCTAGAAGTGCTCTTTCCTCCGTTCGATGACAGACTTGCATTCTGGGCTGTGGTTGCTTCTGGGCTGTGGTTGTTTTTGAGGCTAGAAAAATAGCAGGTGAGTTGCTTCCTCCGAGATAAAAAGCAATACTAGAATGGATGAGTGCAGGTGATGGGCAGAGTGGAAACTTTAGTAATAAAAGAAAAAAAGGGTAACATTCTACAGCAGTTTTCAGCGGCAGTTGCAGTGACGCAAAACAGGGTGTCAGTAGGAGATCAGGGGGTGTGGAATTAAAGCTAAAATATGAAAAATTTGCAATCTGCTCTACGCTGAAATCCCTTGGTTGCTGTTACTGACGGGAGTGTGTAGAAAGATGAACCCATTCCTCCCAGTGTGGCACAACAGGTGAACGCTGTCTCCAGTGACAGAAGCTGGTCAAAGGCAAATGGAAATACGTGGTGCTATCACCTAGCCTCAAAGTCGACTGTCATTCTGCCCCCTGCAGTACATCCTTCAAACTACAGATAGCGCACGCATGCGCGCGCGCCCACACACACGAACAGCCATAGTTGAATTCTGCAACTCAAACGCAGCGTGTATTTCTGTAACAAAGGAAGCTGGCATTGTGATAAAGAAAGCACAGAACAAAACACAATTAACAGAACAGTGACAAAGAGAATCCACAAGGACTTACAAAGGTGATCTGATTCAGTTATGTCTTTGATCACAAAATGATATAACTCTAAGAAGAACGGGCGTGGACTAATCCTGCATTCATTTCCTGAGCCTTTGAGTACATGCATGGGAAGACAGGGGAAGAGATTTAATAAAGTGGCTGTTTGACCCCCATTACCAAGTGAATCTGCCTTACCAAACGTTCGTGCGGATGCAGGCTACAGTAGCTGCTAGACTGTGGAATATGAGAAGAATTGCCCAACATTCCTCCGTAGCCAGGCTGATTCATCCCACTGGAGGAGCTCCAAGGGTCACTGCTGTGATGACCATCTGTAAAGGACAGAGAAAATGATGACTTTCCTGAGGCATTCAGCCTTGCCTTATAGGATAGAGTTTCTCCATACACCGAAAAACGACTGTCTCCTGTACGTTCATCCTTGTGGTGGTTAGCTGGGTACACCAGAGGACAGTCATTATTTTTTCCTAAATGACTCTACATTACCAAACAAATACAAATATTCAACACAGGAGAGTGTTCTTAGTAAAAATTCAACTGTAAAAGAAAACCGGAACACGCTTCTACATGGAATTATGTCAAGTCAGCTCAGTACCCTAATGTTAAAGGAAACATTTCATAGAGGTACTGTAATCCTTTTTTCTATGAAAATTAAAAGTTAAATTGTTCCCACATTTTGGGGTAAAAATAAAATACCTGACAGACTTGACTGGAATTTTATTTTTTAATACCTGAGACATTATGCAGTTGGCATGTTTACAAGGTAAAAAAGCATATTCTGAAATAAGTAATAATGAAAAAGAACATATATTTAAAAGAGTGAATTTCATTTTAGTAACGAATGCAGTAGGTAGAATTAAAGGTGAAATTACATTATGACAAAGGGAAGAGGAGTCTCAAATATATCATTCTGAGGTTGTCTCCTTTTTACCTTTCTTTGGTACACAGTTCTAGAGCTATCTTAAGCCTTCAGTAGCAATTCAAAGAGTACACATATGTCATAAGCTAGATGTTATGCTACAGTCAATTTTGAGAGTCTCTGAATTTTCTACAATTATCTATGAGTTTAAAAGAGGATTAAAATAATATGAAAATTATATAAAGTACCTTTTAACATCAAGTCACTCTTTCGTTAATATCATATTAAAAACATTCCTACAAATTCTTTTCGTTCTCTGGAACTATTGGGCTAGAAGTTACTCTAAGAGATTGTTATTGTTTGCTTTAGGTTTGTCCAATTAAAGGGGGTGTGGGTGAGGGAAAGGACCTATGTTCCTGCTGGGTTCACTCACTTTATACCTTCTGTCAATAGCTGAACAAAAACTACTGAGTGCCAGATATAGAGCAGGCTACCAGGTAGGTGTTAACTCTATGGCAGATACTGTTTCGTGAAAATAAGATTATTTTCACCATGCATTTTATTTAATAAAGGTCTTTTGAAAATTTAGGCAATAGGTAAGTTAAATCTGACACTATGTTTCATGAGGCTTTTTTTTTTCCCTCCTGAGATTTTAAACTCAGAAGTTAGAATTCAGAAAACTGACACAGTTTCAGGGCAGGGAGGAATAATCTATAGATTTCTTAAAAACTATGCAAGCAAAATCATGTCTATGGTTTTGATAATTTAAGAGTTGTAACTAGAAGATGGAAATTAAAGTTAAAAATGCAGAGGCTGCACAGTAGCAGGTTTAAAATATGCCCCTGACAGTCTCTGAGTCTCTTTCCCCCAAACTGCATGTTTCTTCAGGGCCTGGCTTCCCAGGGCACCTCGTACCCCTGGCTGACGGAAGCCGATCTGAAACGGGACCGGGATGCACTGCTTCTGGGATCATAATGTGAACACGTAAGACTTTCAGAAAGGTATTATGCATCTATTTTAGATTTAGCCCAGAGATTGAGTGGGTTTCGATGTCACCTTAAATTCCAATATGAAGTTCGAGACCACTAACATTGCAAATAGATGGCGCATATGACAAAGAAATTGAGAATATATTATCATCGAACAGGAGTCTCTTGAAACATTTTGACAACACGAGGCACTATATGGAAATACATTTAGGATTTGTTAACAGAGAACACTCAATTCAATGCAGACTTATAAAAATACATATTTTACATAAATTATGCTTTTCACAGTAAATTAATATTTATCATATCCCATGATCTTGGCATAACGTTGTTTTAAAAGAATAGAAGTAGACATGTGCAAATTAGTTGTGCTCATCATAAATGTCAACTCGATTTTTTTTTTTGCATTTTTGGGTATTCATATGCAGAAAAGAAAATTCGTTCCCCACACTTTGCGTGGTCTGTAGGGAGAAGAACCTATTGTT
Source organism: Mormoops blainvillei (assembly GCA_004026545.1). Lineage (NCBI taxonomy): Eukaryota > Metazoa > Chordata > Mammalia > Chiroptera > Mormoopidae > Mormoops > Mormoops blainvillei. Next base: position 374,791 of record PVJD01000167.1, read on the forward strand.
TTAATCTGCCTGATCTCCTATATAGTGAGCACAATTTAAGTAAGCCACATTCTTGAAGGCAGATAGAAGAAATCTATCCTTTGGTAAATTTTCTCAATGAAAATCTGCTTTGAGTGATGGATCTGTGAGTTCACAATCTCTACAAGGGCCGGCAGCACAGGTTCTCCGACTCGTCCCAAAAGAGGGAGCCAATGCCGAAGTGCTGCTGTTTACAGCGGAAGAGGATAAGCCTTTTGTAACGGTACAGAACACACCCCAGTGACATACCCTGGTGTGCTCCTTTGAGAGTTACACCTAGGACAGGTCACAAAGATAAAAGATCCCTGGGCACGTGAGCTCCATTATGCATGGAACAAATTCTCTCTATTCCTGAGGGACTCATTCGGTTCAATTTTATAGATTTTCCATGGAATTTCACATGTGAGGTAATAACCTGAAGGGGCTAACACTCTGAAGGGAAAGGAAATAAATCCATTTTAAGCAGAATGATTTTGAGTGTGTCCACTGTAATCTCAGCGAGACTCCGGGCTGGCCCGCTGGCGCCTGCTGCCCCACGCATGCCCCCCTTCCCGTGACGCGGCCCTCCTAGAGCAGCGTGAAGGAGGAAAGCCCATGGCACTCCGCCAAGGGCACCCGGGCAGGAAGACTTAGAGTTCTGCAGACAGGGGGTCTCGGTCAATTCCATGTCTACATTTCAGAGCACGAACTTGGTAAATGATGACCATATTACGACATGAAGTGTCATAGACACATCACGGATGGAGCCTTAGCTGCATCCTTTGAACTCTGTCCTTACAGCAGCTGCTCTCATTTCAACCATCCTGGCCTTTTTTCAGGCAGTAGAAAGTAGCCATGCTGCCAGTGGCAAGACCGTAAGCTCAGGACCACATCTCCACGTGCAGTTAATCACATACGCTGGCCAGTTAGGAGGATGGAAAGACTTCATTGTCCAGGAAGCTATAATTTCCTGCATTTGTCTGGGGTAAAAACTGGGTCTTTTCCCCTACATCAGTTAGCATGGTGGGATAAAGCTTTCACTGTGCAATGAAATAATATTCCAGTCTTTGGGTAGGTCACTTCATCTACCCAAATGAGACTCCTGTTCTTCCCTATAATAATAAGTGGCTAAAATTTTATATAAAGTTATTCATAATGACAAGTTGTTCCCAGATGGCTAAGTCCAGGATGCTCAAACTACACACTGAGCCAAAGCACTTTAAAACATATATACAGACTCTTCTTAGAGTGAGAAGATGCTGAAATCATCATGGAAGACCATCCTCCAAGAAGCATTAGTTCTTGTAAAGCAAACCAGTCTAATTTTGACTCACTACAGTTCAAGGGGCTTTCATTAAAAAAAAAAAAGTCTTAGCAAAGTTTTAACTAATTAATTTACTTGTAATGGATGCAATGCTAAGAAGAGCATGGCCATCGGTGTTCCATACTTGCGCAGTATTCTGTTTCTTGGGTACCGGTTCAGCAGTCATTGGCCCCATACGTGACATGAAAAGGCCCAGGAAGACTCTGTCCAGAGGATGTCCCATTAGGGGAGGTGACATCTTACCTTGCATGAAGAAGGAGCTAGGGAAAGTGCTGGCTGCTGGTTTCGAGGAAGGGTAGCCTGGCGAGTCCCTGTTGTAGTCGGCAGTGCTTGCTGACGGGGCGTAAACCTGTGGGAGGAGAGGCAGTTTACTTTTGCTGGCTGCACGGACCACAGTATCTCAGGGACCACCGCTGAATAAAAGGCAGGAACGAGGTGCTAAATTTCTACCATGGGCATTCCAACCCCGATGAAAGCCTAGAAGCCTTGCTCCTTACACAAACACAAATGAACAAAAAACCTCTCACCAAAACGCTCATTATATTTCTGTGAATGGGACATCGCGTGTGATATTTTTAAGTCACGGGCAAGAATACTGCAAACTATGCCTGCTGACAAACCTTATATAATACCAATGGGGTGGTCCTGGGAGTTTGAACATCCTTAAAAAACAAGCAAGGATGGTACAGAGCACATGAACGGTAAAAACAGAAACATGCATCGAGCCTCTCCTTTTTAATTTTTTTTTTCATTTGCAGTTGACATTCAATATTTTATTAGTTTTATGTGTACAGCAGCGTGGTTAGACATTTATGTAACTTACAAAGCCTCTCCCTTTTACTCTACATTTCAATTAAAAATTTCACTTTTGAGAGAGGGAGAGAGAAAACAAATGCACTATTCAAACCACAGAAAGCGACAAATACATGCTGGAATATTAGATTCCCATAGTGTCATCTCTTTGCAGAGGTGCCTGAGAAAGGCCACTGAGAGCCGGATCTACACAGACCACCAACAACCAATGTGTATACAAGAAGGGGGGAGTGGCCCTGCTTTACAGTTATTATATTTGTGTGTGCAGCAAACTGTGCCAAAATCCTAATTTACTTACATTTGTTTACTAATACTCATGAGACTTGGGGAATTGGGTCTTTATAAAAATAACCTGTGTATTTTCTTGTTTATGTTTCCCTTAAAGATGACAGCATACTGGAAAAGCATAAATTCATAAGGTATAGTTTAACTTTAATTGGTTTCCCTCTGCCTTTTTTTGCTAAATATAATTTTAAAAAATCCCCATTCTCTTTTGCTCCAGAAGTTCCTCTGTCCAGATGGTCAGAGAGACTGAAACACTGTCATCCTCTTGATGAAAATGGATACCTTCCTGCCTCCATTTTGAAGCCGGCAGCGGCTCACAGAATTGGCAGTGAGCCTACAGTGATATTCACAGGTCACAGTAAAAGAAAGAGAAATTCGCCAATAAAAAGGCAACGGTTACCAAAAAAGTAACTCCCATTTTTTTAATAGCGCACATCAAATAAACACCCTAAGAAAAATTATATAATTGCTCTCAGAACACCATGAATCACAAACTGAGCATTAATATGAGGTTTAGGATTTCACAAAGGATAGGTCCGCAGAGACAGATGTGGAAAAATATGCACACACACACACACACATACATCAGATAAATGCTACATGTGCCCTGCAGCGCCCTTGGAAGTCGGGAGGTCCTGGAGACTGAACGAAACAAAAAGGACCCCAGAAAAACCCATGTGCACTTTGCAAAACAAGGATTTTTCCTAAGTCACGGAGGGATGTAAGCCTTATACTTCATGGGCTATATTTCATTTTATTTTTAGATGTTCGTCACATTTTAAATGTATAAACAGCTATTGGCTTCTATTTTCAAAGGGTTTACAATAAAGGAAAAATTTTTTTCAAGCATCTTTAAGGTACAAAGAATAAAACTTAAGCCACAAATCCCCACACAAAACAATACTCTTGAGTTCTGTGAAGCAAACCCCAGTATTTTCTCAAGAACTATACCACTAACAGTTTCGGAAACACTCCTAAATGTATTTGGAAAAGGTATTGCGAGTAGGTTAAAAAGATGAAAGAAAACATTACCTTCTAGAAAAGGGGAAATTGAAAATTAGGTCTCCTCATTCTAAGGACAGAATGAACATGATATGACTATAATGTATGTATAGGCTATTGGCCTGACAGCTACTTGGAACAGTCAGTGTTAATACAACCTAAGTGTGCTCTGTGTTATTGCCAAATTTCAGAAATCAATGCATTTACTATAAAACTGAAAATAAACTCTGACTCATTATTAAATCCTTTTGTACTTTAACACAATTGAAATAAATCATTTTAGGATAATAGTTTAATTTGAATTATATATTCTACTACATTATCCTTAATCATGTATATTATTATGTCAACGCCATTTGATGGCTCCCATGAAGGCTATTCCCCCCAACCCCCACAATTTGGGCTGAATTATTTGATATTTCTTTTGTGAAATAAGGACAAATCTTTGGTAATTTTGCTGATGTATAAGGAAGTTACTTTGACTATGAATTATGATCAAGCTCACAGATCGATGGGTAAGATCGCTCACTCGAAATTCATATATGCTGTCTGCATGAAAAAGGATTATCTATGGCATTAAAACAGTTCTTAGGAAATCTTATGTTGTCCAGTTTTTTTTTTTTCTGGTGTAGCCAAGTGAAGACTCTGTAGACAAGATGAAAGTCTTTGTTAACAAGAAATGGACCACTGTTTCACAGCATTAAAAAAAGGCAATTTCTGCATGTTTTACACATTTTCTTTATATTGTTATTTAAAGATCACATGAAATATCATTTATACTTCATCTCTGTAGCTGCAAAAGTTATTTTTAAGGTAAGAGTTCTTTATATGTTTATATAAATAAACATCACATAAAACAATTACACTTTTAAAAGCAGAAGAAATCAAACAATTTTCTTGATTCAACACCTTCTGCACCCACATTTTAACTATAAGAAAATTCAATAAAGAAATGGCTGAAGCAACAGCTAAAGATATACAACTTGATCAGGCTATACAACTACCAGTTGCTCTTTATTTTCCACTATTTAAAGGTTACTTTCTTTAAAAATGGAGGTAGAAGTATAAGATGATATTTATGAAAATTAAGTGATCATAATGTTCATACTTCAGTTATCCTTAGTGTTTTAATCTTTAATAACCCAGATGACTAGTGAGCTGATGCATTATTTTTAGTTCAATTATTTTGCCAATTTCTGAAAAGATTTCACAATGTAGGTTTCCATAAGGCATTTGATAGAGATGCTAAATTCAGCAAGAAGAACTCACACCATGTAACTTTAAATTATTACTATTCTAGGTTAATAGAAAAATGACTTACACATTTGTTAAATATGACAGGTTTTTATTTAACCAATAATAACAGACATGCCAGATAACTTCAAATAGTTAGAATTATTTTTAATGACTAACACCAGAATCTCAGTCCAATGAAACTAAAATAAAAATCTCAAACTCTAGTTCAGTGCATTGAAGTGACTCCACCAATGAAAGATGCGGAAAGTAAAGGAAAACAAAAATGTACATTTAGTTTTTCTCTGATAAGGTAGCTTAGATCAAGGTGATTTTGGCACTCCGATTCCTCCCATATGAGTAACTAAAAAAGTGAGAAATTTTTGTTGCAAAATTGTAAATGGGGAAACTTGGGGAAACCCTCATAGGAGGCAGTTTTTTAACGTGCTGTCTGTTGAATAAAAGCTTCATGGAAAACTAAGAGCAAAGCAGTCAATACTCGACACACTATCTTTTCTCTTACAACCCTGAGTTTAAAACAAAACCATACATACGAAAATTCTGAGTTTAGCAAAGCTCTCTAGATAACAGTAAACACTGAACTGATAAAACTAAGAAATCTCCTTTCACGTTCACTTTGTGTTGTGATTGGAGAAGTGTTACTATTGTACGTGAGCTGCTCCGTCCAATGGCCCTGACTCTCTTTTGTGCCGTCACCAAAGAAACAATAACATGATACATTCTTTTTAGCTAGAACCTCTGCCTATTAGAAAAGAAGAAAACTGAAAGGAAAAAAAAAAATTAAGGGAGTAGAATGCATATCCTACTTTTTGCTCTTGATGTTTTTGGTTTTATCTGTCTTGGCTTATCAGTTTCACTAATGGAGATTTAAAAAAATAGCAACGATTATCATTTGTCTAGGGCCTTCTGTAGAACAGCTTTAGTGCTAAGAGATACACATACAGGGTGGGGAAAAAGTAGGTTTACTGTTGTGAGTACCCGAAACAGAGTTCATTTTGTATTATTATTTATTAATTATTATATTATTTTTTCATACGAACAACTGTAGCTCTACTTTTGCATCGCCCTGTATATTATTTCTAATCTCCTTAATGATCACACAAGATGGATAATATTAATACTATCATTACTATTTTACAGGGCCAGCCTGGCCTGGATCTGACTGCCCGTTCCACCATTTATACTCTAGACAACGATGGGCTTGTTACCTTTACCTCTGTGGACTTAAGGCTCCTACCTGTAAAAATGGGGAATGACAGTACCTGATGCAAATTTCTTGTGAGAACTAAATGACATAATGTGTTTAAAGAAACCAGAATCATAATTGACATATTAAGCATGTGCAAAACCTCAGACAATAGTATTAATGTTACACTGTTATTGTTTTTATTATGTGGACAAATGTGACTCAGGAAAGCGAAGCCACTTTTCCACATTAAGAATTTAACAAGTGGTGCCCTGACTGGTGTGGCTCAGTTGGAGGGTGTCGTCCCACAAAGCAAAAGGCCACCAGTTCAATTCCCAGTCAGGGCATGTGCCTGGGTTGTGGGCCAGGTCTCCAGTTGAGGCACAAGAGGCAACCGACTGACGTTTCTCACATGGATGTTTCTCTCCCCCCCTTCTCCCTCCCTTCCTCTTTCTCTAAAAATAATTAAATGAAGTCTTTTTAAAAAATTAACAAGCGGTAAATAAAGGATTTAAACAGGTTATCAAAGTCTATGTTCTTGCCATTGAAAAAACAATTTCTTGCTCTTAAAAGCAAAAAAGAAAATGCATTTATAATGATCAATACTAGGCTCTATTTAGCCATTGTCTGTAGAAAAACATTCTCATGGGGTCTCATAATTACCCCCTACGAACATAAAATGTGCTAAGGCATGTTCAGAGTGAATGCGGTATATGTTGCTTCTGCAAGTGGGAAGCTAAACTCTGCAGAGAAAAGTGCAGAGGCTGCGGGTGTGCAGCACGGGCAGCCCAAGTGGATGGGGCTGGGCGGCGGACACCGGCCCACGCAGTGCGCCTTTGACATTCCTGAGCATTCCCACCCCTTTGCCATTCTGCAAGTACCATCTGCACGTATTAATTTCCAAAGCGAATTGGTTCAGAATAAGTAAGACATTGTGATCAAGACTTTCAGACCCTTAAGCAGAGATGCTGTATGTTCCATGATGAATAGAAAACAGCACAGCAGAACTATGCCTCAGATTCCCAAGTGCCAGCGAGGCTTGCTCAATAGCTCAGACCTTGGGAAATTTCACAAATATTCTAAAGTGCGGTAGTTAAATACCCAAACGCCCAGCGTTTAAAGTGTGTCCCAGTTGTTTGCAGACCCAGGCATACGCTTTGATGCTTCCCAGTACCTAATGGAGGAAAAATACCTGTAGGTGATCAGCTCACACTAGTCAGGCATTGGACTCTCGACTTTTACAATATTGTTTGTAGGACATGGGTCACAATAAGAGAAAAGAGTGGCCCAGGGGCAGTAACACTTCCACTTTTAGAAGGGATAAAGTAGACACTCTAATTGTTCTATGTGACCAAGTTAAAGATACATCGCTAACTGATCCACAGAGTGAGGGAAGAGGTACTTAAAAGAGACAGTCTCTGGATAACAAAGAAATAAGGTTCGGCAGGAATGTAGAAATTACCCAGCTCTGGAGCTGGTCCAACTCTTTTCAGATTCCAGCTCTCATAATTAGCTGTGAGGACATAAAGTAATTCATCTCTCAGAGCCTCAGTTTCCTCTGTTAAATGAGGTTATTCTCACTGTGAGGATTAAACGTAGTTACTGTTCAGCATAATTCCTAATTCTGTGGTAGTCACTCAATAAATCATACTACTATTTATTTTTTGTTGTAAGTGCTACTTATTGCTTATAGCTATTTTTAATGGGTCTAGGATGGTGCTGTCCAATGTGGTAGCCGTTAGTATTATGTGATTATCTGATTTAAGCTTAATTAAAATTAAATAAAGTTAAATATTCAGTCCCTCAGTCACAGTAGCCAGATTTCATGTGCTCAGTCGCCACACACGGCCACAGGCCGTCACCAACATAAAACTTTCCTACTACGGCAGAAAGTGCTATTGGAAGAGCTGGCCTAGAGTCACGCCTGTCTTTGAAGAGTGTCCCACTGGGCCATGCGTGTCACCCTCTGTTACAGCAGCTACTGCAGCAATGCCACTCACTTGAGATGTGCTGTTCCCATTTGGCTGTAAGAGCAAAAACTCTTCTGGTGGACCAGAGGGGGAGGCAGGTTTCTCTGCATCCTTAGGACCTAGTATACAACTGGTGTTTAATGAATGTTTCCCTTTTTGGATGGCAGGACATTTAGATTTCAGTTTTGTTACTTTTAGAGGTCTTGTACTATTACACATTTAAGTCCTTTTTATAACCATCTGCCAATGTTTCGCATATTGTCCCCAGCAGGACACTAGGGAAGGGTACCTATGACCCCAGGTTTCTGGATGTGTAGGAAATATAAGTGGGGAACTCTTGAACTGTAATTTCATCCTTGGCCTCTAATGTCTTTGGTTGGACATGGTGCAGTCACCTTTTTTGGGCAATAAAGGTTTAACAGACTTTTATAACTTTTTCTGATCTTGTGTTTTCACATTACTGGTAAGTGGGTCCCTCCATGCTATATCCTCTCTTCATTTTTATTACTTTTTTTTGGCAAGTTTTTTTGTATCACTTCTTTACACTTGTTCCTTTCTCCTTCCATGCAGTTTTTCCACCTGCTTCCACTGTCTTGTCTCTTAGCATCATATATTTAAAGCTCAAATGAGTTCAACCTCATTTTACAAATGAGCAAAAAGAAGAGGTTAAAGGACTTACCCAAGGGCCTGGACCCAGGGCTCTTCATTTTTTGCTCAGTTCTCTTGACACTCTCCTTTTTAAAGTCTTTTTTAACTTTATAACTTAAGTATTCTAATGAACAGTAAAATGTTATGAAAGGTTAATGAACAGGTTCAAGAAACAGAGTTGAGTAAGTTATTATACGGTTTAAAGACAAAGTGAATAAAGCTCAAGGGCGTGTAACAGTAAGGCAGTAAACAACCTGAGAGTACAAAAACAACAAAACAAAAAAGCCCCGAACAACAAAAAGCAAACTACAGGAATAAAAATTACTCACTTGATGTATTCTCTGTATAACTACCAAGCCGATTAATATTTACTAATGGAAAGAGATCCTACTTCATTTCCAAGAGATGGTTAAAGGCCAATTTGAATTATTATCACATACATAGGAAATCTGTTTAGAGATGACATATAAATGTCTGCAGTATATTGACAGATAGACGGATATTTAATTATAAATGGAAAAATTTCGGTGTCAGCTGTTGAAATTGTGAAGCTTTTATTTCCTTTTAAATCGACTGAAGCTTCCGTAGAAATTAACTAAATAGTTCTAAGTGTCCTAAAATAACTCCCAGTAAGAAGGGTTTTACTCCTCAAACTATCTTTATTGGTAGTCTAAAAATTTTTTTCACTATTATCAAAAATGTGTAAAATGTACCATTCATGTATATGATATTCATATTTTATTTTTGCTGATGAGTAATGAATGACCTGTCTTCACTCTAACATATTGCACTGCAAAAATATATGAAAGAGAATATGTAAATAATATCCATAAAAGAAATTCCGTGAATATATAACAAATTTAGAACACGTCATTTTGAACATACATCCATATCCCAAATCACAAATACTGCATGCAATTTTCCTACCCCTCTAAATATCAGCTGAATTTTGATGATCTGTTCACAAGTGAATTAAATCTGAAGCTAGATGCAATAAGTGAATTATAGCCAAGAGTTTTAATCCTTCTCAGCCACCAAATTTCCTTTTCTACGTTAAGAAGTAGTAAAATCGTAAGGATTTCAATTCCCCTCTTTCTCTTTATCTACCAAACTGTGTAACTGAAAGATATCAAAAAGAACCCGAAGAAAGAGACAGGGTGGGGAAGCAGGGGCCTGAGTGACCCACAAGGAGGAGGGCTCACGTCAGCACATGGGGTGGGCCCGCTGCGTCGCGGCACGGCCCTCCCGAAGCCCCCTGCCCGCAGCAGGCTCCGCGGTGATGCTGCAACCAAGGGGGCTGGACCTGCTGTGAGGGGCGGGCCTCCTGTGTGCAGGGTGCCACCCGGGCTACAGAGCCCTGGCATCCCCTACGGCCGGTCTGCCTTGTTCTTTCATTTCTTCAAATAAAGAGGCAAGGATACGCTGCTGCTGCTGCTGCTTTTTTGAAAATTTATCTGGCTGTAGTACATTTTTCAAATCTCTAAATCAAATTTCAAACTCTAAAAACAATGAGTCCATGTAGATTCTTACACACAGAAATTTATGAAGAAGAAAAATAACCCTGCTTTAATGAAAAAGAAACTAAGAATCATTAATAATTGTAAATGATATTACTGTAATTTAAATCTACATAGTGCGCCATTATTTTCAATGTGTCACCATGTGCAAGCCCGAGGCAGAAAAACTCCAGGACAGGCAGGATTAGGCCCCCTCTGCTATGATATCACAGATACAGAACACGTGAGATTTTAAAGTTATTCCACATATTATCCCACAGTGCAAGAAGTTACCAATTAGAAACAAAGAAAAAAAGTAATTTCTTCCGGAATCATAGCTTAACACTCCCCAGAACTGGAAAGGGACCTAGTTCCAACACCTGCCAGCCCCAAACTCTGGTCACAGTTGGCATGACAAAATGATGACAACGATAACAACACTAACAGTTACGATATGCTAGACACTCTTCCAGAGAAACTGTGCATATAATCATTCTGTCTTTACACGATTCCTATTGTTGTAATGTCACATGGATTTTACAGGTAAGGAAGCTGAGGCACAGCAAAGTAAACTTGCTCAAAATCGCACAGTAGAAAAACTGGAATTCAGAATCATGTGGCCTTGTTTCAGAGTTTGGGCTTTTGATCACTGCTCTACCACCACGTTATCTCTAGAGAGCTCTTCCGGGGGTTCATGGACTCCTACCGAACCCGACTTTGTAGAATCCTGGGTCCCTCTACTCCCTGGCCAGTTAGCAGCCGAGGGCCTGAGAACGCTGTTCTGGCAGAAGAGTACACTAGCTGGCCTCAATCAGGGAAGCACAAAGGACCCTCTTCTGTGCTGCGACAAGGAGGACCATTCATCTGTCTTCCAGGCACGAAGTTGAGAGAAGAATCGGCAGGTACTAATACTCTTGTTTAACAGTAATAAGGACAGAGAGGTTAAGTAGCCTGTTGAGAGTTACACTGGGGTTCAGTGATGGAATACAAGGACACTACCAAATTGATAAAAAGCAGGATATTATTTAAAGCATTCAAGTGAAGTGTGAATATAGTCCTGTCTAATGTGTACTAGCCTCTGGCTACAAATACTTCTTTTTATTTTGACACCTGCATCGCTCTTGCTCTTGGCACTAACTGAGCAGACACCGTGTGTTTGCTATTACTTTCAACGTGGTGCAGTGCAGGAAGGTCCACTGCCAACATTATGAGCGCCTTGGCCCTGACCGAGGATGCCTTGGACTGATCAAATGACACCTGGCTAAAGAACTCTTGAAATACTTACTTGCATAAAATTTGGTCCAGGTGAAACCTGACTTCTTTCTGGTTACATTCCTTTTGTTACTTATTCACGTGAGAATTGGCTTCCTCACCAGGCTCAGGACTGGCACAGCAAAAAGTCTGCAGGTCGACTCTTTAACATGTTCTAAACACCTAAGTTGTTCCTAAGCTTTTACTTATTAAAAATTCATCAGAAATTAAAGGTAATATTAAAAATATTGCTGTTTCTATTAATTATTTCTAGTTATCTTAAATCATAAGCAGATGTAATAAATTATTTATATCTCTATTTACAGTCACACATCAAATTCACAATTGTCAAGTTTTCTAATGGGTCATCTCCCATCTGAGCACTATCTTTGCCTCTCTGGCTACCAATTGTTTGCTTTTTTTAACATGACAACTACTGTGTTTTAGTAAGTCCTGGAACACCAAAACAGTGTTTGGTTATAGTGTCAATAAATAGCTTCACGACCACTGCAGGCATGGTGTCATTAATTAAATGAGGGCAGCACATCTTTCTGGTGACCTCGAATTCTAAGAAGTTACAATAAAGACAGATATTAATTTTACACTGACTCCAATGCTGATTATCACTATTTATTCTATATATCCTAATCAATGATTAAAAAGTCCCAGTGAGGAGAGCCAATCAAAGAAACAGTAAGGTTTAAAAAAGTATGATAAAAAATGTGCAGGTGTGTGGTGCACGGTGTGTCTGTGTGTGTGTGTAGTACCTGGCACAGCCCAGCCCCAAGCAGTTCTAAGTGCAGACAAGAATGAACGAATAAGCATATCACACATACAATGCACATCAAACTACGAATAACATCGTAACGGAGAAAGATAAACACTCATCATTTCTGACAAAACAGATTTTAGTGCATTTTGCTTCTCGCTGTGCTTTAGGCTGAGCTTTCTTGGGACTGTGGTGGGAACTGCCTACAATGGTCCAGGCTTCAGAGTTCCAAGGGTCCCATTCCCTGCAATTTCTCTTTGAACCCAAGTCCAGAGGTTGATACCTGAAGTCTAGCGTTGACTTCCTTCACTGCATGTTAATAGGTGTGTCTCTGGCATCACTGAAACAAACAACTCACTGCAGGCCATAGTTAAAGTACATTACTCTAAGGGTTTTCTAAAAGCCTGTATCCCCAGAAAAAATTCCACAGTCACAAACCTGCTTTCAGCACACCTCCAATCATGCCTCATCTTGGGAAATGCTGTTAAGAGTTTGTCAGCAGTTACACTTCGGTGAGGTGAAATCTCAGATCTTTTCTCAAGAATTAATTTTGAAGAGCAAGAGGGGGAAATGGAGAAAGGGGGAGGGTACGGAGAGGGCTTTACCAGAAGGGAAGGCAGCACCAAACTAAAATGCTGATCACTTTCGAGTCTGACCTTGTTCAACCCTAAGTGTGCCATTCCCAGTCCTCCAATCCAGAGTGTCTTTAGTGCTGTGCTTGTGTATGGTCATCACAGATGGCCAGAAGGCCATTGTTTCTAAGTTCCCATTCCTTCCCAGGAAGCAAGCGTGATTAGGAAGAAAGCAAGTGTGAGACAACAGCAGAAAGGCACACCTTCAAGCACAGAGACCCAAACAAGGCTGAAAAGACAGGGAGACCAAGATTCTAACCGGTAACTGAACAGACAAGAGGAACACTCAAAGAAACAGCTCACACAAGGGAATACACTTTTCTAGATATCTTTTTTGGCCTTGAACTCAACTGCGTGAAAGGAAACTTGGTTAAATTCTCTGATTAATCATTGTAAAAGTTCGTATCTTCACAGTATTTCAAATTACAAACCTTTTCCGCATCAATTACCGTATTTAATAATCACTTTGAGACAGATCATCTAACCATATGATCAACAGTCTCACCACACGACACTTTAGGAACAGGAGCTGAGGAGGGTGAGTGCCTTCCCTTCCCGGAAGTGACATGACTTCAGGAGGGCAGGACCGGATCAGAACCTAGGTCTTTTCACTCCAAATCCAAGGTCAGAATTGTTAGCCCTTGATCAGAACAGAATATCCTTCTAAAGCACCTACAGTCAAAGGAATCTGGAGATCAAATTTTCATATTAGTAAGTAAGGAATATCTACTAACGCCAAGTAGAGTCGTAGATGAATTCTACACTGTACTTTCTGAAGCACCAAACTTAACTCCAGGTGCTCAAACAGATGCCTTCCTCTTCTGCTTATGGAGAGAACTGTAGGAACACTGAGTCTCCAATCTGGTAAAATTTTGAACAGGAACCATAGCCATGGTACACTGTAAAATTATTACCCATCCTCCTTTTACAAAGTCAAAAAAAGGTACAAATTATCTTTTTTCTGTCAAAACATACGGCCCTAACTACTTTCAACTAAAACAAAAAGCATGTAATAATTACCCAATGTATGACTCCATGGCACAGACTGAAGTGAAGGAAGAAAGTATGCAAATTGTCAACATCTATGTCCAATCAGCCACCTCTCAATTACCATTCAAGTACCTGCCCCTCCCCTATATCCGGGGCAAACTTTTAGATAAAAGCGGTCAGCAATATTTCACTGAGTTAACTCATAGCAGAGCTTCTAGCTAGCACAACGCCAGGTGCTTCGGTACATTTAAAAAAGGAAAAATTAAGAGGCCGGAATTTTCATTAGGAGCCAGTTGAGAGATTTTTAGATGTGTAACAAGAAACTAGAAAATGTATGGAAGAAATATTCTGTATGTTTATGCAAAAGAAATAACCCCTTAGGATAGTTATTTAAAGAAAGCTTAAAGGAGGTGACAAGAGAATAAGGGGCAACAACAGTCTGACAAATGTCCCTAACAACAAATAGCTCCTATCTGCAGATACATTAAAAATATAATTATGTTGCCTTTCTCTAATATTTAAATTTAAAATATGTTTCCACTTGATCTACTTTTTCTTAATTTTAAAGACACGTAGTTTAAAAACCTGCTGACCACCTCAAATATTGTTCTGGAATAACAAGTGTATAAATAAGTACAAACAACAATAATTTATTTCACAATAAAAATTACAGTAAGAATGTCCCATTGATTTTCTTTCCAAGAAATGAAATCTTTGATAACTAAATTACTTTGTTCAGTAATTCTGAGTGTCTAAAACAGAAATGTAAAATTCAGATAATTGCTTAACATTAAACTAAGGAAAGCAGTTTAAATTATCAATGTTGATGAAATTAATGAGAAAATGTTTTTACCAGATGAGGAATACAGCAGTTTTACATAATAAAAGGCTCAGAATTGATATATGTCTTTTTCTCCCCCCCTTGATAAATTAGTATCTAGCAAGAACTGAAGAGGAACATACAGATAGGTTAAAAAGAAGTAAGAGGTATTTCCTTTTTTTTTTCTTGGTGGAGAAACATCTATTAAATACAAGGTAGGGCAAAAGTAGGTTTATAGCCCTGATAGCTGTAGCTCACGGGGTTGGATGTCGTCCCGCAAACCAAAAGGTCACAGGTTCAATTCCCAGGCAGGGCATATGACTGAGTTGCGGTCAGGTCCCTGGTTGGGGGCATGCAAGAGGCAATGGAAGGACGTTTCTCTCTCTCATTGACGTTTCTCTCTCTCTCTCTCTCCCCCTCTCTTTAAAAATAAATAAATAAATAAATAAATAAAATCTCTTTTTAAAAAGTAGATTTACAGCCCTGGCTGGTGTGGCTCAGTGGATTGAGGGTCGGCCTGCAAACCAAAGGCGCACTGGTTTGATTCCCCGGTCAGGGCACATGCCTGGGTTGTGGGCCAGGTCCCCAGTAGGGGGCGCGCAAGAGGCAACCACACACTGATGTTTCTCTCCCTCTCTTTTTCCCTCCCCCTCTAACAATAAATAAATAAAATCTTTAAAAAAAAAAAAAGGTTTACAGTTGAGTACATGAGTCTATTCCTGTATTGTTATTTATTAATTATTGTATTACAAGTATAAGCCTACTTTTCCTCACCCCTGTACATAGTTCTTTTCTTACACACTTAGGGTATATTGGGTCCTCTATCTGGAACATTTTAATCTCTGGACAGGTCTGGATTTTTCCTAACCCTTGGTAGATGGACACACGTATTGCATGTGTATGCGGGAGCATGCGTGCGCACGGTTTGTGTTTATGATAAAATCAATGGTTTTTAAAACAAAGCTGTAGAAGTGGGAAGGAGCTACTTAATGGGTGTGCAATTTCCTTTAGGGGTGGTGAAAATGTTTTGGAACTAGACAGACATGGTAGTTGTGCGATGTTGCGAAAGTACCAGCCCACTGAATCGTTCGCTTTAAAAAGGATTACTTTATGTCATGTGAATTTCCTCTCAATTAAAACAAAACATTTTATATGTTGTCTTTCCCCAAAAAATATTAGTGAGGACCCATCTGCAGGAAAATGGTATTCCAGTAGCAGAGACGCCAATAATGGGCCATAGTTCTTGAGAAGTAAGCCTTGTCGCCAGTTGCCAGAGGGAACATTTGGGAAAATAATGTAGCCATCATTAGGTGAGGAGGGTGCCCTTCCATTGAAATAAAAACTGCCCGCACCGAAGTCACTCATGGTCTCTTTGTTAGTAAATTCAATGTTCTTCATTCTACCAAGTAAATGAACTTATGATTCTCCCTCACTGTCGAAATCATCTAAAGTGACACTGCCTCACTGTCTTAAGTAAGCTGAACAGCTACAGAAATGGTCTCTAATGTGCTCTACGGAGCAGGAGACAATCTTTCAAGTTTTGACTCTATCACTAATT
The DNA here is from genome assembly GCA_004026545.1 of Mormoops blainvillei. Lineage (NCBI taxonomy): Eukaryota > Metazoa > Chordata > Mammalia > Chiroptera > Mormoopidae > Mormoops > Mormoops blainvillei. Next base: position 390,786 of record PVJD01000167.1, read on the forward strand.
ATGTTGGTCATTGAACCTCTCCTAAATTTATAAAATTCCTTTGGAAAATACAGATTGTCACTTCTACTGCTACATAGAAATTCAGTGCAAATAAAACCAGACCATGCACTGAGAAAAACACTTTGAAGAAATATGGACCTCAAGGTATTTAATTTATATGCATGTTTAGCACCTTAGTTATAAATTAAATATATTTTTGATGGTGATGAGTCTATTTTCTTTAACAGAAAACTTGTGGACAACCTATTTCGTTCTTTTCTCTAAAAAGTACAAATAGAAATATGGACTGGTGGTAAAACAGAGACAGGATTACAGATCAAAATTTTTTTGGAAAAGAATGAGCTCAAAAAGTTTTAACTGAACATACTTAATATTCTAAACTTTCCCAGCACTATACTTTAGAAATCTGTAATATTTATGAATTGCACAAGTCTTATTTCCCATAAAATACTATGGGCACCTACGAGCCAAAGGATGTGACTTGGAGTACATTCAATGCAATTGTCTTGCCCACAGCAAGTGCCCCCCCCCCACCAAATATTATTAAATAAACAAGAGAAACAGGTAAGGTAAAAGATGACCCATCCTTCCCTTCACTCACAAAATTTACACAGCGGATTTTAACAGCATTGAAGCACCTTACAGAACTATATACTAGGTGTCTTTGTTGAGGAGAACTGCCCTTGGAATCTCAATTGACGTCTCCGAGGTACTGCCAAAGCCAGTGCACCTCTGGATCCTGCCAGGAAAAAGGTGTCGCGTGGAGCTTACCCAGGTGTAAAGATGCTGCGCTGTGGCTCCACGCAGGCCCAGCCCTGGATGTGCAAAATCTCTCAAGGAGCTCCTCCACATGGAATCTATGAGTATTTCTGACTTGCTATGTTTGTGGTGTCTGTTCCTTAGTTTCTGTGTCCAGATTTTTAAAATAAAGATTGTCTGAAATTATGGCAGTCAGTCTGTGACTTCAATTTTTCAAAAAAAGGTGGAGAAATTTAAACAGAAGTCATGAGCAGGTTAAAGACCACAAATCATCCTTCGTGATGTTTTCTATTATTTCCATTTGATGGGACCTCAAAAACAGATTGGACTGTGATAAAGAGGCCTAACAGAGAAAGAAAACTTAAGCTGCACCCACCACTTAAAAAACAAAAACTCTTCCTTTTCATCTGCTGTCTAATTCCTTCTTTTCTTTCATGGGGCTGGTTCAGGTCCCCCTTATCTAATCGGTCTGTACACCGCATTTTGCCCTTCGCATGTCTTCTAACTTGTGCTGCTGTCTTCTGTTTTACATTTATGGTCTCCATTCCCAAGTATGTTCCAATCCCCTGGGGTGTGTGCATGTTTCAGTATTTCCATCGCTCCCTCTGTCTGGTAGATAAGATGCCTGATGCTCATTTTCCAGTGACGATGACGATGATGACAGTGATGATGGAAAAGCATCTTGCCATGCCCATTCTCCACGTCTGTGTCTTCCTTCCACACTCACTACCTCCAGTGAAACCACCCAAGAGCTCCTGGACACTGGAGTCAAACACCACTGTCATCTCTCAGTAACACCTGACGCCATTGACCATTTCCTCCTTCTAGTCGGATCTTCTCTCCTTGGCTTCTGTGGCCGTGTCTTCCTGATGTTCCTCCTACCCCTATGGACGTTTAAATTCAATGAGCTCGTGGGCATGCCCATTTGAAGGGCTCCTCATTACAGTCATGATGAAATCTCAGCTCCTCAATTGGGTGCACAGGCACTTTACGATCTAGGCACTGCTTATCTTTTTAGTCCCAACTGATACTATTAACCTGATACACCAGATCTCTAGCCATTCTGAACAACTCCTGGATAATAATATACGCCGTTCTCTTCCTTGATCCAGTTATTAGCCTTACACTTTGTCTGCTTAATTTCCATTCATTCTTGGACCTCATGTCCTCTAGGCCAACTGTGGGACAGGTACCCCTCCTGTGCATACCTTAGGTAGCCGTGTCCCCCCATGGGTGCCTGAGCAGACTAAATGTAGCTGTCTACCTCATGCCTGTCTCATTCAGAGCTATATCCCAGCACCTGACTCACAGTAAACATTTGAGCTTCTTCTTACTATTTAAGGAGTTAGGAAAAGTACATCAAAATGTTTTTTAAACAACCATAATAACTCTTCCCTAAATAGGAAAGGTGAAATCTACAGCTTCTCTATAACTTCCAACTGATAATGTCAGGTAAGGGTGTTCGTCCAAAGAACAGATCTAGGATTCTGTCCAAGTGCACGCCAATGACTGGCATTCCGTGGGAGAAGCCTGAAGCTCTGTTTTCGGTCCCTAAATTCCCCTGGGTTCTGCTCCTGTACTTGACGCCAGATGCCCAGAACAAGCTACCAAGGAAAAAACGACTTGAGGGCTCTAGGCACACTGCGACTATCCCAGGATTCAGAATCCCAAATGTTAGCTCGCTCGGGTGCCATGTGGGAAGAGAACGCAAACTGCCACCCCCCCCCAAGGGATGCCCAAAGAAGGTACCTTTCATCTTCCTGAGGTTTTCACTTGGGGTGGGTTACCCTTTGATTTAATAGGCAGCATCCACTTCAGGACCAGTTTCTTAATAATGCCGGTTTTCTTCTGCTACACACATATCCCACCAAAGAGGGCCATGCCAGCCTGACTGCTCCTCAGGTGACATGATCTGTGGTATTTTCTAAAAGAGTCTGACGTGAACCAGCTGGGTGAGAAAATGCTCAGAGCTGCATTTCCTTGAAATGCGATGCTATTTTTGAACTTCTAATTGAAAAAAATTTAAACTGCAAGTAATTAAGTATGGAAGCGCACACCAAGGATGGCTGGTGTTTAGGCACACGGTAAACTGATCTGCCATTGAACTGGGAGGCTAATATTAGGACCGGGTAAGCCAAGCTGGGCTTTGTGTTTGTTCAGTGTCTCATACTATTTTTCAAATGTCATGAGCTCAGCAAAACCCAAAACACATTTTCTCAGCACTTCTCTGTATTTTTCAGCCCATATGTATTTCGAGGAGTTTAATTCATATGTTTCTGATTTATTTACATGCAAGTCATCAGAATGTTGTTTTGTACGAACTATTTGATGTCTAGGAAGCCTGTTGAGCCTTTCCTTTGAGGTTTTTTTCCTCTCCTTAGGATCAGGAAGCCATGCTTTGCAAATAGTTAAAAAAAAAAAAAAAAGGAAAGGAAAAAAAAGCTCATCAGAACCCCCAATATTTTTTCCTCAAAGGTTCAAATTTTGTTCAAAAGGTAGATGGCATACAGTCTGAGCACGATTCTACAGTCGGCAGACTGCATTTTCCTGCTCCTAATTGACACTGCCCTTCTTGATGTTAGTAATGTCTTCCTTGTGGACATAAAAGTGCATATTTGCAGTGTATGAACAAGAACAGATCCGAAAGAGAGGCGATGAGCTCTTCAAAGACTAAGTGAATGGATTCTATAACGTGGTATCTAGGGACCGGGGGAGGCGGGGGGCGCTGAGCACCCAGAGAGGAAAGGAGTTGTCGCCTTTGCAGGAGAGTACTGAGAAAGCCGGCACAACGTGTCCTCCCACTAGAAATTTCGCAGGCGTTCTCTTTCCTTAATTTCTAAAAGTACCTTCGATTCAAGTGTGATCCGGTACTTGTTTGCATACATTATAACAAACAAAACCCACCATAACATAATTTTATAAATATTTCTCCATCTGTGAGTAACTACAAACTAAACAAAGAACACTAGTAATTTTTAGGACTTCCAAAGAAGGAGTTGGTTGGAGGATCCCTACGTTCAGACTTTGGACAAAGCAAGTTTTCTTTTTCTTTAAAGAGGATGAAGACACTATACATTAAACCCATGTAGGAGGACTTTATTCTTTTAGCATCACTGATGTCTATAAAAATTTGATCACTTTAAAAGGTCCAACAGAATGCCCTAGTGCTTTCGGAAGACCAAATCAGATTTTAAGAGTAGAGGATTTTTCAAAAATCGTATATGAAAGAAGGTCGCCTCCTCTGCAAGCTTTCCTAAATTTCAGTCCAAAAACCAAATTCATGCTTGGCCAAACCCTACGGCTGCACAATCCCATGCCTCTATAGTGTGTGTCTAAAATGGAAGCCCACATTTCCCATCACTCTTTGTCCTCTGTTGTGGGGACAGCTTAGAAATGCTAGTTAATCTGAACAGGAACTGAAAGATTTCTACCTCCACCACCTTTCAAAACTGAGAGAGCTCTGTCCCCTAAAACTCTTTTCCATTTTCCCATTTCAAAACCAGAATGGTGTCAGTGCTGAAATGATTCAAAAAGTCTTCTCAAATCAACTCTCTCTCCAGTACAGCTGCTGTTAAGTGACCCAACATGTCCTGAGGCAGACTGACAGCCCATGCTCTGTTGCTAGAGTTCCCAATACTATACATTTCAGTAAAACAATACATACTTTTTAAAAGCCACCAAACTGGACCCCTCAATACATGACTCTTCGAAAGCAGCTAATACGTCATGGCAGCAAATAGAAACGTTAAGTCTTAAGCTGTCAAACTAAAGGGTGATTTAAGGCTATAATATGTCCATTAAATATCAGTCAAATAACTAAATAGCCACTATTAATCTATGTTGCTAGAGCAAATCAATTAATCACTGCTATGAATTCGAACAGCTCAGAGGACCAATTTTTATTAAACTGTAAGAAGATTACCAAATAGCAAAATATAATCATTACCAAGATTGTTAAAAACAAAACAAAACAAAACAAACAACAACAACAACCATTTAGCAAATTAATCTGTATATTATGGGGAGAAAACTTGGGCAAAGAAAAAAAGTAGTCCTAGCCAAATATCTTAAGGCCGAGTCAATTACCATTGTAAAAACATGGTCAGTTTTCTCTCCAGAGTCTATCTTACAGAGATATCTCTACAATTTAAGTTTTTCAGTTTTTACTACCTTTCAATAGAGATGATGAAGAAGTTGTCGAGTACTGTGGTTAGGTTTCAATAGCTGGCCTTCAGAACTAATAATTCGTCTCACGTTCAAAAAAACCTTTTGGGGAACATACTTTTGTTTTTTGGTCCTGGTCTGTTGATTCTCAGTTTAAAAGAAGGAAGATGTTAATAGAAACATTCACTCATGAGATACCACATTATCTTTAGAAACTACATAAATTCCTAATTATGAGGAATATTTTGAAATGCAATAGCTGAAGTGAAAAAGTCAGCTTCATGGGCTACCCATCTGCAGAACAGATTACAAGACATGTGAATTTGAGAGCATTATAGAAAAATGTTACTTGGAAAGAAAACATTTTCATGGGTAGCATTAAAACTGTCTATAATGTTCTTCCCCTCTCTTCGCCTCTCTGTTCCCCAACACTAGGCCTTCCCTTGGCAGGCTCACAGATGCCATCCCTGCTGAGCAACAGTAATGAAGAGCCTCTCCCTGGGTACCCCCCACTGCCACAAATTCAGCAAGAGAGAAGTCACTGTGCTTGGGAGAGATGGGTCTCCAAAGTCTCCCCTCCGAAGCACACAGGCACACACACCACACTTCACACTTGCCTTCCCACTGCGTGGCCCGAGACGTGCAGCAAGACAGAGTCTCAAAGAACTCCTGCCCCTCTGCAATGTGCAGAAACAAACCCAGAGAGGTGTCCTAGATGAAACACACACACACACACACACACACACACCCCACCCACCCCTCTATTAATCCCTATCACTGCCATTTTTCAGCATCATTTCAATGTTTAACAACCTGAACTAATAGCCATTTGAAAACATGTCCTGAGCTTCTGGAGGGAACCCATTCCCCACCACCCATTTGTTTTTTAACTTTAGTATAATTCTGATCATCTTGATGAACTGACCTGCTCTGAGATTTTAACAGAAGGGTGGACAATTTTTTTGTTTGTTTTAATTGAAGGTCCTTAATGTGGGCCACATGTTTCTGGCGGTGATTTGGAAGTACGGAGGAGGCAAGGGCAGGGAATGCAAAGTGGTAGGGATTTGGGAAGGGGGGTGGGAGGGAACGGGGAAGGGCTGGATGATGAAAAGACCAGTTCCACAAGTGAAGCACATTAGCAACCCAGAGTGGAAAGGGCCGGAAGGAAAACCCACCCACCTCACCCCTGCGTTCATTCTATCAACCTGCAATTGCTGCAATCAAAACCATATGTCGGTTCTTCCAGATCTTTCTCACAGGACAAACATGCAGAGGGCCTCAGGCCTGGCGTTGCCATCAAATGGTAATTGATACCATATGAGTCACAAAATAGAAAAGCACATGCAAACAGCAACCTCTCTCACTGCACCCCCACCGCCCCATCCCCTCTGGGCCCCTTGAGAGGGATGAAATTGCAGGTCTTGCCGGGCCGCTAAGTGCACCGTGCACCATGAAAAACAAGTGTATGAGGCTCCAGTAACCACCTGTAAATCAGAGAGAAAGGAGGGTCCACTAGCAAGAGCTAGTCCCAGAGAACAGGCGAAGGCGAAAGGTCACTCTGGGTTAATACAAGGTCATCGATCATGGGGAAAAATGAGCACAGGTGTGAAGCAGATCACAGGCCTGCGAGCAGGGACGGCCTCCCGGTCCCACAGCACATCCGGCCTGGAGAAGGCTCCGTCCCACGAAGCCACATCTGTCTTCCTTTCCTCCTGCAAGTGCGATAGTGGGAAAGTGGGAACCACTCCCAATTACAAGGCAATTAGAAGAAAAGGGGCTCCACTCCCATATCTGCCGGTCTGCTTTTTTGAAGCTCTTTTTGCATCCCATTGTTCTCACGGAAGAAGAAGAAAAAAATCAAGAAAACCCGCCGAGCCGGAGGTCTCGGCCACTGCGGGCTGAACGACTGTGAGGCAGTAGGCAAAACCCGGCTCTCGCTCCCGCCGACACTGACAGAACTACAAGCAGCACACGGCTCTCGCCTCTGCATGTATATATTTTCTTATTAACTCGATCGGGCAGAAATTTGCAGAGATTTGTTTGGATTTAGAAGTCACAACAGAATGTCAGTTTTACAAACCAAGGCTCATTCTGTGGTGAACGTACAGCTCTGCACCCAACCGTTCACCGCACACAGCTAGCTGTTTGTTCCAATTCCTCTAGCAGCCGCTTCTGAACAAGCAGCTAACTTACTCTAAACACACGCACCGCGTCTAATTTTTCTGCCTTCTGCCTATCCCATTATATGTGATATTTTAGTCTTATAGATCTTATAAAGTTTAAATATTTTCCAGATGGGACCAGGGAGTGCAGAACCCTGTAAACATTCTAAGTTATAAAAAGGACGAAATACTTAAAACAGAAGAGGGAGATGATATAACCTCCTTTTGCAAGCAGTAACCTTGTGAGCTAGCCCTGCAAACTGTATACAGGGGGACACATCTCGACTATTTTGCTTCTCCCAAATTCTCAAGAACTGACTGATTCATCCTCATTTAGGTCCTGTCTATTTATATCTTTTCTAATTAAAACATCCCCCCCCCCCACCAAAGATGATTTAAGCTCAATTTACAATTCAATACATCTCAATGGTTGAAAGAAAACCATGGAAAGAAAGAAAACCATGGAAAGAAAGAAAACCATGGCTGTAAACAAATGAAAATTCCACTGTCCCAGAGGGAAAATAAATAAGGTCTATCAGTTCCATCCCTTTGCCCAGATTCTCAGCAGTTGTCTTCCTAAAAGTGGAGCCACCAAAGCCCCGAACAAGTGGCATTTTCTGAGGTTCCTCAGCCTAGAGGCAGTCCAGGAACATTCCTAATGACATTCAGCACCGAGCCAAGAGCAAAGGAAGTGAATAAATGAAGGGGTAAAGTAGCAAGGGCAGCAAATGAAAACGAAAGTTTCTGGTGGATGGCAGGGGAAGAAAGAAGGAGGGCAAAGCACATGGCAGCGCACAAGCCAAAGCAGCACAGGGGGCCCAACAGGTGTCAGAGCAGCAGGCTCGGGACAGCCACTCTGGGGAGACTCTGACCTTACCTCTGCTTTCCCTTCGTGGTCCAGTCAACATAACCCTGTATGTGAGCATCTGCATTGTTTAAATTTCATCCTGTGGTGTTGTTTGCTGATTGGTCAGACATGGCTGACAGCATCAGAACTGCAATCTGACAGACAAGGAGCAAGCAGGACCACAGCACAGAATTCATAACAGGAGGGAGAGAGGGAACTTCATGCTGGATATATGAAACTCAGCCTCACAGATGTCTGCGGCACGGCCAGGGGCTTGCCTAGGGGAGGGAGGGCCTAGGATGAGGCTGGGAGGAGGGCATGGAAAAGGGGAGGGGGGGCCAGCCCAGCCACCCCAATGACCAAGCATGAGGGTTCCCCCTGGACGGCACCGCATCTGGACCGCGTTTAACAGCTGCCCCCTTGCCACTCCCAGATCTTGTTACCTCCAGGCAGGGAGGACGCTTCTCTTCCTGCACTCCTGCTTTACAGGATAAAAGTGGCGGTGTTTCCAGTTTGGGATACTGTGGTTGTCCTCTCATTTATTTAGTTTTCAAATTTTTTGACATTTTTCCAGAGGATAGAGAAGCTACTGAAGAAAGCCTAATTGACAAAAGCATCCCATCCTGATCTTTCGCTGTAGAAAATCCCATTTATTGGAATTCTTTAACTATTTGACAGCAGTAAAGCAAAAAAACGAGAGAAAAAGGACAGAGGCTGGAGATGTTTGGGAACGGTAAGTGACACTGCTAGAGAAATAATGGAACAGAGAGGAAAGGATGAAAATAGCCTGAGAATTGAAAAAGAGGTAATGCCACTGCTCAGTTATGTGTCTTCTTTCTGACTCAAGTGCCTATTTCTGTCATGGCCAGTAGAAGCCACTGAAGGAAACAGTGGCTGGTCACACGGGTCACCCTCCACTGTCCCCATCTTGCTCTCAGTGTTCACCCACACACACACACACACACACACACACCTGGTCCCGAGCCTACTGGCCAACAGGTACAACTGAGTTTACCCACTAGAAATGTTAAGTCACTTTCCCTCATGAACACTTACATGTAAGGTTCCCACCTCCAATGAAGGATCAATTTGCACACTTGCCTTCATGTCCCTACTACCTAGAATCACGACTACAGAATTTTAAAATCCAAGCAGAATCCTTAGTGCTCAGTAAAGAACATTATTTGCAAATTTCCTCTTTGCCAGCATTATCTGGTAGCAGAATTTTGGGGAAGGTACCATGCATTCACTATTAATTACAGAATAAGAAAAGATCTCTGGGAAAGTGAGGATAACAGAGCAATAAAAAAAGTGATGAAGAAAAGGGCAGGAAATCAAGGATAAAAAAAGGGTCCTGAGAGATCAGGTTATTAGAACTAACCAGTTAAATAAACAGAAAAAGGTACAAGATGCTTTGGCTGAGGGGAAGGAAAAGGTTAACACAACATGAAAATCAAGATTTAATAAAAATTAATCCTTGAAAAACACCATCACTGATCTAACAACAACTTAGAATAATAAAATGTCAGGACAGGGTAAAATAAATCTACCTGGCTCAAAATAAAATAACAATTCCACCATGATCTTTACTCCAAAAAAACAAAAGAAAAATTTCATTTCCTCCCTTTATTTGAAAACATTAGGCACAAAGAATTGATTTTTGAAATAAAGCTAGAAAGACACACCACTGAAATCTGAACAGGCAAAGAATGGTGATTTGCATCAAGGAATTTTATATGAAAATGAGAACAACAAAGCAGGAAGAGAAACAAACATAAGCCAAACTAGATGGGCAACGTGAGCAGCGGAAGGTCTGGGCAGGAGAAGCCCAGAGGGAAAGAGATGCCCAAAGGGTCTGGGTTTCATTCAAAGACAAGAAGTGTGATATGAATGAAACACACTAGACAAGTATACACAGATAACCGACCAAGAGAAGACACGGGTAAGGATACAGTAATGTGACATGAGGGTTAAGGGTTATAAAGATAATGTAAGAGATCCAACAGAAATTGGGAAAACAGAATACTATTAGTCAAAAGCATAAAGAAAAGTGCCTTAGGATTTGTAGAATTAGGAATACAATTTTGCTACAGGTATACCACTTAAGAAACAACAGTAGGCTCTGAAGACTACATGAAGACAATTTTATGCAATTTTGAACCCTCCTGGTAACTTATAGATTTTTCCTTAATTTCCAGGATCTGTTTGCAATTGCACAAGACAAGGGCCTTAATTTTTACACAATTCCTTGTGAGAAATAAACCTAAGCAGTGCAACTGATACTTCTGTGGCACTTTTTATTATCCATGACATCCAAGGTACCTGCTCTCTTAAAGGAGTATTCACCCAAGTGCCTTGCCCAGACCAAAGGATACTTTATGATCTTCATTCAACACGCTAAAGCTACCCTGGAATCCAGGTACTAGATCTACCAGAGATCAGTCAGGAAAATGTCCTCTGAGAAGACAGCATTTCTAGCATTAGTCTTGATTTGAGGTTCTGAGCAGCCTTTCATGCTTCTGGTTTTTAAATCAGCAGAGAATCAAGTTGGTTTCACTGATAAACCAATAACTGCACATTTTGTGGAAAAGCACTCAGCTCTATAAAGCAGGAAGGGAAGCCGGGCGACAGCACTTTCAGGTGCTGAGACACAATAAAAACAAGGAGGAAAGAAAATGTTTGCTTTTTATGTCAACTGAGATGTCAGTACCCATTAATAAATCTATCTGCTAAATCTACTCTTATTCATGTGGGACATCACCAATTTAAAGTAAAATAAATTATCTTTAATTAAATGGAATTGTCGTCTTCCTCCCGCTATCATCCCCAATTATTACATTCTAATCAGCCCTTTAGGGAGAAGGCGGGAGAGGATGCTGAAAGGCACACTGACTAACAACAACTTCTCTTTCTGTCACGTGATAAAATTTTTATTTTAATTATTGTCTATAACTATAATTTTGGGATACAAGTAATAAAAACTACAAAAATTTTGTTATTTATGGGGGGAAATGCTACATGGGTCAGTTCCAGAATTTCCTTTTTTAACTCTCTGTGAAAATTTCAGAATTCATAGAAGCCACTACAGGCTAAAATTATTTATTTATTTTATTTCCAGCACAAAAGTGCCAGCTTTAATTAATGCTTGAAAATATATGGCACTAGCTGAATGCCAGCTATGGTATTTTTAGTGTTAGGCTTTCAAAAACTGAGGTTACTGAATAGTATCAATTTATGCTTCCACAAGAAAGGCATATACACTTTAAATGTGAAGACATGTAACTATATAAAAGGAAGAGACTTATCTACTCCCAAATACAGGGTGGGACAAAAGTAGGCTTACAGTTAGGAGTATGCAGCCGTTTACTGTTGCATTATTATTTAGTAATTCTTGTATTATTTTCTTTATGAGCAACTGTAACCCTACTTTTGGCCCACTCTGTATTCAGTGATTCTCTCTGTCCTAGTTTCTGGCTCCCCCCACACTCTTCTTTTCTTTCCTTTAACGGCACTCAGATTCTAAGCAAAGCAATGTGTTTTAACCCAGTGATCTATATGGAAGATCTTCCATCATCAGTTCTCACATTGATGCAATAGCGTCCTGCAAAAAAAATGGTGAAATCAACAAGTAAATTAAGTAATATCTCACCACCACCCCAAAGGCACAGAGGTGAAACACATTCCCAAGAGTAATAAAGAATGAACTTAGAGGTAATTGGGTTAAACCTCTGTATATATGTTGTAATGATGCCTGCCCCATCTTTCTGCCAACCCCCAGCATGTTTTTTGTTTATTTGTTTGTTTCGTTTTTTTTTTATTACTGCTGTGAACTTTGTGAGGGCAGGGGAGTTTTCTTTTGGCCTTCTATGTAACAACAAAATTAACCACTGAAATTGGAAAATTTATCTTTCTGTTTAGAATAAATAGCTGAAGGTATTGACTGTTTTCTGACTATTTAGTGTTACTTTTAAAAATGTACTTTTTTCAGGGTGTAGTACTGTTTTCACTTAGCATGCCTTTGAATTGCCGCCTACAGAAGTAAAAAAAAGAAACCGCAGCTATACAAGCCTGCTGACTTTCTTATAAAAGAACCAGTTTTAAACTTGTTTATACTACTGATTCCAAATGAATTCAAGATGGTGGCTAGTTAAAGAAAAAGAACCCATGCCAGGGAGTTTGATCAAAGAACTTCAATTCAGCAACGTTCAGTTTTAATTGACCACTAATTAAGCTACATTAGTCCAAGAAAGGTCTGTATCACTTTGAGTAATAAAGAAAAGAATTAATTTAACCCTGTGTCAGTCAGCTTTAGTAAGTTCATCTGAAAGCAACTTCTCAAACGACAAGCATGAAAGAGGTGCCTAGTGTTAAATGCCAAAAGTGGGCTACAGAATTTAGAAACGACTAGAGACTCAGTTTTCAAGTGCATTAGTTACTTCGTTCGTGATGTCACCTTGTAGGTATAATTATCTTCATCACAGACACAGGATGTCAGCTTTACTCCCTGGGTTGTAAAGGGTTGCTTTAAAATTGGATTCAAAACATGGCATCATACCAGCCACAGTTTTAACTTCCCTGTATTCTAGACAAAAATAGAGTGGATTTGCAAAATCATGAGAATTTTCAAAGGCTTGGAACTCTCCTTCTGGGAAAAGTGAGTTGAAGACTGGGGGCGGGGGCGGGGGGCGGCGCGGAAAGTACAATGACAATAACGCCACCAAACAAGCTCATTATAATTAGGGACTATTAAAAGTCCAGGTAGTAAAATAGTTTAGTTCTGAAAATCTATTTGCCCCTCTTTTTTTCCTTTTCCCATACACTGTCCAGCAAAAACTGTTATGCCCACAATTCTGATAAAAAAAGTCATCAAACAGCAAAACCCCATTTCAGGATTTAACATCAAAACACAAGGCTCAGGAATCCACTGCTTTAGTGTCTGTGACGTTCACAGCCCTTCACGTTTACTCGGGGGTGGAGTCCCTATTGCAAATTCCTGATGACAAATGTCAAAAAGTAAAATATGTTTACATTTTTTTAAATAAACCCGATGTCAAGGGGACACTGGCGCCTATGTCACAGTAATAACCCGGCCTTCAATGCCCGTGTTAGCAGCGCTGAATCTGATGGTATAGAAGGAATGCCGGAAGGGCCAGCGCTCTTTAAAAGGAGTATCTTTGTGGCCTCAACACACATTATATTTTGTCTTAATGATTTTTGGCAACCAACCACTGCATTTTCTACAATAGAATTTAATGAATAACATTTTTTTTTAACATTCTGCCAGTACTCATTAAAATGCACTTGTTTGTGAAATGCAATAGCTAGCTATATGAAACCAAAATATTAATGCAAATTGGCATTTCTAAGTTTAAAACAGTATTTGCATAACAGGAACTAAACATGGTATGAGCTAAAAGAGTGCACAGAACACAAATGCCTCTTAACACCATAATTATTACCCAGAGAAATATGGTTTGCATACACCATTAGAAGCCCAAGGAGAAAGCATCTGCCAGGACTATAGGCTCCTTGTGCCCCCAATAAGAGGATGGGAAAAATTCTGCAAGCATCATACCTATTCAACTAGTGTTGGTTCGCGGCAAAAACACCCTCATTCGCTGTGCTGAACGAACAATATCCTAGGGCTGGCCAATTCACCCACTGCCATGCACAGTTACAAGTGAAAAATAACTGATACAATTTCGAGTGTGCACGAATGAATGACAATGGTCATCAGCGCCGTCAATGTTCACCAGGCACAAATTTATGGCTTAATGATACAAAGAAGGAAGAGATATATATTTTTATTCATTTATTCATTCTACCAATAATGTCCTACCAGGCTACTTTGGATAAAAGGAACCTTGAGAAACATGACATTAAAAGAAGTTTCCATACTTATTGATTCATTCAACAAATATTATTTGAACACCTCTATATGCATAATTGGCGTGCTAACCTTTGAGGGGAAGATAGATGATAAAGTTTGTTTTCCAAATGCTTCAAAGTTTGTTGGAAGATGTGAAAATTTCAAAATAATGCAATAAGGTTTAAATAAGCGTTAAAAACGTGTACATACTTTTTCATTTATTTTGAAGATACCTGGATTATATGAGTAAATACTTATTATTTTTCTTTCAATGAAATACTACTCTTTACTAAGATAGCCAGAGCAAAGGCACAGGCTTTGGAAATTCTGCCCAGCCCTCAGGGAGCAGTCTACTCAGGGGACGAGCCGTGGTGCAAGCTCCACTGTGCGCATGGACGGTGGGTCCGTGAGTCATTCATTCGGCTGCGTGAATATTTCTCGGTTGTCCACAATGTGCTAACGTGTGTAGGGATGCACTGGGGCACGGTCCATCTCGTGGTGGATCTCTGTGGCCAATTCAGAGAAAATGATTCGGGGTCTCCACTGTGGACAAAGGGCTACACATCCTTTGAAAAGTTTGTCAAAACCAAGCTTTCTTTCAATTTAATAAAAGAGGGGTGAACACAGATGAGACAGGCATTCACTAAAATGCTAGACAGCATTAAAATATCAATTCTTACTTCGGGTGTTGGCTTACTATAAAGCTATAAAAATTCAACAATATATTGAAATACACAGCCAAAGTGACTCTAGTTCTGTTACACTCTATAAGATCTTGTGCAACTGACTTAACTTTGGAATGCCTCCACTTCCCAGACCAGCACCGTCCAACAGAGCAAGGATGCAAATGTAGTGTGTCTGTGCTGTCCAATAAAGTAACCATTGCCCACACGTGACTGCTGTGCACACACACCGTAACTGAGGAACTAAAGTTTTAAAATTTCATTTTAATTAATTTATATTCAACGGTACCTGCCACATGTGGCTACTTACAACCCCACTGGAACACACAGCCCTAGGTGGTGAGACGGGACAGCGACAGGTGCGCCACCTGTCTCACTGGGGTGCCACAAGAGCCAAATCAGACAGCGTTGGAAAAGAACTGAAGCTTGAAAATATATTTCACTGAATACTCATTATTACTACTATAAAATATTTACTGCAACATTTATTTCAGTTATAAGGCACTTTCCTAATAATTAAAGTATCAATAAGATTGATTTCAAGCTCTGTAAATGTCCGATGAATTCCACACACACAAGCTTCTCGTAGCATATTCCACGAACAATGTGTAAGTAAGTTATTGTTCTAAAATTATTCAGAGTATAATTGTGGGACATATGGAATATAAGAGAATTCTTGAGAGTCTAATACAGATAATCAATGACTGATCAAAACTGAAACAAGGTCAATGCTTCGTCAAAGATCTTTGAATTAAAGGAAATTTGCAATTTAAAAAGATTACCATCTCACAGAAAAAGGAATGCTCAAATCAATGAAATTATCATCAAAAATGGCAATCTTTATTACTTGTCTGGTATACACACATAAATACTTACAATTTTTCTTTTTAGTTGCTCACTTTGAGTACAGATAGCCCTGTACAATTAAATGTGAAAGACAAAAATAAATCTTAGGGAAATCTTCTAATATGGCTTCAGTTGTGATAGGCACAATTTTAACCCAAGAGCATCAATGTCATTTTACTAGAACTGGGTTCAACCAAGCCGGTCAGGGAACCAGGAGGATGCCCAGTACAGACTCT
The DNA here is from genome assembly GCA_004026545.1 of Mormoops blainvillei. Classification (NCBI taxonomy): domain Eukaryota; kingdom Metazoa; phylum Chordata; class Mammalia; order Chiroptera; family Mormoopidae; genus Mormoops; species Mormoops blainvillei. The sequence continues at coordinate 406,352 of PVJD01000167.1, forward strand.
GAGGCTACTTGTGGGATGGAGTTGAAATATCACAGCCAATGGGCTAAACAGTAAATGAAAGCATATCTGTACCCCAAAGGCAGACTGCAAATCAGAGCTACCACTTCTGTGCCCAGCTGCCATCTGTAATCTGATCAAACCTTGGAGAACCTTGTATGGCATGAGGGGGAAATTGAAGAGTTATTGTCAGACTTGACAGCTCTCTTCAAACCTTGGCATCAAAGAAATGAAGTGTGCTTCTGGGTTCTACAAGTTGGCAGGTGTAAGACTCTGCCACCAGATACCGCCACCTTCCTCCACAGGGGTGCTAGGGGAGACAACCGAGGTTTCAAAATCACTTCCAAATCGCTGCCAAGAATTATCCAACATTGATGGGAAGCACAGCAGTGGCAGGAAGACAGCTCCCCAGCTGTGGGTGGAGAAAGGAGCTGCAATGCCTGGGAGAGCTGAGAAGAGTCTTTACTGTTGGTTTTAATCCTGAATCTTTTCTTACTGTAGAGGATGTATTTCATGATGATGCAAACAATGTCCTTGATATCAAAAATATTAAATGTAATTAATGTCCTTAATGTCAAAAATACTTAAATGTAATTAACAAGTTTCTTTATGCTAATTTATTTCCTTTTTTCCTCTTTATATCCTAGAGAAAAAAAATTAACGCTAATAAACTTTTTCTTAGAATGATTCTGATAAGCCAACAGTTATAGTGGGGGAGATTCAAGATATTTTGAAAGGTTAGATATAAATATATATTTAGGGTATGGAGAAATGTCCATTATCAACTCAACACATTCTAACAGCTCCTTTAAAACCACTGCAACCGGTTCATGAGTAATGTACTACCATTACAACACTTCAAACAAAATCCCACGTTTTCACGATAAATGGGGGAAATACCTACAGTGTTCGGGACGACACTACAGTGTTCTATACCTAGAGAGGTAGGCAGGGAAGGGAGAGAAGAAAATTGTTATGGGATGAAAAGGAAAGGAGAGAGGCGGGGAGGAGGGAAAGGAAAAGAAAGCTGCTATCACTCACCGGGTGGCTCACCGGGCTGGGGGTCCACTGCCGAGGTCCAGATGTGTTACTTCTAAAGCAGAACCTCTCGACCTCCGCACCAGTGGGGGCTAAGCTGTGCCCTGCAGGAGGATGCGCAGCATCTCTGGCCTCTACCTACTAGAGGCCAGAGGCCAGCTCTCACCCTACTCCTGCAGTTGTGACAATCAAAAATTTTCTAGATATTGCCATTATATCCCCAGGCGGGGGTGGGGGGGTCCACTGTTCTAGAGATGTAAGTATTTAATTAGAGTATGCCAGCAACAAATATTCACTTTCGTTAATGAAATCTTCACATTAACGATGACCATCTCTAAGAGCAGCTTCCTTCTACTGAACAAGAAAATATCCATTATATGCATGATCTCTTAGTACATGACATTTTGACCTTGTGATCTTGTGGTGCATACCGGTCCTGGCTTTTAACTCAGAAATTGTAATCTATGTTCATTCTGGAATTTGGAACCCTCTCTATGATTATTGATGGAAAATGTTTACTATTTTCAACTAACACATTCCAAAATATATACAATAATCAAAATAATACACTGTATATAAACTGTTGATGAATAAGTAAGATTTCAGTAATAAATAACTGGTAGTATCCATTACTGTCTAGTTATGTAATCTACCCATCCACCCACCCACCCATCCATACTTTCTCCGATCCAGCCATACATTTATCATCATCAAATCTGTCGTGCTTTCAATTCTGATTGAGTTACACATGTAAAAACCCTAGGACCAGCCAAAGAGTTTAATCGACATAGCTCCCTATTGGCAATGCATCTGTGAAGACATTATTATCTATAAATAATTCCACATCAGGCCAGCTGTATATTTTATACACTGCATCATCAAACTAGCTCAACATTTAAATGTGACTAAGTTTTGTTACATTGGTTATATTGCTAGATAGGTAATATATTGCCATATTCAAGTTTCCAACACTGATTATCCCAAGAAGGTCAACATCAAAATAGATCACCTGCCTAATGCAGGAAGTACCATGCAACTCTAAAACAGGTTAGAGTTAAATGGATCGGAAAAGCGAACAGTAAAAATGTATTAAAGATTCCAAAAACAAATGCTAGCCTAAAACTACTTAGGCATAATTTGTTTCACATTTTTCATCTATTTTTCTTTTTTCCATCATCTAAAAATGATGGAGGAAAAGAGCCATAAAACCAAAACTTCCTCCACAAGGAACAACCGAGTGTGGTTTTGCATTTCTCAATGTTGTACCTAAGAGGTGAAAAAGTTTGAAGGTCAGGCTATCACAATGATTCATATATGTCACCTTTCTCGGGGTTAATTAAGTAAACTGAATCCTAAAGGTTTTATTGGCAAAACTGACACTATAAAGTTGGGCTGAGAGGGTCTCCTATTACATTAATTCTTTAAAAGATAAAAGCATTTAACAATCCTGCACCTATTTCCAGCAGTTTTACCACACTCCCTGGAAGCATCCAAGAGGTTTGCTGCACTTTGCAACCTCTGGGAAGCAGGGTTACCAGATTCACATCAACATATCTAATTTTACAGTTACCTTATTTAAGTTTTTAATACGGCACAGGTCTTTTTCTCAGGTGTTAATAGGAAAATCAATTTTAAGTCCCAACAGCTGTGATCATTTTAAATATCACAGCTGTCGTGAGTTGAAAATAACCAATTTGAGCATACACATTTCTGCTGCAAATGTAACAAAATGAAAATATGATAGAATTTTATCTTTTACTCACTCTGAAGCTGAATGTCTAATACAACAGCACAGTAATAACTTATTTGCTTTAAAATAAAATCAGGCTCCCATGTCTTTGCTGACCCAGTCAACAGATGGCTTATAAGAACAGAAAAGAACATCATTTTAAAGATACACTCCTTTGGAACTAACTGTGGAACATGTTTAATTACGGAAATAGTATTAACTCTGGAAAAACAGAGTTAAATAGTTGATATCAAAATTGAGAGTTCATTTATGTAAACATTTTGCTGTGAAACCAGAGGGGAGATTAAGTGGGATCCATGCTACATATTAAGTGTTATTAAAGTCTAGGAATTTCAATTATTATACAGGACAAAATCTAAGCTCATATGAACAGTGTTAAGTAGCATCTTCCAGGAAATAATGACATTTTAACCACTTCTTTGCAAACTCAATCTATCTGTCTCATGGAATAAAATAAAGATGCTTTTCTCCCCCCTCAATCCAAATCTATTGTCATTACATTTTGAAGAATCACATTCTTAAAGAATCTTTAAAGTAAAGGCAAAAAGGTATAGGGCATTACTTATTCCACTGACTGCAGAAAGTTTAGGTTTCTCTATGTGAAATTAATTGTGGACAATGAACACCCAAGAAATTCTAGAAGTATCTTAAATAATCATTGCCACCTATGTGGCAGGAAGAAACAGGGCTCAAATGTTCGAAAAATGATACTGCATGATTAAGACAAGGAGGAAATAAACTAAAGAAAAAAGCACAATTTCAAACCAAAGCATTGGCAGTGTTACACAACTTATATATTGTTTGAAAAAGGCATCTGAAGTCTACCAACCTCCTGGTCCACTAGTACCAGAAATAAAAATCTATAGTATTTTCATCTCGGATCTGCAGTCCTATCTAAATTAACTTGATATGCCCCTCTTCTTCCCTTATTTTTTTTCTGTCTTACAGACTCAAAAGGGTAGAAATGAAGGTTGATGCAGTGTGTACCTGAACAACTTCTACTGAAAAGCTTATACCCCTACTCTGCTCTGGAAGGCTTGGTGAAGCAGGTACAGGAGAACTCTCCCTCCCCTATTATTTGCATATTAATTTCAAAGCTGTGTGAAAAACTCTGTACTCTTTTAATCATATCAACACACAAAAAGGCACTACAAAGTGAAACTACACTTGTTAAACATTTATCCCAACCCCCACATCACACAAAGGAAGCCTAAGAAAACAGCACCCACCCCGATCCTGTGTGCTGAGCCTCCACTTCTGAATTGGAATAACAGGTGCAGAAATAATAATGTGCTGGGCAATCAACTTTTTTTCCTCTGATTTGTCAGTTTAGCTTAATAATGCCATTAGGAATGTAAACATTTCTGCAATTTATATTTAAAAGTCAATAAAATAATGGGGTACAGAATTTATCCTTTTTAATTTTTTAAGTAATACATTTGATTATTTTAATCACGTCAGTACTTAACTGGATGGGGTTTAAATATGCATGAAACATCAATTTAATTTGTTTTATTCGTTAGAAAAGCTATTGAGTAATACAGCATTATTCTCCTTAAAAAAAAAAAAAGCACACATTCTGGGGGAGAGGGAGTATATAGCCACTTCCACTCTTTGCTTCCTTTCTTGGAGATGAAATTCCCTTCCTGGAGATGCAATTCCAGTGCCTTCTGAATGTCTTTCATTACCAACCTTTTCAAATGGGAACCAAAGAGGTGAGAACCCTCTTTGAGAGGTGAGTGTGTCTTACACTCACTAGAAGTATAACAAAAACGAGGAGTGTTTCCATACCTTGGATCAACTTTATTGGGACTACAGTAATAAGACTGTGGTTGGTAAATGCATCAACTATTTTTTAAATGGTGTGAGAGTTTTTCCCAATGTAGCAATTCCCCTGTGAACCGGGTCATTACTGGTGCAGTCATTCTGTACTCTATAATTCTCACCCCTAGGTCTGTGGAGGTGAAAAAGCCAAGTCAAGTGTTAGCCTCCACTCTTAACATCCCCTGCTCATTTTCAGGTCAGCTACAATGGAAGCAGCTGGAATTCAACTCTCCCCACTGTCCCACCAATTACCTCAACGTGCCCTCTCTTGAGGAGTATAATTTGGTCTCTAGGAAAGCACAGCCCTCTAGGTCTCTGGAGGACGCCTGCATTTTTTCAGCGGAGTATAAAATTAAAGCAACGTCTACACGACTCCCACCCCTGACTTCTCAGGTATTTTAAACCCCTCTTTATCCCAATTTGGGAGTGGACTGCCTTTAAAACAGTACACTCTCTCAAATAAAGTATCCCTTTTAAGTCACTGAATAAAATGCCCTGATTAGCATGTACAGAGTTCTTTCAGAAACAAGGAAGAAGAATTTGAAGAAAACTAGGTATAGACTTGAAGCAACATGGAATTTAAAGGCAAAAATATCAGAAATATGAATTTTTAAAATTGCAATCAGAATGTGGTATTGTGACATAAATACGTCTATTAATAAAAGGTTGTAGTATAAGCCATGGATCTTTAGCATTACAAAAAGAAGTCTCCCAAAGTTTGAGTTTTTAAGCACTAAACCAGTAACTTCAACCTTACAAATTCTTCTTCAGAGGGATAAAGTGGCTCTGCTTACTAAAATACAACACCATCTCTATGCCTAAGATGATAATATGCCAAATGGTTTATTAAAGATTCTAAAATATTGAGAACTCTCCAATGAGGGAACTTCCCTGAAAATTCCATGCAAAACTTTTTTGCAGATCACTTCATACTTCAAAATGTCCTCACTTGATAGAATTATCTCTTTCAGATGTGTCCCTGTTCATTTGTGTTTCCTAGTACACAGTTAGCTGCATTTTTTTCTGAAAGAACTCTGATGATTTCCTGAATAGATTATAAATATTTTATGAACACACAGAGTTCCAAACCTTTTTTTTTGTAATCAATACTGTTTACCACAATAACTTTATCCTATGTCATCCTACGAATATGTATAAAGTAATAAGGGTTCACTGAAACCCAATCAAGTACATACAAACTCTGAAAGACTTAAATCCAAAAGTACCTTTAAATTATACTGACTGTGAAAAATGAGCTTTTCTGTAAGTTGAATAATACTGGAGAACAATGGGCAAAAAGCTCGGTAACCTTGTTTGTGTCTGTCATGAAATTCTCAGTTATAAGAGATGTGGATTTAGGTTTGATGTGCAGAGCAACTATGTCACCACTGCATTTGTCTTAAGATAAAGGTTAAGGATCTGAATTCTAACAACTTTTAAAATTGCCACAATCATATCTAAAATCTATACATTTTCACTGAATTAGAAATTAAAGATTTTTTTAAATGGCTCTCCTGAGGGAGACTGCTGACCACAGGTATGATCTACATGCTGATGATAAAACACTGAAGCATTTTTTTCCCTCAGTGGCATCACTGTGACAGAAGTTTCACGTTGGCTTGGAAACACGCTCATACAAAATTCATAATAATGAAATATGACAATGTCTAAAATCCAACTATGATAACAGCTACTTAAAAGTAAGTTATAAGGAAGAAATCACTAATTTTCAGGCCTCTCTGGCGGTACTGAAATTTTAGTGAAAACAAAACAAAAACAAACAGGGAGGGTAATGCAAACCACATTTATAGTGGAACAGGAAACAAACAATTCTTCAGCACAATTTCCTGTAGATCATTTGGAAAGGTATTTAAAGACTGCACCAGCTATTAGCTCTTTTTTCTGGCCACTTTTCTCCTCAACCCTCTTTCCCATGTTCCTAAGTCCTTCTTCCTAATCTTTCTTGAAACAATGCCATCGCCTAGTGCTATAAGGATGCTTATCAATTATTGACACTAATATTCAAAATGTTCAGACATACCAGAAATTAGGGATTAAATAAAATTAACCAAACATGTAACCGATCCTTATTTTCTTCCTAAGAAATTAGCCCCAGAGAAATGTTCAAACTGGCATCTGTGAATCTCATGCAGGGATTTTGGAAATTTAATCCGAGGCAGGAGAGCAAGACGTAGCCACAATATCAAGATTAAGCGTCTGGTGAATTTTTACCAGCTTTAATCTAAAGAACAAAATCAACATAGTTTTGTTTTAAGCAATCAAGTACAGGAGGGAAAAAATAAAATTTTCATTGTTATTTTAAAACGAGTAAATTAAAATGCTTTATATGTCAACGGTACCAAAAAGTAAGCTCCCTTAAAGCAAGTTTTTACCTGCCTGTTTTTTCTTTGATATGTTTTGTTTTCTTGAATCAGCGGGGAATTGAAAAAATTATATTAGTTTGTGACCTAGGCAAATTTTTGTCTGTTATAGCAGCTAAGCAATCATTTTAAAAAGTAATGCATTTATGCCAGTTACTTTCATTTATACCCACGGTTATGAAAATAGTAAGTATATGAAATAGCTTTAAAAATACTAAATGTAATTTACATAGTTGATACACTATTGAAAACTTGAAAACCCATGGCTACCTGCATGAGGCTCCCTGAGCTAACTGTGAGGTTTGCGAAGAATATACTGGAAAATATGATTACTGGTATTATTTACATATTAAGCTTTTTATGTTAGCACTTCCTGTGGTATATGTAAAAAAGGCTAAACACTTCATATTCCGATTTTTAGCTTTCAAAAATTTAGGTGGCTAACGGAAATCGTCACTTATTCATAGGAAAGCTTTCTTTTAAGGAACCATCCCCAACTGAGAGATTTTGATGTTAAAATGTTCCTCCTTTTTTTCATCTTAAGCAGGAATCATGAAAGTGTTTCGTTTTTTTGACCCCAGTATCAGAAATAATCAACGTCCATCTCCATCCCTAAACTTTCCGGAGCTGAGAAGCTGCCCAATATGACCGACAGTCAGAATATAAACATGGAAAGCTCATTTCCATTTACTTTCTAAGATTTGATGACTTGACAAATAACTATTTCAAAACAACTAGTTTGAAACATGGTTTGAAGCTTGTTAGTATAAAGCAAAAAGAGCAATTACAATAATTACAGGTTTCTCTATACGGTTTAACACATGCACATGCCGGCAAGAGCTGATGATGTGATCTTAAATTACCATTAGGAGGAAATTTCGCCACTTTTGTTTTCAATTTCGTTTGCCATAATTTTATTTCTGTGGAATTGCTTTATTTTTAGATAAGTGAAATTTGGCCAAATAATTACTTATTAAAATTCTTATTCAATGAATAAGAAGATGCAGGCAGTTACAAAACCCAAAATTTAGAGCTAGAACTATTCTCGTAGTGGACCAGGTAATGCCTGATGCTGTTCACAGCCTGAATGAGAGCAGACACAGCGGCACAGTGGATAGAAGCTTATAGTCCCAACACTTAGAAGAAACTGTACCGGCCTGCCCTGCAAAAACACCCTCTCTCCCGTCCTTAAGAAGCAATGCTTTCAAATCTTTTATTTATCCGAGAATGGGATTCATTTGTATTTAAACCTCTAATCCTTAGAGAAAAGAAAATCGCAAAATCTATTTGCTCGAGTTCATTAAACTCTCACCTGAGAGAAAAGGTGATTTTTTAAAATATATTCTGATTTATATTCAGTATTTAACCTTTGACAGCTCTAGTGTAATGATTTTTGTAGGCTTTGGCTTCGTGAAGTCCACACTTCAGGGCAGGTCCAAGATTTCATAGAAAGAAGAAAACAATTTGTTGTTGGATAAGGTCGTGTAAATAAACACTTCATAACTTAAGGTAATAGAAAATTCACGTTTTCCTTTGTCATAAAATATCATTTATTATCCTATTTCTCTTGCTAGGAAGTTAGAGAAAAACTGATTTTACAGACCCTATAGCTGCCAGTTCAAAAGGAAGAAACCGTAACTGTTGTAATGCTTAATTATA